>CM059791.1:96328470-96882057 GCA_030435695.1 Brachymystax lenok tsinlingensis | reverse complement strand
GTACTGATCCTAGTCTCTGGGTTGTTAGTTCAGTCATTGTATTTAACTCTCTTCTTTGCAGTGTCAGTACTGATCTGATCTGTTGTTGGTTAGTCACAATATTGTATTAACCTCTCTCTCGAAGCAGTGTCAGTACTGGATCCTAGTCTCTGGGTTGTTAGTTCAGTCATTGTATTAATCCTCTCTCTCGGTGCAGTGTCAGTACTGATCCTAGTCTCTGGGTTGTTAGTTCAGTCATTGTATTTAACTCTCTATGTGCAGTGTCAGTACTGATCCTGGTCTCTGGGTTGTTAGTTCAGTCATTGTATTTAACCTCTCTCGGTGCAGTGTCAGTACTGATCCTAGTCTCTGGGTTGTTAGTTCAGTCATTGTATTAACCTCTCTCTCTCGAAGCAGTGTCAGTACTGATCCTAGTCTCTGGGTTGTTAGTTCAGTCATTGTATTTAACTCTCTATGTGCAGTGTCAGTACTGATCCTAGTCTCAGTCATTGTATTAGTCAGTGTCAGTACTGATCCTAGTCTCTGGGTTGTTAGTTCAGTCATTGTATTAACGCTTCTCTCTTGCAGTGTCAGTACTGATCCTGAGTCTCTGGGTTGTTAGTTCAGTCATTGTATTAACCTCTCTCTCTCGGTGCAGTGTCAGTACTGATCCTAGTCTCTGGGTTGTTAGTTCAGTCATTGTATTTAACCTCTCTCTCTAAGCAGTGTCAGTACTGATCCTAGTCTCTGGGTTGTTAGTTCAGTCATTGTATTAACCTCTCTCTCTTTGCAGTGTCAGTACTGATCCTAGTCTCTGGGTTGTTAGTTCAGTCATTGTATTAACCTCTCTCTCTGTGCAGTGTCAGTACTGATCCTAGTCTCTGGGTTTGTTAGTTCAGTCATTGTATTAACCTCTCTCTTGGTGCAGTGTCAGTACTGATCCTAGTCTCTGGGTTGTTAGTTCAGTCATTGTATTAACCTCTCTCTCGGTGCAGTGTCAGTACTGATCCTAGTCTCTTGGGTTGTTAGTTTCAGTCATTGTATTAACCTCTCTCTCTTTTGCAGTGTCAGTACTGATCCTAGTCTCTGGGTTGTTAGTTCAGTCATTGTATTAACCTCTCTCTCTTTGCAGTGTCAGTACTGATCCTAGTCTCTGGGTTGTTAGTTCAGTCATTGTATTAACCTCTCTCTTTTGCAGTGTCAGTGTTCAGTATAGATCTAGTCTCTGGGTTGTTAGTTCAGTCATTGTATTTAACCTCTCTCTCTGTGCAGTGTCAGTACTGATCCTAGTCTCTGGGTTGTTAGTTCAGTCATTGTATTAACCTCTCTCTCGGTGCAGTGTCAGTACTGATCCTAGTCTCTGGGTTGTTAGTTCAGTCATTGTATTAACCTCTCTCTCTGTGCAGTGTCAGTACTGATCCTGGTCTCTGGGTTGTTAGTTCAGTCATTGTATTAACCTCTCTCTGTGCAGTGTCAGTACTGATCCTAGTCTCTGGGTTGTTAGTTCAGTCATTGTATTTAACCTCTCTCTGTGCAGTGTCAGTACTGATCCTAGTCTCTGGGTTGTTAGTTCAGTCATTGTATTAACTCTCTCTCTCTGTGCAGTGTCAGTACTGATCCTAGTCTCTGGGTTGTTAGTTCAGTCATTGTATTAACCTCTCTCTCTGTGCAGTGTCAGTACTGATCTTGGTCTCTGGGTTGTTAGTTCAGTCATTGTATTAACTCTCTCTCTCGAAGCAGTGTCAGTACTGATCCTAGTCTCTGGGTTGTTAGTTCAGTCATTGTATTAACCTCTCTCTCTGTGCAGTGTCAGTACTGATCCTAGTCTCTGGGTTGTTAGTTTCAGTCATTGTATTTAACCTCTCTCTTGTGCAGTGTCAGTACTGATCCTAGTCTCTGGGTTGTTAGTTCAGTCATTGTATTAACCTCTCTCTCTTTGCAGTGTCAGTACTGATCCTAGTCTCTTGGGTTGTTAGTTCAGTCATTGTATTAACCTCTCTCTGTGCAGTGTCAGTACTGATCCTAGTCTCTGGGTTGTTAGTTCAGTCATTGTATTAACCTCTCTCTCTTTGCAGTGTCAGTACTGATCCTAGTCTCTGGGTTGTTAGTTCAGTCATTGTATTAACTCTCTCTCTCTTGGTACAGTGTCAGTACTGGATCCTAGTCTCTGGGTTGTTAGTTCAGTCATTGTATTAACCTCTCTCTCGGTGCAGTGTCAGTACTGATCCTAGTCTCTGGGTTGTTAGTTCAGTCATTGTATTAACTCTCTCTGTGCAGTGTCAGTACTGATCCTAGTCTCTGGGTTGTTAGTTCAGTCATTGTATTAACCTCTCTCTCGGTGCAGTGTCAGTACTGATCCTAGTCTCTGGGTTGTTAGTTCAGTCATTGTATTTAACCTTCTCTATGTGCAGTGTCAGTACTGATCCTAGTCTCTGGGTTGTTAGTTCAGTCATTGTATTAACCTCTCTCTCTTTGCAGTGTCAGTACTGATCCTAGTCTCTGGGTTGTTAGTTCAGTCATTGTATTAACTCTCTCTCGGTGCAGTGTCAGTACTGATCCTAGTCTCTGGGTTGTTAGTTCAGTCATTGTATTAACCTCTCTCTGGTGCAGTGTCAGTACTGATCCTAGTCTCTGGGTTGTTAGTTCAGTCATTGTATTAACCTCTCTCTCTTTGCAGTGTCAGTACTGATCCTAGTCTCTTTTGTTGTTAGTTCAGTCATTGTATTAACCTCTCTCTCGGTGCAGTGTCAGTACTGATCCTAGTCTCTGGGTTGTTAGTTCAGTCATTGTATTAACCTCTCTCTTGGTGCAGTGTCAGTACTGATCCTAGTCTCTGGGTTGTTAGTTCAGTCATTGTATTAACCTCTCTCTCGGTGCAGTGTCAGTACTGATCCTAGTCTCTGGGTTGTTAGTTCAGTCATTGTATTAACCTCTCCCAGTGCAGTGTCAGTACTGATCCTAGTCTCTGGGTTGTTAGTTCAGTCATTGTATTTAACTCTCTCTCTGTGCAGTGTCAGTACTGATCCTAGTCTCTGGGTTGTTAGTTCAGTCATTGTATTAACCTCTCTCTGTGCAGTGTCAGTACTGATCCTAGTCTCTGGGTTGTTAGTTCAGTCATTGTATTAACCTCTCTCTATGTGCAGTGTCAGTACTGATCCTAGTCTCTGGGTTGTTAGTTCAGTCATTGTATTAACCTCTCTCTCGAAGCAGTGTCAGTACTGATCCTAGTCTCTGGGTTGTTAGTTCAGTCATTGTATGTTAACTCTCTCTCTCTGTGCAGTGTCAGTACTGATCCTAGTCTCTGGGTTGTTAGTTCAGTCATTGTATTAACCTCTCTCTCTGATTGCAGTGTCAGTACTGATCCTAGTCTCTGGGTTGTTAGTTCAGTCATTGTATTAACCTCTCTCTGTGCAGTGTCAGTACTGATCCTAGTCTCTGGGTTGTTAGTTCAGTCATTGTATTTAACTCTCTCTCTTTGCAGTGTCAGTACTGATCCTAGTCTCTGGGTTGTTAGTTCAGTCATTGTATTAACCTCTCTCTCTGAAGCAGTGTCAGTACTGATCCTAGTCTCTGGGTTGTTAGTTCAGTCATTGTATTAAACTCTCTCTCTGTGCAGTGTCAGTACTGATCCTAGTCTCTGGGTTGTTAGTTCAGTCATTGTATTAACCTCTCTCTCTTTGCAGTGTCAGAACTGACCCTTGTCTCTGGGTTGTTAGTTCAGTCATTGTATTAAGCTCTCTCTCTTGGTACAGTGTCAGTACTGATCCTAGTCTCTGGGTTGTTAGTTCAGTCATTGTATTAACCTCTCTCTCGGTGCAGTGTCAGTATTGATCCTAGTCTCTTTTGTTGTTAGTTCAGTCATTGTATTAACTCTCTCTACGGTGCAGTGTCAGTACTGATCCTAGTCTCTGGGTTGTTAGTTCAGTCATTGTATTAACACTCTCTCTCTGTGCAGTGTCAGTACTGATCCTAGTCTCTGGGTTGTTAGTTCAGTCATTGTATTAACCTCTCTCTCTTTGCAGTGTCAGTACTGATCCTAGTCTCTTGGGTTGTTAGTTCAGTCATTGTATTAACCTCTCTCTCGAAGCAGTGTCAGTACTGATCCTAGTCTCTTTTTGTTGTTAGTTCAGTCATTGTATTAACCTCTCTCTTGGTGCAGTGTCAGTACTGATCCTAGTCTCTGGGTTGTTAGTTCAGTCATTGTATTAACCTCTCTCTCTGTGCAGTGTCAGTACTGATCCTAGTCTCTTGGGTTGTTAGTTCAGTCATTGTATTAACCTCTCTCTCAAGCAGTGTCAGTACTGATCCTAGTCTCTGGGTTGTTAGTTCAGTCATTGTATTAACCTCTCTCTTGGTGCAGTGTCAGTACTGATCCTAGTCTCTGGGTTGTTAGTTCAGTCATTGTATTAACCTCTCTCTGTGTGCAGTGTCAGTACTGATCCTAGTCTCTGGGTTGTTAGTTCAGTCATTGTATTAACCTCTCTCTCGGTGCAGTGTCAGTACTGATCCTAGTCTCTGGGTTGTTAGTTCAGTCATTGTATTAACCTCTCTCTGTGCAGTGTCAGTACTGATCCTAGTCTCTGGGTTGTTAGTTCAGTCATTGTATTTAATCTCTCTCTGTGCAGTGTCAGTACTGATCCTAGTCTCTGGGTTGTTAGTTCAGTCATTGTATTAACCTCTCTCTCTAGCAGTGTCAGTACTGATCCTAGTCTCTGGGTTGTTAGTTCAGTCATTGTATTAACCTCTCTCTCTGTGCAGTGTCAGTACTGATCCTAGTCTCTGGGTTGTTAGTTCAGTCATTGTATTAACCTCTCTCTCTTTGCAGTGTCAGTACTGATCCTAGTCTCTGGGTTGTTAGTTCAGTCATTGTATTAACTCTCTCTCTCTGGTACAGTGTCAGTACTGATCCTAGTCTCTGGGTTGTTAGTTCAGTCATTGTATTAACCTCTCTCGGTGCAGTGTCAGTACTGATCCTAGTCTCTGGGTTGTTAGTTCAGTCATTGTATTAACCTCTCTCTTGCAGTGTCAGTACTGATCCTAGTCTCTGGGTTGTTAGTTCAGTCATTGTATTTAACCTCTCTCTGTGCAGTGTCAGTACTGATCCTAGTCTCTTTTTGTTGTTAGTTCAGTCATTGTATTAACCTCTCTCTCGGTGCAGTGTCAGTACTGATCCTAGTCTCTGGGTTGTTAGTTCAGTCATTGTATTAACCTCTCTCTCTGTGCAGTGTCAGTACTGATCCTAGTCTCTGGGTTGTTAGTTCAGTCATTGTATTAACCTCTCTCTCTTTGCAGTGTCAGTACTGATCCTAGTCTCTGGGTTGTTAGTTCAGTCATTGTATTAACCTCTCTCGAAGCAGTGTCAGTACTGATCCTAGTCTCTTGGGTTGTTAGTTCAGTCATTGTATTAACCTCTCTCTCTTTGCAGTGTCAGTACTGATCCTAGTCTCTGGGTTGTTAGTTCAGTCATTGTATTAACCTCTCTCGAAGCAGTGTCAGTACTGATCCTAGTCTCTGGGTTGTTAGTTCAGTCATTGTATTAACCTCTCTCTCTGTGCAGTGTCAGTACTGATCCTAGTCTCTGGGTTGTTAGTTCAGTCATTGTATTTAACTCTCTCTATGTGCAGTGTCAGTACTGATCCTAGTCTCTGGGTTGTTAGTTCAGTCATTGTATTAACCTCTCTCAGTGCAGTGTCAGTACTGATCCTAGTCTCTGGGTTGTTAGTTCAGTCATTGTATTAACCTCTCTCTCTGTGCAGTGTCAGTACTGATCCTAGTCTCTCTGGGTTGTTAGTTCAGTCATTGTATTAACCTCTCTCTCTTGCAGTGTCAGTACTGATCCTTGTCTCTGGGTTGTTAGTTCAGTCATTGTATTAACTCTCTCTCGGTGCAGTGTCAGTACTGATCCTAGTCTCTGGGTTGTTAGTTCAGTCATTGTATTAACCTCTCTCTCGGTGCAGTGTCAGTACTGATCCTAGTCTCTGGGTTGTTAGTTCAGTCATTGTATTTAACTCTCTCTCTGTGCAGTGTCAGTACTGATCCTAGTCTCTTGGGTTGTTAGTTCAGTCATTGTATTAACCTCTCTCTCGGTGCAGTGTCAGTACTGATCCTAGTCTCTGGGTTGTTAGTTCAGTCATTGTATTAACCTCTCTCTCTGTGCAGTGTCAGTACTGATCCTAGTCTCTGGGTTGTTAGTTCAGTCATTGTATTAACCTCTCTCTCTTTGCAGTGTCAGTACTGATCCTAGTCTCTTTTGTTGTTAGTTCAGTCATTGTATTAACCTCTCTCTCTAAGCAGTGTCAGTACTGATCCTAGTCTCTGGGTTGTTAGTTCAGTCATTGTATTAACCTCTCTCTCGGTGCAGTGTCAGTACTGATCCTAGTCTCTGGGTTGTTAGTTCAGTCATTGTATTAACCTCTCTCTCTTGCAGTGTCAGTACTGATCCTAGTCTCTTGGGTTGTTAGTTCAGTCATTGTATTAACCTCTCTCTCGAAGCAGTGTCAGTACTGATCCTAGTCTCTGGGTTGTTAGTTCAGTCATTGTATTAACCTCTCTCTTGGTGCAGTGTCAGTACTGATCCTAGTCTCTGGGTTGTTAGTTCAGTCATTGTATTAACCTCTCTCTCGGTGCAGTGTCAGTACTGATCCTAGTCTCTGGGTTGTTAGTTCAGTCATTGTATTAACCTCTCTCTGTGCAGTGTCAGTACTGATCCTAGTCTCTGGGTTGTTAGTTCAGTCATTGTATTTAACTCTCTCTGTGCAGTGTCAGTACTGATCCTAGTCTCTGGGTTGTTAGTTCAGTCATTGTATTAACCTCTCTCTCAAGCAGTGTCAGTACTGATCCTAGTCTCTGGGTTGTTAGTTCAGTCATTGTATTAACCTCTCTCTCTCGGTGCAGTGTCAGTACTGATCCTAGTCTCTGGGTTGTTAGTTCAGTCATTGTATTAACTCTCTCTCTGTGCAGTGTCAGTACTGATCCTAGTCTCTGGGTTGTTAGTTCAGTCATTGTATTAACCTCTCTCTGTGCAGTGTCAGTACTGATCCTAGTCTCTGGGTTGTTAGTTCAGTCATTGTATTAACCTCTCTCTCAGGTGCAGTGTCAGTACTGATCCTAGTCTCTGGGTTGTTAGTTCAGTCATTGTATTAACCTCTCTCTTTGCAGTGTCAGTACTGATCCTAGTCTCTGGGTTGTTAGTTCAGTCATTGTATTAACCTCTCTCGAAGCAGTGTCAGTACTGATCCTAGTCTCTGGGTTGTTAGTTTAGTCATTGTATTAACCTCTCTCGAAGCAGTGTCAGTACTGATCCTAGTCTCTGGGTTGTTAGTTCAGTCATTGTATTAACCTCTCTCTCTTTGCAGTGTCAGTACTGATCCTAGTCTCTGGGTTGTTAGTTCAGTCATTGTATTAACCTCTCTCTCTTTGCAGTGTCAGTACTGATCCTAGTCTCTGGGTTGTTAGTTCAGTCATTGTATTAAGCTCTCTCTCTTGGTACAGTGTCAGTACTGATCCTAGTCTCTGGGTTGTTAGTTCAGTCATTGTATTAACCTCTCTCTCGGTGCAGTGTCAGTACTGATCCTAGTCTCTGGGTTGTTAGTTCAGTCATTGTATTAACCTCTCTCTCTGTGCAGTGTCAGTACTGATCCTAGTCTCTGGGTTGTTAGTTCAGTCATTGTATTAACCTCTCTCTCTGTGCAGTGTCAGTACTGATCCTAGTCTCTGGGTTGTTAGTTCAGTCATTGTATTAACCTCTCTCTCTTTGCAGTGTCAGTACTGATCCTAGTCTCTGGGTTGTTAGTTCAGTCATTGTATTAACCTCTCTCTCGAAGCAGTGTCAGTACTGATCCTAGTCTCTGGGATGTTAGTTCAGTCATTGTATTAACCTCTCTCTTGGTGCAGTGTCAGTACTGATCCTAGTCTCTGGGTTGTTAGTTCAGTCATTGTATTAACCTCTCTCTCTCTTTGCAGTGTCAGTACTGATCCTAGTCTCTTTTGTTGTTAGTTCAGTCATTGTATTAACCTCTCTCTCGAAGCAGTGTCAGTACTGATCCTAGTCTCTGGGTTGTTAGTTCAGTCATTGTATTAACCTCTCTCTTGGTGCAGTGTCAGTACTGATCCTAGTCTCTGGGTTGTTAGTTCAGTCATTGTATTAACCTCTCTCTCTGGTGCAGTGTCAGTACTGATCCTAGTCTCTGGGTTGTTAGTTCAGTCATTGTATTAACCTCTCTCTGTGCAGTGTCAGTACTGATCCTAGTCTCTGGGTTGTTAGTTCAGTCATTGTATTAACCTCTCTCTGTGCAGTGTCAGTACTGATCCTAGTCTCTGGGTTGTTAGTTCAGTCATTGTATTAACCTCTCTCTCGGTGCAGTGTCAGTACTGATCCTAGTCTCTGGGTTGTTAGTTCAGTCATTGTATTAACCTCTCTCTGTGCAGTGTCAGTACTGATCCTAGTCTCTGGGTTGTTAGTTCAGTCATTGTATTAACCTCTCTCTTGCAGTGTCAGTACTGATCCTAGTCTCTGGGTTGTTAGTTCAGTCATTGTATTAACTCTCTCTCTTGTGCAGTGTCAGTACTGATCCTAGTCTCTGGGTTGTTAGTTCAGTCATTGTATTAACCTCTCTCTGTGCAGTGTCAGTACTGATCCTAGTCTCTGGGTTGTTAGTTCAGTCATTGTATTAACCTCTCTCTGTGCAGTGTCAGTACTGATCCTAGTCTCTGGGTTGTTAGTTCAGTCATTGTATTTAACTCTCTCTCTGTGCAGTGTCAGTACTGATCCTAGTCTCTGGGTTGTTAGTTCAGTCATTGTATTAATCTCTCTCTCGGTGCAGTGTCAGTACTTATCCTAGTCTCTGGGTTGTTAGTTCAGTCATTGTATTAACCTCTCTCTCGGTGCAGTGTCAGTACTGATCCTAGTCTCTGGGTTGTTAGTTCAGTCATTGTATTAACCTCTCTCTCTGTGCAGTGTCAGTACTGATCCTAGTCTCTGGGTTGTTAGTTCAGTCATTGTATTAACCTCTCTCTCGGTGCAGTGTCAGTACTGATCCTAGTCTCTGGGTTGTTAGTTCAGTCATTGTATTAACCTCTCTCTCTTGCAGTGTCAGTACTGATCCTAGTCTCTGGGTTGTTAGTTCAGTCATTGTATTAACTCTCTCTCTGTGCAGTGTCAGTACTGATCCTAGTCTCTGGGTTGTTAGTTCAGTCATTGTATTAACCTCTCTCTTGGTGCAGTGTCAGTACTGATCCTAGTCTCTGGGTTGTTAGTTCAGTCATTGTATTAACCTCTCTCTCTGTGCAGTGTCAGTACTGATCCTAGTCTCTGGGTTGTTAGTTCAGTCATTGTATTAACTCTCTCTCGGTGCAGTGTCAGTACTGATCCTAGTCTCTGGGTTGTTAGTTCAGTCATTGTATTAACCTCTCTCTTGGTGCAGTGTCAGTACTGATCCTAGTCTCTGGGTTGTTAGTTCAGTCATTGTATTAACTCTCTCTCGGTGCAGTGTCAGTACTGATCCTAGTCTCTGGGTTGTTAGTTCAGTCATTGTATTAACCTCTCTCTCGGTGCAGTGTCAGTACTGATCCTAGTCTCTGGGTTGTTAGTTCAGTCATTGTATTAACCTCTCTCTCTTTGCAGTGTCAGTACTGATCCTAGTCTCTGGGTTGTTAGTTCAGTCATTGTATTAACCTCTCTCTCGAAGCAGTGTCAGTACTGATCCTAGTCTCTGGGTTGTTAGTTCAGTCATTGTATTAACCTCTCTCTCTGTGCAGTGTCAGTACTGATCCTAGTCTCTGGGTTGTTAGTTCAGTCATTGTATTAACCTCTCTCTCTGTGCAGTGTCAGTACTGATCCTAGTCTCTGGGTTGTTAGTTCAGTCATTGTATTAACCTCTCTCTCTTGCAGTGTCAGTACTGATCCTAGTCTCTGGGTTGTTAGTTCAGTCATTGTATTAACCTCTCTCTCGGTGCAGTGTCAGTACTGATCCTAGTCTCTGGGTTGTTAGTTCAGTCATTGTATTAACCTCTCTCTCTGTGCAGTGTCAGTACTGATCCTAGTCTCTGGGTTGTTAGTTCAGTCATTGTATTAACCTCTCTCTCGAAGCAGTGTCAGTACTGATCCTAGTCTCTGGGTTGTTAGTTCAGTCATTGTATTAACCTCTCTGGGGTGCAGTGTCAGTACTGATCCTAGTCTCTGGGTTGTTAGTTCAGTCATTGTATTAACCTCTCTCTCGGTGCAGTGTCAGTACTGATCCTAGTCTCTGGGTTGTTAGTTCAGTCATTGTATTTAACTCTCTCTATGTGCAGTGTCAGTACTGATCCTAGTCTCTGGGTTGTTAGTTCAGTCATTGTATTAACCTCTCTCTCTTTGCAGTGTCAGTACTGATCCTAGTCTCTGGGTTGTTAGTTCAGTCATTGTATTAACCTCTCTCTCGAAGCAGTGTCAGTACTGATCCTAGTCTCTGGGTTGTTAGTTCAGTCATTGTATTAACCTCTCTCGGTGCAGTGTCAGTACTGATCCTAGTCTCTGGGTTGTTAGTTCAGTCATTGTATTAACCTCTCTCGGTGCAGTGTCAGTACTGATCCTAGTCTCTGGGTTGTTAGTTCAGTCATTGTATTAACCTCTCTCTGTGCAGTGTCAGTACTGATCCTAGTCTCTGGGTTGTTAGTTCAGTCATTGTATTAACTCTCTCTCTGTGCAGTGTCAGTACTGATCCTAGTCTCTGGGTTGTTAGTTCAGTCATTGTATTAACTCTCTCTCGGTGCAGTGTCAGTACTGATCCTAGTCTCTGGGTTGTTAGTTCAGTCATTGTATTAACCTCTCTCTTTGCAGTGTCAGTACTGATCCTAGTCTCTGGGTTGTTAGTTCAGTCATTGTATTAACCTCTCTCTCGTGCAGTGTCAGTACTGATCCTAGTCTCTGGGTTGTTAGTTCAGTCATTGTATTAACCTCTCTCTGTGCAGTGTCAGTACTGATCCTAGTCTCTGGGTTGTTAGTTCAGTCATTGTATTAACCTCTCTCTCGGTGCAGTGTCAGTACTGATCCTAGTCTCTGGGTTGTTAGTTCAGTCATTGTATTAACCTCTCTCTCTGTGCAGTGTCAGTACTGATCCTAGTCTCTGGGTTGTTAGTTCAGTCATTGTATTAACCTCTCTCTGTGCAGTGTCAGTACTGATCCTAGTCTCTGGGTTGTTAGTTCAGTCATTGTATTAACCTCTCTCTCTGTGCAGTGTCAGTACTGATCCTAGTCTCTGGGTTGTTAGTTCAGTCATTGTATTAACCTCTCTCTATGTGCAGTGTCAGTACTGATCCTAGTCTCTGGGTTGTTAGTTCAGTCATTGTATTAACTCTCTCTGTGCAGTGTCAGTACTGATCCTAGTCTCTGGGTTGTTAGTTCAGTCATTGTATTAACTCTCTCTCGAAGCAGTGTCAGTACTGATCCTAGTCTCTGGGTTGTTAGTTCAGTCATTGTATTAACCTCTCTCTCTGTGCAGTGTCAGTACTGATCCTAGTCTCTGGGTTGTTAGTTCAGTCATTGTATTAACCTCTCTCTCTGTGCAGTGTCAGTACTGATCCTAGTCTCTGGGTTGTTAGTTCAGTCATTGTATTAACCTCTCTCTCGGTGCAGTGTCAGTACTGATCCTAGTCTCTGGGTTGTTAGTTCAGTCATTGTATTAACCTCTCTCTGTGCAGTGTCAGTACTGATCCTAGTCTCTGGGTTGTTAGTTCAGTCATTGTATTAACTCTCTCTCGGTGCAGTGTCAGTACTGATCCTAGTCTCTGGGTTGTTAGTTCAGTCATTGTATTAACCTTCCTCTCGGTGCAGTGTCAGTACTGATCCTAGTCTCTGGGTTGTTAGTTCAGTCATTGTATTAACCTCTCTCTCTTTGCAGTGTCAGTACTGATCCTAGTCTCTGGGTTGTTAGTTCAGTCATTGTATTAACCTCTCTCTGTGCAGTGTCAGTACTGATCCTAGTCTCTGGGTTGTTAGTTCAGTCATTGTATTAACCTCTCTCTCTGTGCAGTGTCAGTACTGATCCTAGTCTCTGGGTTGTTAGTTCAGTCATTGTATTAACCTCTCTCTGTGCAGTGTCAGTACTGATCCTAGTCTCTGGGTTGTTAGTTCAGTCATTGTATTAACCTCTCTCTCTGTGCAGTGTCAGTACTGATCCTAGTCTCTGGGTTGTTAGTTCAGTCATTGTATTAACCTCTCTCTGTGCAGTGTCAGTACTGATCCTAGTCTCTGGGTTGTTAGTTCAGTCATTGTATTAACCTCTCTCTGTGCAGTGTCAGTACTGATCCTAGTCTCTGGGTTGTTAGTTCAGTCATTGTATTAACCTCTCTCTTTGCAGTGTCAGTACTGATCCTAGTCTCTGGGTTGTTAGTTCAGTCATTGTATTAACCTCTCTCTGTGCAGTGTCAGTACTGATCCTAGTCTCTGGGTTGTTAGTTCAGTCATTGTATTAACCTCTCTCAGTGCAGTGTCAGTACTGATCCTAGTCTCTGGGTTGTTAGTTCAGTCATTGTATTAACCTCTCTCGTGCAGTGTCAGTACTGATCCTAGTCTCTGGGTTGTTAGTTCAGTCATTGTATTAACTCTCTCTCTCTGTGCAGTGTCAGTACTGATCCTAGTCTCTGGGTTGTTAGTTCAGTCATTGTATTAACCTCTCTCTGTGCAGTGTCAGTACTGATCCTAGTCTCTGGGTTGTTAGTTCAGTCATTGTATTAACTCTCTCTCTGGTGCAGTGTCAGTACTGATCCTAGTCTCTGGGTTGTTAGTTCAGTCATTGTATTAACCTCTCTCTCGGCAGTGTCAGTACTGATCCTAGTCTCTGGGTTGTTAGTTCAGTCATTGTATTAACTCTCTCTATGCAGTGTCAGTACTGATCCTAGTCTCTGGGTTGTTAGTTCAGTCATTGTATTAACCTCTCTCTGTGCAGTGTCAGTACTGATCCTAGTCTCTGGGTTGTTAGTTCAGTCATTGTATTAACTCTCTCTCGGTGCAGTGTCAGTACTGATCCTAGTCTCTGGGTTGTTAGTTCAGTCATTGTATTAACTCTCTCTCTTTGCAGTGTCAGTACTGATCCTAGTCTCTGGGTTGTTAGTTCAGTCATTGTATTAACCTCTCTCTCGTGCAGTGTCAGTACTGATCCTAGTCTCTGGGTTGTTAGTTCAGTCATTGTATTAACCTCTCTCTGTGCAGTGTCAGTACTGATCCTAGTCTCTGGGTTGTTAGTTCAGTCATTGTATTTAACTCTCTCTCGGTGCAGTGTCAGTACTGATCCTAGTCTCTGGGTTGTTAGTTCAGTCATTGTATTAACCTCTCTCTCGGTGCAGTGTCAGTACTGATCCTAGTCTCTGGGTTGTTAGTTCAGTCATTGTATTAACCTCTCTCTCTGTGCAGTGTCAGTACTGATCCTAGTCTCTGGGTTGTTAGTTCAGTCATTGTATTAACCTCTCTCTCTTTGCAGTGTCAGTACTGATCCTAGTCGCTGGGTTGTTAGTTCAGTCATTGTATTAACCTCTCTCTCGAAGCAGTGTCAGTACTGATCCTAGTCTCTGGGATGTTAGTTCAGTCATTGTATTAACCTCTCTCTTGGTGCAGTGTCAGTACTGATCCTAGTCTCTGGGTTGTTAGTTCAGTCATTGTATTAACCTCTCTCTCGGTGCAGTGTCAGTACTGATCCTAGTCTCTGGGTTGTTAGTTCAGTCATTGTATTAACCTCTCTCTGGTGCAGTGTCAGTACTGATCCTAGTCTCTGGGTTGTTAGTTCAGTCATTGTATTAACCTCTCTCTCTGTGCAGTGTCAGTACTGATCCTAGTCTCTTGGGTTGTTAGTTCAGTCATTGTATTAACCTCTCTCGGTGCAGTGTCAGTACTGATCCTAGTCTCTGGGATGTTAGTTCAGTCATTGTATTAACCTCTCTCTTGGTGCAGTGTCAGTACTGATCCTAGTCTCTGGGTTGTTAGTTCAGTCATTGTATTTAACTCTCTCTCTGTGCAGTGTCAGTACTGATCCTAGTCTCTGGGTTGTTAGTTCAGTCATTGTATTAACCTCTCTCTCGTGCAGTGTCAGTACTGATCCTAGTCTCTGGGTTGTTAGTTCAGTCATTGTATTAACCTCTCTCTCTGTGCAGTGTCAGTACTGATCCTAGTCTCTGGGTTGTTAGTTCAGTCATTGTATTAACCTCTCTCTCTGTGCAGTGTCAGTACTGATCCTAGTCTCTGGGTTGTTAGTTCAGTCATTGTATTAACCTCTCTCTGTGCAGTGTCAGTACTGATCCTAGTCTCTGGGTTGTTAGTTCAGTCATTGTATTAACCTCTCTCTGTGCAGTGTCAGTACTGATCCTAGTCTCTGGGTTGTTAGTTCAGTCATTGTATTAACCTCTCTCTGTGCAGTGTCAGTACTGATCCTAGTCTCTGGGTTGTTAGTTCAGTCATTGTATTAACCTCTCTCTCGTGCAGTGTCAGTACTGATCCTAGTCTCTGGGTTGTTAGTTCAGTCATTGTATTAACCTCTCTCTGCAGTGTCAGTACTGATCCTAGTCTCTGGGTTGTTAGTTCAGTCATTGTATTAACCTCTCTCTGTGCAGTGTCAGTACTGATCCTAGTCTCTGGGTTGTTAGTTCAGTCATTGTATTAACCTCTCTCTGTGCAGTGTCAGTACTGATCCTAGTCTCTGGGTTGTTAGTTCAGTCATTGTATTAACCTCTCTCTCTATGTGCAGTGTCAGTACTGATCCTAGTCTCTGGGTTGTTAGTTCAGTCATTGTATTAACCTCTCTCTCGAAGCAGTGTCAGTACTGATCCTAGTCTCTGGGTTGTTAGTTCAGTCATTGTATTAACCTCTCTCTCTGTGCAGTGTCAGTACTGATCCTAGTCTCTGGGTTGTTAGTTCAGTCATTGTATTAACCTCTCTCTCTTTGCAGTGTCAGTACTGATCCTAGTCTCTGGGTTGTTAGTTCAGTCATTGTATTAACCTCTCTCTTTGCAGTGTCAGTACTGATCCTAGTCTCTGGGTTGTTAGTTCAGTCATTGTATTAACCTCTCTCTCGGTGCAGTGTCAGTACTGATCCTAGTCTCTGGGTTGTTAGTTCAGTCATTGTATTAACTCTCTCTCTGTGCAGTGTCAGTACTGATCCTAGTCTCTGGGTTGTTAGTTCAGTCATTGTATTAACCTCTCTCTGTGCAGTGTCAGTACTGATCCTAGTCTCTGGGTTGTTAGTTCAGTCATTGTATTAACCTCTCTCTCTGTGCAGTGTCAGTACTGATCCTAGTCTCTGGGTTGTTAGTTCAGTCATTGTATTAACCTCTCTCTCTGTGCAGTGTCAGTACTGATCCTAGTCTCTGGGTTGTTAGTTCAGTCATTGTATTAACCTCTCTCTCGTGCAGTGTCAGTACTGATCCTAGTCTCTGGGTTGTTAGTTCAGTCATTGTATTAACCTCTCTCTCTTTGCAGTGTCAGTACTGATCCTAGTCTCTGGGTTGTTAGTTCAGTCATTGTATTAACCTCTCTCTCGGTGCAGTGTCAGTACTGATCCTAGTCTCTGGGTTGTTAGTTCAGTCATTGTATTAACCTCTCTCTCTGTGCAGTGTCAGTACTGATCCTAGTCTCTGGGTTGTTAGTTCAGTCATTGTATTAACCTCTCTCTGTGCAGTGTCAGTACTGATCCTAGTCTCTGGGTTGTTAGTTCAGTCATTGTATTAACCTCTCTCTCGAAGCAGTGTCAGTACTGATCCTAGTCTCTGGGTTGTTAGTTCAGTCATTGTATTAACCTCTCTCTCAGTGCAGTGTCAGTACTGATCCTAGTCTCTGGGTTGTTAGTTCAGTCATTGTATTAACCTCTCTCTGTGCAGTGTCAGTACTGATCCTAGTCTCTGGGTTGTTAGTTCAGTCATTGTATTAACCTCTCTCTCTGTGCAGTGTCAGTACTGATCCTAGTCTCTGGGTTGTTAGTTCAGTCATTGTATTAACTCTCTCTCTGTGCAGTGTCAGTACTGATCCTAGTCTCTGGGTTGTTAGTTCAGTCATTGTATTAACCTCTCTCTCTGTGCAGTGTCAGTACTGATCCTAGTCTCTGGGTTGTTAGTTCAGTCATTGTATTAACCTCTCTCTGTGCAGTGTCAGTACTGATCCTAGTCTCTGGGTTGTTAGTTCAGTCATTGTATTAACCTCTCTCTCTGTGCAGTGTCAGTACTGATCCTAGTCTCTGGGTTGTTAGTTCAGTCATTGTATTAACCTCTCTCTCTGTGCAGTGTCAGTACTGATCCTAGTCTCTGGGTTGTTAGTTCAGTCATTGTATTAACCTCTCTCTCGGTGCAGTGTCAGTACTGATCCTAGTCTCTGGGTTGTTAGTTCAGTCATTGTATTAACCTCTCTCTGTGCAGTGTCAGTACTGATCCTAGTCTCTGGGTTGTTAGTTCAGTCATTGTATTAACTCTCTCTCTGTGCAGTGTCAGTACTGATCCTAGTCTCTGGGTTGTTAGTTCAGTCATTGTATTAACCTCTCTCTCGATTGCAGTGTCAGTACTGATCCTAGTCTCTGGGTTGTTAGTTCAGTCATTGTATTAACCTCTCTCTTGGTGCAGTGTCAGTACTGATCCTAGTCTCTGGGTTGTTAGTTCAGTCATTGTATTAACCTCTCTCTCTTTGCAGTGTCAGTACTGATCCTAGTCGCTGGGTTGTTAGTTCAGTCATTGTATTAACCTCTCTCTCGAAGCAGTGTCAGTACTGATCCTAGTCTCTGGGATGTTAGTTCAGTCATTGTATTAACCTCTCTCTTGGTGCAGTGTCAGTACTGATCCTAGTCTCTGGGTTGTTAGTTCAGTCATTGTATTTAACTCTCTCTAGTGCAGTGTCAGTACTGATCCTAGTCTCTGGGTTGTTAGTTCAGTCATTGTATTAACCTCTCTCTCGGTGCAGTGTCAGTACTGATCCTAGTCTCTGGGTTGTTAGTTCAGTCATTGTATTAACCTCTCTCTGTGCAGTGTCAGTACTGATCCTAGTCTCTGGGTTGTTAGTTCAGTCATTGTATTAACCTCTCTCTCTGTGCAGTGTCAGTACTGATCGATCCTAGTCTCTGGGTTGTTAGTTCAGTCATTGTATTAACCTCTCTCTCGAAGAAGTGTCAGTACTGATCCTAGTCTCTGGGTTGTTAGTTCAGTCATTGTATTTAACTCTCTCTCTGTGCAGTGTCAGTACTGATCCTAGTCTCTGGGTTGTTAGTTCAGTCATTGTATTAACCTCTCTCTCGGTGCAGTGTCAGTACTGATCCTAGTCTCTGGGTTGTTAGTTCAGTCATTGTATTAACTCTCTCTCTTTGCAGTGTCAGTACTGATCCTAGTCTCTGGGTTGTTAGTTCAGTCATTGTATTAACCTCTCTCTTGGTGCAGTGTCAGTACTGATCCTAGTCTCTGGGTTGTTAGTTCAGTCATTGTATTAACCTCTCTCTCGAAGTGCAGTGTCAGTACTGATCCTAGTCTCTGGGTTGTTAGTTCAGTCATTGTATTAACCTCTCTCGGTGCAGTGTCAGTACTGATCCTAGTCTCTGGGTTGTTAGTTCAGTCATTGTATTAACCTCTCTCGGTGCAGTGTCAGTACTGATCCTAGTCTCTGGGTTGTTAGTTCAGTCATTGTATTAACCTCTCTCTGGTGCAGTGTCAGTACTGATCCTAGTCTCTGGGTTGTTAGTTCAGTCATTGTATTAACCTCTCTCTCTTGCAGTGTCAGTACTGATCCTAGTCTCTGGGTTGTTAGTTCAGTCATTGTATTAACCTCTCTCTTTGCAGTGTCAGTACTGATCCTAGTCTCTGGGTTGTTAGTTCAGTCATTGTATTAACCTCTCTCTCTGAAGCAGTGTCAGTACTGATCCTAGTCTCTGGGTTGTTAGTTCAGTCATTGTATTAACCTCTCTCTTGGTGCAGTGTCAGTACTGATCCTAGTCTCTGGGTTGTTAGTTCAGTCATTGTATTAACCTCTCTCTCTGTGCAGTGTCAGTACTGATCCTAGTCTCTGGGTTGTTAGTTCAGTCATTGTATTAACCTCTCTCTTTGCAGTGTCAGTACTGATCCTAGTCTCTGGGTTGTTAGTTCAGTCATTGTATTAACCTCTCTCCAGTGCAGTGTCAGTACTGATCCTAGTCTCTGGGTTGTTAGTTCAGTCATTGTATTTAACTCTCTCTCTGTGCAGTGTCAGTACTGATCCTAGTCTCTGGGTTGTTAGGTCAGTCATTGTATTAACCTCTCTCTCGTGCAGTGTCAGTACTGATCCTAGTCTCTGGGTTGTTAGTTCAGTCATTGTATTAACTCTCTCTATGTGCAGTGTCAGTACTGATCCTAGTCTCTGGGTTGTTAGTTCAGTCATTGTATTAACCTCTCTCTCGGTGCAGTGTCAGTACTTATCCTAGTCTCTGGGTTGTTAGTTCAGTCATTGTATTAACCTCTCTCTCGGTGCAGTGTCAGTACTGATCCTAGTCTCTGGGTTGTTAGTTCAGTCATTGTATTAACCTCTCTCTCTTTGCAGTGTCAGAACTGACCCTAGTCTCTGGGTTGTTAGTTCAGTCATTGTATTAAGCTCTCTCTCTTGGTGCAGTGTCAGTACTGATCCTAGTCTCTGGGTTGTTAGTTCAGTCATTGTATTAACTCTCTCTCGAAGAAGAAGTGTCAGTACTGATCCTAGTCTCTGGGTTGTTAGTTCAGTCATTGTATTAACCTCTCTCTCGGTGCAGTGTCAGTACTGATCCTAGTCTCTGGGTTGTTAGTTCAGTCATTGTATTAACCTCTCTCTCGGTGCAGTGTCAGTACTGATCCTAGTCTCTGGGTTGTTAGTTCAGTCATTGTATTAACCTCTCTCTTGGTGCAGTGTCAGTACTGATCCTAGTCTCTGGGTTGTTAGTTCAGTCATTGTATTAACCTCTCTCTCTTTGCAGTGTCAGTACTGATCCTAGTCTCTGGGTTGTTAGTTCAGTCATTGTATTAACCTCTCTCTCTTTGCAGTGTCAGTACTGATCCTAGTCTCTGGGTTGTTAGTTCAGTCATTGTATTAACCTCTCTCTCTGTGCAGTGTCAGTACTGATCCTAGTCTCTGGGTTGTTAGTTCAGTCATTGTATTAACCTCTCTCTCTGTGCAGTGTCAGTACTGATCCTAGTCTCTGGGTTGTTAGTTCAGTCATTGTATTAACCTCTCTCTGTGCAGTGTCAGTACTGATCCTAGTCTCTGGGTTGTTAGTTCAGTCATTGTATTTAACTCTTTCTCTGTGCAGTGTCAGTACTGATCCTAGTCTCTGGGTTGTTAGGTCAGTCATTGTATTAACCTCTCTCGAAGAAGAAGTGTCAGTACTGATCCTAGTCTCTGGGTTGTTAGTTCAGTCATTGTATTAACCTCTCTCTCGGTGCAGTGTCAGTACTGATCCTAGTCTCTGGGTTGTTAGTTCAGTCATTGTATTAACCTCTCTCTCTGTGCAGTGTCAGTACTGATCTTGGTCTCTGGGTTGTTAGTTCAGTCATTGTATTTAACTCTCTCTCTCTGTGCAGTGTCAGTACTGATCCTAGTCTCTGGGTTGTTAGTTCAGTCATTGTATTAACCTCTCTCTCGATGCAGTGTCAGTACTGATCCTAGTCTCTGGGATGTTAGTTCAGTCATTGTATTAACCTCTCTCTGTGCAGTGTCAGTACTGATCCTAGTCTCTGGGTTGTTAGTTCAGTCATTGTATTTAACTCTCTCTCTGTGCAGTGTCAGTACTGATCCTAGTCTCTGGGTTGTTAGTTCAGTCATTGTATTAACCTCTCTCTCGGTGCAGTGTCAGTACTGATCCTAGTCTCTGGGTTGTTAGTTCAGTCATTGTATTAACCTCTCTCTGGTGCAGTGTCAGTACTGATCCTAGTCTCTGGGTTGTTAGTTCAGTCATTGTATTAACCTCTCTCTTTGCAGTGTCAGTACTGATCCTAGTCTCTTTTGTTGTTAGTTCAGTCATTGTATTAACCTCTCTCTCGGTGCAGTGTCAGTACTGATCCTAGTCTCTGGGTTGTTAGTTCAGTCATTGTATTAACCTCTCTCTCTTTGCAGTGTCAGAACTGACCCTAGTCTCTGGGTTGTTAGTTCAGTCATTGTATTAACCTCTCTCTCGTGCAGTGTCAGTACTGATCCTAGTCTCTGGGTTGTTAGTTCAGTCATTGTATTAACCTCTCTCTCTGTGCAGTGTCAGTACTGATCCTAGTCTCTGGGTTGTTAGTTCAGTCATTGTATTAACCTCTCTCTCGGTGCAGTGTCAGTACTGATCCTAGTCTCTGGGTTGTTAGTTCAGTCATTGTATTAACCTCTCTCTCGGTGCAGTGTCAGTACTGATCCTAGTCTCTGGGTTGTTAGTTCAGTCATTGTATTAACCTCTCTCTT
This sequence comes from Brachymystax lenok tsinlingensis, assembly GCA_030435695.1. NCBI lineage: Eukaryota > Metazoa > Chordata > Actinopteri > Salmoniformes > Salmonidae > Brachymystax > Brachymystax lenok. The sequence goes on along the minus strand of CM059791.1, from coordinate 96,861,704 downwards.
GGTGCAGTGTCAGTACTGATCCTAGTCTCTGGGTTGTTAGTTCAGTCATTGTATTAACCTCTCTCTCTTTGCAGTGTCAGTACTGATCCTAGTCTCTGGGTTGTTAGTTCAGTCATTGTATTAACCTCTCTCTCTTTGCAGTGTCAGTACTGATCCTAGTCTCTGGGTTGTTAGTTCAGTCATTGTATTAACCTCTCTCTCGAAGCAGTGTCAGTACTGATCCTAGTCTCTGGGTTGTTAGTTCAGTCATTGTATTAACCTCTCTCTTGGTGCAGTGTCAGTACTGATCCTAGTCTCTGGGTTGTTAGTTCAGTCATTGTATTAACCTCTCTCTCGTGCAGTGTCAGTACTGATCCTAGTCTCTGGGTTGTTAGTTCAGTCATTGTATTAACCTCTCTCTGTGCAGTGTCAGTACTGATCCTAGTCTCTGGGTTGTTAGTTCAGTCATTGTATTAACCTCTCTCTCGTGCAGTGTCAGTACTGATCCTAGTCTCTGGGTTGTTAGTTCAGTCATTGTATTAACCTCTCTCTCTTTGCAGTGTCAGTACTGATCCTAGTCTCTGGGTTGTTAGTTCAGTCATTGTATTAACCTCTCTCTCGAAGAAGTGTCAGTACTGATCCTAGTCTCTGGGTTGTTAGTTCAGTCATTGTATTTAACTCTCTCTCTGTGCAGTGTCAGTACTGATCCTAGTCTCTGGGTTGTTAGTTCAGTCATTGTATTAACCTCTCTCTCGGTGCAGTGTCAGTACTGATCCTAGTCTCTGGGTTGTTAGTTCAGTCATTGTATTAACCTCTCTCTCGGTGCAGTGTCAGTACTGATCCTAGTCTCTGGGTTGTTAGTTCAGTCATTGTATTAACCTCTCTCTCTTTGCAGTGTCAGTACTGATCCTAGTCTCTGGGTTGTTAGTTCAGTCATTGTATTAACCTCTCTCTCTGGTGCAGTGTCAGTACTGATCCTAGTCTCTGGGTTGTTAGTTCAGTCATTGTATTAACTCTCTCTCGGTGCAGTGTCAGTACTGATCCTAGTCTCTGGGTTGTTAGTTCAGTCATTGTATTAACCTCTCTCTCGGTGCAGTGTCAGTACTGATCCTAGTCTCTGGGTTGTTAGTTCAGTCATTGTATTAACCTCTCTCTGTGCAGTGTCAGTACTGATCCTAGTCTCTGGGTTGTTAGTTCAGTCATTGTATTAACCTCTCTCTGGTGCAGTGTCAGTACTGATCCTAGTCTCTGGGTTGTTAGTTCAGTCATTGTATTAACCTCTCTCTCTGTGCAGTGTCAGTACTGATCCTAGTCTCTGGGTTGTTAGTTCAGTCATTGTATTAACCTCTCTCTCTTTGCAGTGTCAGTACTGACCCTAGTCTCTGGGTTGTTAGTTCAGTCATTGTATTAACCTCTCTCTCGAAGCAGTGTCAGTACTGATCCTAGTCTCTGGGTTGTTAGTTCAGTCATTGTATTAACCTCTCTCTCTGTGCAGTGTCAGTACTGATCCTAGTCTCTGGGTTGTTAGTTCAGTCATTGTATTAACCTCTCTCTCTGTGCAGTGTCAGTACTGATCCTAGTCTCTGGGTTGTTAGTTCAGTCATTGTATTTAACTCTCTCTCTGTGCAGTGTCAGTACTGATCCTAGTCTCTGGGTTGTTAGTTCAGTCATTGTATTAACCTCTCTCTCTGTGCAGTGTCAGTACTGATCCTAGTCTCTGGGTTGTTAGTTCAGTCATTGTATTAACCTCTCTCTCGGTGCAGTGTCAGTACTGATCCTAGTCTCTGGGTTGTTAGTTCAGTCATTGTATTAACCTCTCTCTGTGCAGTGTCAGTACTGATCCTAGTCTCTGGGTTGTTAGTTCAGTCATTGTATTAACCTCTCTCTCTGTGCAGTGTCAGTACTGATCCTAGTCTCTGGGTTGTTAGTTCAGTCATTGTATTAACCTCTCTCTCGAAGCAGTGTCAGTACTGATCCTAGTCTCTGGGTTGTTAGTTCAGTCATTGTATTAACCTCTCTCTGTGCAGTGTCAGTACTGATCCTAGTCTCTGGGTTGTTAGTTCAGTCATTGTATTTAACTCTCTCTCTGTGCAGTGTCAGTACTGATCCTAGTCTCTGGGTTGTTAGTTCAGTCATTGTATTAACCTCTCTCTCGGTGCAGTGTCAGTACTGATCCTAGTCTCTGGGTTGTTAGTTCAGTCATTGTATTAACCTCTCTCTTGGTGCAGTGTCAGTACTGATCCTAGTCTCTGGGTTGTTAGTTCAGTCATTGTATTAACCTCTCTCTCTTTGCAGTGTCAGTACTGATCCTAGTCTCTGGGTTGTTAGTTCAGTCATTGTATTAACCTCTCTCGGTGCAGTGTCAGTACTGATCCTAGTCTCTGGGTTGTTAGTTCAGTCATTGTATTAACCTCTCTCTCTTTGCAGTGTCAGTACTGATCCTAGTCTCTGGGTTGTTAGTTCAGTCATTGTATTAACCTCTCTCTCGAAGCAGTGTCAGTACTGATCCTAGTCTCTGGGTTGTTAGTTCAGTCATTGTATTAACCTCTCTCTCTGTGCAGTGTCAGTACTGATCCTAGTCTCTGGGTTGTTAGTTCAGTCATTGTATTAACCTCTCTCTCTGTGCAGTGTCAGTACTGATCCTAGTCTCTGGGTTGTTAGTTCAGTCATTGTATTTAACTCTCTCTGTGCAGTGTCAGTACTGATCCTAGTCTCTGGGTTGTTAGTTCAGTCATTGTATTAACCTCTCTCGAAGAAGAAGTGTCAGTACTGATCCTAGTCTCTGGGTTGTTAGTTCAGTCATTGTATTAACCTCTCTCGGTGCAGTGTCAGTACTGATCCTAGTCTCTGGGTTGTTAGTTCAGTCATTGTATTAACCTCTCTCTCTGTGCAGTGTCAGTACTGATCTTGGTCTCTGGGTTGTTAGTTCAGTCATTGTATTTAACCTCTCTCTCTGTGCAGTGTCAGTACTGATCCTAGTCTCTGGGTTGTTAGTTCAGTCATTGTATTAACCTCTCTCTCGTGCAGTGTCAGTACTGATCCTAGTCTCTGGGTTGTTAGTTCAGTCATTGTATTAACCTCTCTCTGTGCAGTGTCAGTACTGATCCTAGTCTCTGGGTTGTTAGTTCAGTCATTGTATTAACCTCTCTCTCTTTGCAGTGTCAGTACTGATCCTAGTCTCTTTTGTTGTTAGTTCAGTCATTGTATTAACCTCTCTCTCTGTGCAGTGTCAGTACTGATCCTAGTCTCTGGGTTGTTAGTTCAGTCATTGTATTAACTCTCTCTTGGTGCAGTGTCAGTACTGATCCTAGTCTCTGGGTTGTTAGTTCAGTCATTGTATTAACCTCTCTCTCTTTGCAGTGTCAGTACTGATCCTAGTCTCTGGGTTGTTAGTTCAGTCATTGTATTAACCTCTCTCTCGTGCAGTGTCAGTACTGATCCTAGTCTCTGGGTTGTTAGTTCAGTCATTGTATTAACCTCTCTCTTGGTGCAGTGTCAGTACTGATCCTAGTCTCTGGGTTGTTAGTTCAGTCATTGTATTAACCTCTCTCTTTGCAGTGTCAGTACTGATCCTAGTCTCTTGGGTTGTTAGTTCAGTCATTGTATTAACCTCTCTCTCGAAGCAGTGTCAGTACTGATCCTAGTCTCTAGGTTGTTAGTTCAGTCATTGTATTAACCTCTCTCTGGTGCAGTGTCAGTACTGATCCTAGTCTCTGGGTTGTTAGTTCAGTCATTGTATTAACCTCTCTCTCGAAGAAGTGTCAGTACTGATCCTAGTCTCTGGGTTGTTAGTTCAGTCATTGTATTAACCTCTCTCTCGGTGCAGTGTCAGTACTGATCCTAGTCTCTGGGTTGTTAGTTCAGTCATTGTATTAACCTCTCCCAGTGCAGTGTCAGTACTGATCCTAGTCTCTGGGTTGTTAGTTCAGTCATTGTATTTAACTCTCTCTATGTGCAGTGTCAGTACTGATCCTAGTCTCTGGGTTGTTAGTTCAGTCATTGTATTAACCTCTCTCTCGTGAAGTGTCAGTACTGATCCTAGTCTCTGGGTTGTTAGTTCAGTCATTGTATTAACCTCTCTCTATGTGCAGTGTCAGTACTGATCCTAGTCTCTGGGTTGTTAGTTCAGTCATTGTATTAACCTCTCTCTGTGCAGTGTCAGTACTGATCCTAGTCTCTGGGTTGTTAGTTCAGTCATTGTATTAACCTCTCTCTCGGTGCAGTGTCAGTACTGATCCTAGTCTCTGGGTTGTTAGTTCAGTCATTGTATTAACCTCTCTCTTTGCAGTGTCAGAACTGACCCTAGTCTCTGGGTTGTTAGTTCAGTCATTGTATTAAGCTCTCTCTCTTGGTGCAGTGTCAGTACTGATCCTAGTCTCTGGGTTGTTAGTTCAGTCATTGTATTAACCTCTCTCTCGAAGAAGTGTCAGTACTGATCCTAGTCTCTGGGTTGTTAGTTCAGTCATTGTATTAACCTCTCTCTCGGTGCAGTGTCAGTACTGATCCTAGTCTCTGGGTTGTTAGTTCAGTCATTGTATTAACCTCTCTCTCGGTGCAGTGTCAGTACTGATCCTAGTCTCTGGGTTGTTAGTTCAGTCATTGTATTAACCTCTCTCTTGGTGCAGTGTCAGTACTGATCCTAGTCTCTGGGTTGTTAGTTCAGTCATTGTATTAACCTCTCTCTCTTTGCAGTGTCAGTACTGATCCTAGTCTCTTTTGTTGTTAGTTCAGTCATTGTATTAACCTCTCTCTCTTTGCAGTGTCAGTACTGACCCTAGTCTCTGGGTTGTTAGTTCAGTCATTGTATTAACCTCTCTCGAAGCAGTGTCAGTACTGATCCTAGTCTCTGGGTTGTTAGTTCAGTCATTGTATTAACCTCTCTCTCTGTGCAGTGTCAGTACTGATCCTAGTCTCTGGGTTGTTAGTTCAGTCATTGTATTAACCTCTCTCTGTGCAGTGTCAGTACTGATCTTGGTCTCTGGGTTGTTAGTTCAGTCATTGTATTTAACTCTCTCTCTCTGTGCAGTGTCAGTACTGATCCTAGTCTCTGGGTTGTTAGTTCAGTCATTGTATTAACCTCTCTCTCTGTGCAGTGTCAGTACTGATCCTAGTCTCTGGGTTGTTAGTTCAGTCATTGTATTAACCTCTCTCTCGGTGCAGTGTCAGTACTGATCCTAGTCTCTGGGTTGTTAGTTCAGTCATTGTATTAACCTCTCTCTGTGCAGTGTCAGTACTGATCCTAGTCTCTGGGTTGTTAGTTCAGTCATTGTATTAACCTCTCTCTCAGAAGAAGTGTCAGTACTGATCCTAGTCTCTGGGTTGTTAGTTCAGTCATTGTATTAACCTCTCTCTCGGTGCAGTGTCAGTACTGATCCTAGTCTCTGGGTTGTTAGTTCAGTCATTGTATTAACCTCTCTCTCTGTGCAGTGTCAGTACTGATCCTAGTCTCTGGGTTGTTAGTTCAGTCATTGTATTTAACTCTCTCTCTGTGCAGTGTCAGTACTGATCCTAGTCTCTGGGTTGTTAGTTCAGTCATTGTATTAACCTCTCTCGGTGCAGTGTCAGTACTGATCCTAGTCTCTGGGTTGTTAGTTCAGTCATTGTATTAACCTCTCTCTGTGCAGTGTCAGTACTGATCCTAGTCTCTGGGTTGTTAGTTCAGTCATTGTATTTAACTCTCTCTCTGTGCAGTGTCAGTACTGATCCTAGTCTCTGGGTTGTTAGTTCAGTCATTGTATTAACCTCTCTCTGTGCAGTGTCAGTACTGATCCTAGTCTCTGGGTTGTTAGTTCAGTCATTGTATTAACCTCTCTCTTGGTGCAGTGTCAGTACTGATCCTAGTCTCTGGGTTGTTAGTTCAGTCATTGTATTAACCTCTCTCTCTTTGCAGTGTCAGTACTGATCCTAGTCTCTGGGTTGTTAGTTCAGTCATTGTATTAACCTCTCTCTCGAAGCAGTGTCAGTACTGATCCTAGTCTCTGGGTTGTTAGTTCAGTCATTGTATTAACCTCTCTCTCTGTGCAGTGTCAGTACTGATCCTAGTCTCTGGGTTGTTAGTTCAGTCATTGTATTAACCTCTCTCTTTGCAGTGTCAGTACTGATCCTAGTCTCTGGGTTGTTAGTTCAGTCATTGTATTAACCTCTCTCTCGTGCAGTGTCAGTACTGATCCTAGTCTCTGGGTTGTTAGTTCAGTCATTGTATTAACTCTCTCTCTTGGTGCAGTGTCAGTACTGATCCTAGTCTCTGGGTTGTTAGTTCAGTCATTGTATTAACCTCTCTCTCTGTGCAGTGTCAGTACTGATCCTAGTCTCTGGGTTGTTAGTTCAGTCATTGTATTTAACTCTCTCTGTGCAGTGTCAGTACTGATCCTAGTCTCTGGGTTGTTAGTTCAGTCATTGTATTAACCTCTCTCTCAGTGCAGTGTCAGTACTGATCCTAGTCTCTGGGTTGTTAGTTCAGTCATTGTATTAACCTCTCTCGGTGCAGTGTCAGTACTGATCCTAGTCTCTGGGTTGTTAGTTCAGTCATTGTATTAACCTCTCTCGAAGAAGAAGTGTCAGTACTGATCCTAGTCTCTGGGTTGTTAGTTCAGTCATTGTATTTAACTCTCTCTATGTGCAGTGTCAGTACTGATCCTAGTCTCTGGGTTGTTAGTTCAGTCATTGTATTAACCTCTCTCTCGGTGCAGTGTCAGTACTGATCCTAGTCTCTGGGTTGTTAGTTCAGTCATTGTATTAACCTCTCTCTCGGTGCAGTGTCAGTACTGATCCTAGTCTCTGGGTTGTTAGTTCAGTCATTGTATTAACCTCTCTCTCTGTGCAGTGTCAGTACTGATCCTAGTCTCTGGGTTGTTAGTTCAGTCATTGTATTAACCTCTCTCTCTGTGCAGTGTCAGTACTGATCCTAGTCTCTGGGTTGTTAGTTCAGTCATTGTATTAACCTCTCTCTCGAAGAAGTGTCAGTACTGATCCTAGTCTCTGGGTTGTTAGTTCAGTCATTGTATTAACCTCTCTCGGTGCAGTGTCAGTACTGATCCTAGTCTCTGGGTTGTTAGTTCAGTCATTGTATTAACCTCTCTCGGTGCAGTGTCAGTACTGATCCTAGTCTCTGGGTTGTTAGTTCAGTCATTGTATTAACCTCTCTCTCGGTGCAGTGTCAGTACTGATCCTAGTCTCTGGGTTGTTAGTTCAGTCATTGTATTAACCTCTCTCTTTGCAGTGTCAGTACTGATCCTAGTCTCTGGGTTGTTAGTTCAGTCATTGTATTAACCTCTCTCTCTTTGCAGTGTCAGAACTGACCCTAGTCTCTGGGTTGTTAGTTCAGTCATTGTATTAACCTCTCTCTCGTGCAGTGTCAGTACTGATCCTAGTCTCTGGGTTGTTAGTTCAGTCATTGTATTAACCTCTCTCTGTGCAGTGTCAGTACTGATCCTAGTCTCTGGGTTGTTAGTTCAGTCATTGTATTAACCTCTCTCTCTGTGCAGTGTCAGTACTGATCCTAGTCTCTGGGTTGTTAGTTCAGTCATTGTATTTAACTCTCTCTCTGTGCAGTGTCAGTACTGATCCTAGTCTCTGGGTTGTTAGTTCAGTCATTGTATTAACCTCTCTCTGTGCAGTGTCAGTACTGATCCTAGTCTCTGGGTTGTTAGTTCAGTCATTGTATTAACCTCTCTCTCGGTGCAGTGTCAGTACTGATCCTAGTCTCTGGGTTGTTAGTTCAGTCATTGTATTAACCTCTCTCTGTGCAGTGTCAGTACTGATCCTAGTCTCTGGGTTGTTAGTTCAGTCATTGTATTAACCTCTCTCTCGAAGAAGAAGTGTCAGTACTGATCCTAGTCTCTGGGTTGTTAGTTCAGTCATTGTATTAACCTCTCTCTCTGTGCAGTGTCAGTACTGATCCTAGTCTCTGGGTTGTTAGTTCAGTCATTGTATTAACCTCTCTCTCTGTGCAGTGTCAGTACTGATCTTGGTCTCTGGGTTGTTAGTTCAGTCATTGTATTTAACTCTCTCTCTCTGTGCAGTGTCAGTACTGATCCTAGTCTCTGGGTTGTTAGTTCAGTCATTGTATTAACCTCTCTCTCGAAGCAGTGTCAGTACTGATCCTAGTCTCTGGGTTGTTAGTTCAGTCATTGTATTAACCTCTCTCTGTGCAGTGTCAGTACTGATCCTAGTCTCTGGGTTGTTAGTTCAGTCATTGTATTAACCTCTCTCTCTGTGCAGTGTCAGTACTGATCCTAGTCTCTGGGTTGTTAGTTCAGTCATTGTATTAACCTCTCTCTCGGTGCAGTGTCAGTACTGATCCTAGTCTCTGGGTTGTTAGTTCAGTCATTGTATTAACCTCTCTCTTGGTGCAGTGTCAGTACTGATCCTAGTCTCTGGGTTGTTAGTTCAGTCATTGTATTAACCTCTCTCTCTGTGCAGTGTCAGTACTGATCCTAGTCTCTGGGTTGTTAGTTCAGTCATTGTATTAACCTCTCTCTGTGCAGTGTCAGTACTGATCCTAGTCTCTGGGTTGTTAGTTCAGTCATTGTATTAACCTCTCTCTGGTGCAGTGTCAGTACTGATCCTAGTCTCTGGGTTGTTAGTTCAGTCATTGTATTAACCTCTCTCTCTTTGCAGTGTCAGTACTGATCCTAGTCTCTGGGTTGTTAGTTCAGTCATTGTATTAACCTCTCTCTCGAAGCAGTGTCAGTACTGATCCTAGTCTCTGGGTTGTTAGTTCAGTCATTGTATTAACCTCTCTCTCTGTGCAGTGTCAGTACTGATCCTAGTCTCTGGGTTGTTAGTTCAGTCATTGTATTAACTCTCTCTCGAAGCAGTGTCAGTACTGATCCTAGTCTCTGGGTTGTTAGTTCAGTCATTGTATTAACCTCTCTCTCGGTGCAGTGTCAGTACTGATCCTAGTCTCTGGGTTGTTAGTTCAGTCATTGTATTAACCTCTCTCGGTGCAGTGTCAGTACTGATCCTAGTCTCTGGGTTGTTAGTTCAGTCATTGTATTTAACTCTCTCTCTGTGCAGTGTCAGTACTGATCCTAGTCTCTGGGTTGTTAGTTCAGTCATTGTATTAACCTCTCTCTCGAAGAAGTGTCAGTACTGATCCTAGTCTCTGGGTTGTTAGTTCAGTCATTGTATTTAACTCTCTCTATGTGCAGTGTCAGTACTGATCCTAGTCTCTGGGTTGTTAGTTCAGTCATTGTATTAACCTCTCTCTTTGCAGTGTCAGTACTGATCCTAGTCTCTGGGTTGTTAGTTCAGTCATTGTATTAACCTCTCTCTCGGTGCAGTGTCAGTACTGATCCTAGTCTCTGGGTTGTTAGTTCAGTCATTGTATTAACCTCTCTCTCTTTGCAGTGTCAGTACTGATCCTAGTCTCTGGGTTGTTAGTTCAGTCATTGTATTAACCTCTCTCTTTGCAGTGTCAGTACTGATCCTAGTCTCTGGGTTGTTAGTTCAGTCATTGTATTAACTCTCTCTCTGTGCAGTGTCAGTACTGATCCTAGTCTCTGGGTTGTTAGTTCAGTCATTGTATTAACCTCTCTCTCGGTGCAGTGTCAGTACTGATCCTAGTCTCTGGGTTGTTAGTTCAGTCATTGTATTAACCTCTCTCTCGGTGCAGTGTCAGTACTGATCCTAGTCTCTGGGTTGTTAGTTCAGTCATTGTATTAACCTCTCTCTTGGTGCAGTGTCAGTACTGATCCTAGTCTCTGGGTTGTTAGTTCAGTCATTGTATTAACCTCTCTCTCTTTGCAGTGTCAGTACTGATCCTAGTCTCTGGGTTGTTAGTTCAGTCATTGTATTAACCTCTCTCTCTGTGCAGTGTCAGTACTGATCCTAGTCTCTGGGTTGTTAGTTCAGTCATTGTATTAACCTCTCTCTCGAAGCAGTGTCAGTACTGATCCTAGTCTCTGGGTTGTTAGTTCAGTCATTGTATTAACCTCTCTCTCTGTGCAGTGTCAGTACTGATCCTAGTCTCTGGGTTGTTAGTTCAGTCATTGTATTAACCTCTCTCTGTGCAGTGTCAGTACTGATCCTAGTCTCTGGGTTGTTAGTTCAGTCATTGTATTTAACTCTCTCTCTGTGCAGTGTCAGTACTGATCCTAGTCTCTGGGTTGTTAGTTCAGTCATTGTATTAACCTCTCTCTCGAAGAAGTGTCAGTACTGATCCTAGTCTCTGGGTTGTTAGTTCAGTCATTGTATTAACCTCTCTCTGTGCAGTGTCAGTACTGATCCTAGTCTCTGGGTTGTTAGTTCAGTCATTGTATTAACCTCTCTCTGTGCAGTGTCAGTACTGATCTTGGTCTCTGGGTTGTTAGTTCAGTCATTGTATTTAACTCTCTCTCTCTGTGCAGTGTCAGTACTGATCCTAGTCTCTGGGTTGTTAGTTCAGTCATTGTATTAACCTCTCTCTCGAAGCAGTGTCAGTACTGATCCTAGTCTCTGGGATGTTAGTTCAGTCATTGTATTAACCTCTCTCTGTGCAGTGTCAGTACTGATCCTAGTCTCTGGGTTGTTAGTTCAGTCATTGTATTTAACTCTCTCTCTGTGCAGTGTCAGTACTGATCCTAGTCTCTGGGTTGTTAGTTCAGTCATTGTATTAACCTCTCTCTCGGTGCAGTGTCAGTACTGATCCTAGTCTCTGGGTTGTTAGTTCAGTCATTGTATTAACCTCTCTCTCGGTGCAGTGTCAGTACTGATCCTAGTCTCTGGGTTGTTAGTTCAGTCATTGTATTAACCTCTCCCAGTGCAGTGTCAGTACTGATCCTAGTCTCTGGGTTGTTAGTTCAGTCATTGTATTAACCTCTCTCTTGGTGCAGTGTCAGTACTGATCCTAGTCTCTGGGTTGTTAGTTCAGTCATTGTATTAACCTCTCTCTCGAAGCAGTGTCAGTACTGATCCTAGTCTCTGGGTTGTTAGTTCAGTCATTGTATTAACCTCTCTCTCGGTGCAGTGTCAGTACTGATCCTAGTCTCTGGGTTGTTAGTTCAGTCATTGTATTAACCTCTCTCAGTGCAGTGTCAGTACTGATCCTAGTCTCTGGGTTGTTAGTTCAGTCATTGTATTAACTCTCTCTCTGTGCAGTGTCAGTACTGATCCTAGTCTCTGGGTTGTTAGTTCAGTCATTGTATTAACCTCTCTCTCGTGCAGTGTCAGTACTGATCCTAGTCTCTGGGTTGTTAGTTCAGTCATTGTATTAACCTCTCTCTCTGTGCAGTGTCAGTACTGATCCTAGTCTCTGGGTTGTTAGTTCAGTCATTGTATTAACCTCTCTCTCTTTGCAGTGTCAGTACTGATCCTAGTCTCTGGGTTGTTAGTTCAGTCATTGTATTAACCTCTCTCTTGGTACAGTGTCAGTACTGATCCTAGTCTCTGGGTTGTTAGTTCAGTCATTGTATTAACCTCTCTCTGTGCAGTGTCAGTACTGATCCTAGTCTCTGGGTTGTTAGTTCAGTCATTGTATTTAACTCTCTCTCTGTGCAGTGTCAGTACTGATCCTAGTCTCTGGGTTGTTAGTTCAGTCATTGTATTAACCTCTCTCTTTGCAGTGTCAGTACTGATCCTAGTCTCTGGGTTGTTAGTTCAGTCATTGTATTAACCTCTCTCTCTGTGCAGTGTCAGTACTGATCCTAGTCTCTGGGTTGTTAGTTCAGTCATTGTATTAACCTCTCTCTTGGTGCAGTGTCAGTACTGATCCTAGTCTCTGGGTTGTTAGTTCAGTCATTGTATTAACCTCTCTCTCGAAGCAGTGTCAGTACTGATCCTAGTCTCTGGGTTGTTAGTTCAGTCATTGTATTAACCTCTCTCTCTTTGCAGTGTCAGTACTGATCCTAGTCTCTGGGTTGTTAGTTCAGTCATTGTATTAACCTCTCTCTCGAAGCAGTGTCAGTACTGATCCTAGTCTCTGGGTTGTTAGTTCAGTCATTGTATTAACCTCTCTCTCGAAGCAGTGTCAGTACTGATCCTAGTCTCTGGGTTGTTAGTTCAGTCATTGTATTAACCTCTCCCAGTGCAGTGTCAGTACTGATCCTAGTCTCTGGGTTGTTAGTTCAGTCATTGTATTAACTCTCTCTCTCGAAGCAGTGTCAGTACTGATCCTAGTCTCTGGGTTGTTAGTTCAGTCATTGTATTAACCTCTCTCTCTGTGCAGTGTCAGTACTGATCCTAGTCTCTGGGTTGTTAGTTCAGTCATTGTATTTAACTCTCTCTATGTGCAGTGTCAGTACTGATCCTAGTCTCTGGGTTGTTAGTTCAGTCATTGTATTTAACTCTCTCTCTGTGCAGTGTCAGTACTGATCCTAGTCTCTGGGTTGTTAGTTCAGTCATTGTATTAACCTCTCTCTCTGTGCAGTGTCAGTACTGATCCTAGTCTCTGGGTTGTTAGTTCAGTCATTGTATTAACTCTCTCTCTGTGCAGTGTCAGTACTGATCCTAGTCTCTGGGTTGTTAGTTCAGTCATTGTATTAACCTCTCTCTCGGTGCAGTGTCAGTACTGATCCTAGTCTCTGGGTTGTTAGTTCAGTCATTGTATTAACCTCTCTCTCGGTGCAGTGTCAGTACTGATCCTAGTCTCTGGGTTGTTAGTTCAGTCATTGTATTAACCTCTCTCTCTTTGCAGTGTCAGAACTGACCCTAGTCTCTGGGTTGTTAGTTCAGTCATTGTATTAACCTCTCTCTCTTGATGCAGTGTCAGTACTGATCCTAGTCTCTGGGTTGTTAGTTCAGTCATTGTATTAACCTCTCTCTCTGTGCAGTGTCAGTACTGATCCTAGTCTCTGGGTTGTTAGTTCAGTCATTGTATTAACCTCTCTCTCTGTGCAGTGTCAGTACTGATCCTAGTCTCTGGGTTGTTAGTTCAGTCATTGTATTAACCTCTCTCGAAGAAGAAGTGTCAGTACTGATCCTAGTCTCTGGGTTGTTAGTTCAGTCATTGTATTAACCTCTCTCTCGGTGCAGTGTCAGTACTGATCCTAGTCTCTGGGTTGTTAGTTCAGTCATTGTATTAACCTCTCTCTCTGTGCAGTGTCAGTACTGATCCTAGTCTCTGGGTTGTTAGTTCAGTCATTGTATTAACCTCTCTCTCTTTGCAGTGTCAGTACTGATCCTAGTCTCTGGGTTGTTAGTTCAGTCATTGTATTAACCTCTCTCTCGGTGCAGTGTCAGTACTGATCCTAGTCTCTGGGTTGTTAGTTCAGTCATTGTATTAACCTCTCTCTCTTTGCAGTGTCAGTACTGACCCTAGTCTCTGGGTTGTTAGTTCAGTCATTGTATTAAACTCTCTCTGGTGCAGTGTCAGTACTGATCCTAGTCTCTGGGTTGTTAGTTCAGTCATTGTATTAACCTCTCTCTCAGAAGCAGTGTCAGTACTGATCCTAGTCTCTGGGTTGTTAGTTCAGTCATTGTATTAACCTCTCTCGGTGCAGTGTCAGTACTGATCCTAGTCTCTGGGTTGTTAGTTCAGTCATTGTATTAACCTCTCTCTCGGTGCAGTGTCAGTACTGATCCTAGTCTCTGGGTTGTTAGTTCAGTCATTGTATTAACCTCTCTCTTGGTGCAGTGTCAGTACTGATCCTAGTCTCTGGGTTGTTAGTTCAGTCATTGTATTAACCTCTCTCTCTTTGCAGTGTCAGTACTGATCCTAGTCTCTTTTGTTGTTAGTTCAGTCATTGTATTAACCTCTCTCTCTTTGCAGTGTCAGTACTGATCCTAGTCTCTGGGTTGTTAGTTCAGTCATTGTATTAACCTCTCTCTGTGCAGTGTCAGTACTGATCCTAGTCTCTGGGTTGTTAGTTCAGTCATTGTATTAACCTCTCTCTCTGTGCAGTGTCAGTACTGATCCTAGTCTCTGGGTTGTTAGTTCAGTCATTGTATTTAACTCTCTCTCTGTGCAGTGTCAGTACTGATCCTAGTCTCTGGGTTGTTAGTTCAGTCATTGTATTAACCTCTCTCGAAGAAGAAGTGTCAGTACTGATCCTAGTCTCTGGGTTGTTAGTTCAGTCATTGTATTAACCTCTCTCTCGGTGCAGTGTCAGTACTGATCCTAGTCTCTGGGTTGTTAGTTCAGTCATTGTATTAACCTCTCTCTCTGTGCAGTGTCAGTACTGATCCTAGTCTCTGGGTTGTTAGTTCAGTCATTGTATTAACCTCTCTCGATGAAGAAGTGTCAGAACTGATCCTATCCTAGTCTCTGGGTTGTTAGTTCAGTCATTGTATTTAACTCTCTCTATGTGCAGTGTCAGTACTGATCCTAGTCTCTGGGTTGTTAGTTCAGTCATTGTATTAACCTCTCTCTATGTGCAGTGTCAGTACTGATCCTAGTCTCTGGGTTGTTAGTTCAGTCATTGTATTAACCTCTCTCTCTTTGCAGTGTCAGTACTGATCCTAGTCTCTGGGTTGTTAGTTCAGTCATTGTATTAAGCTCTCTCTCTTGATGCAGTGTCAGTACTGATCCTAGTCTCTGGGTTGTTAGTTCAGTCATTGTATTAACCTCTCTCTCTGTGCAGTGTCAGTACTGATCCTAGTCTCTGGGTTGTTAGTTCAGTCATTGTATTTAACTCTTTCTCTGTGCAGTGTCAGTACTGATCCTAGTCTCTGGGTTGTTAGTTCAGTCATTGTATTAACCTCTCTCTCGGTGCAGTGTCAGTACTGATCCTAGTCTCTGGGTTGTTAGTTCAGTCATTGTATTAACCTCTCTCTCTTTGCAGTGTCAGTACTGATCCTAGTCTCTGGGTTGTTAGTTCAGTCATTGTATTAACCTCTCTCTCTTTGCAGTGTCAGAACTGACCCTAGTCTCTGGGTTGTTAGTTCAGTCATTGTATTAAGCTCTCTCTCTTGGTGCAGTGTCAGTACTGATCCTAGTCTCTGGGTTGTTAGTTCAGTCATTGTATTAACCTCTCTCTCTGTGCAGTGTCAGTACTGATCCTAGTCTCTGGGTTGTTAGTTCAGTCATTGTATTAACCTCTCTCTGTGCAGTGTCAGTACTGATCCTAGTCTCTGGGTTGTTAGTTCAGTCATTGTATTAACCTCTCTCTCGGTGCAGTGTCAGTACTGATCCTAGTCTCTGGGTTGTTAGTTCAGTCATTGTATTAACCTCTCTCTCGGTGCAGTGTCAGTACTGATCCTAGTCTCTGGGTTGTTAGTTCAGTCATTGTATTAACCCTCTCTCTTTGCAGTGTCAGTACTGATCCTAGTCTCTGGGTTGTTAGTTCAGTCATTGTATTAACCTCTCTCTCTGTGCAGTGTCAGTACTGATCCTAGTCTCTGGGTTGTTAGTTCAGTCATTGTATTAACCTCTCTCTCTCGAAGCAGTGTCAGTACTGATCCTAGTCTCTGGGTTGTTAGTTCAGTCATTGTATTAACCTCTCTCTCGGTGCAGTGTCAGTACTGATCCTAGTCTCTGGGTTGTTAGTTCAGTCATTGTATTTAACTCTCTCTCTGTGCAGTGTCAGTACTGATCCTAGTCTCTGGGTTGTTAGTTCAGTCATTGTATTAACCTCTCTCTCTTTGCAGTGTCAGTACTGATCCTAGTCTCTGGGTTGTTAGTTCAGTCATTGTATTAACCTCTCCCAGTGCAGTGTCAGTACTGATCCTAGTCTCTGGGTTGTTAGTTCAGTCATTGTATTAACCTCTCTCTCTGTGCAGTGTCAGTACTGATCCTAGTCTCTGGGTTGTTAGTTCAGTCATTGTATTAACCTCTCTCTGTGCAGTGTCAGTACTGACCCTAGTCTCTGGGTTGTTAGTTCAGTCATTGTATTAACCTCTCTCTCGGTGCAGTGTCAGTACTGATCCTAGTCTCTGGGTTGTTAGTTCAGTCATTGTATTAACCTCTCTCTCTTTGCAGTGTCAGTACTGATCCTAGTCTCTGGGTTGTTAGTTCAGTCATTGTATTAACTCTCTCTCTCTGGTGCAGTGTCAGTACTGATCCTAGTCTCTGGGTTGTTAGTTCAGTCATTGTATTAACTCTCTCTGTGCAGTGTCAGTACTGATCCTAGTCTCTGGGTTGTTAGTTCAGTCATTGTATTAACCTCTCTCTCGGTGCAGTGTCAGTACTGATCCTAGTCTCTGGGTTGTTAGTTCAGTCATTGTATTAACCTCTCTCTGTGCAGTGTCAGTACTGATCCTAGTCTCTGGGTTGTTAGTTCAGTCATTGTATTAACCTCTCTCTCGGTGCAGTGTCAGTACTGATCCTAGTCTCTGGGTTGTTAGTTCAGTCATTGTATTAACCTCTCTCTCTTTGCAGTGTCAGTACTGATCCTAGTCTCTTTTGTTGTTAGTTCAGTCATTGTATTAACCTCTCTCTTTGCAGTGTCAGTACTGATCCTAGTCTCTGGGTTGTTAGTTCAGTCATTGTATTAACCTCTCTCTCTGTGCAGTGTCAGTACTGATCCTAGTCTCTGGGTTGTTAGTTCAGTCATTGTATTAACCTCTCTCTCTGCAGTGTCAGTACTGATCCTAGTCTCTGGGTTGTTAGTTCAGTCATTGTATTAACCTCTCTCTCTGTGCAGTGTCAGTACTGATCCTATCCTAGTCTCTGGGTTGTTAGTTCAGTCATTGTATTAACCTCTCTCTATGTGCAGTGTCAGTACTGATCCTAGTCTCTGGGTTGTTAGTTCAGTCATTGTATTAACCTCTCTCTCGTGCAGTGTCAGTACTGATCCTAGTCTCTGGGTTGTTAGTTCAGTCATTGTATTAACCTCTCTCTGTGCAGTGTCAGTACTGATCCTAGTCTCTGGGTTGTTAGTTCAGTCATTGTATTTAACTCTCTCTCTGTGCAGTGTCAGTACTGATCCTAGTCTCTGGGTTGTTAGTTCAGTCATTGTATTAACCTCTCTCTCGTGCAGTGTCAGTACTGATCCTAGTCTCTGGGTTGTTAGTTCAGTCATTGTATTAACCTCTCTCTGTGCAGTGTCAGTACTGATCCTAGTCTCTGGGTTGTTAGTTCAGTCATTGTATTAACCTCTCTCTGTGCAGTGTCAGTACTGATCTTGGTCTCTGGGTTGTTAGTTCAGTCATTGTATTTAACTCTCTCTCTCTGTGCAGTGTCAGTACTGATCCTAGTCTCTGGGTTGTTAGTTCAGTCATTGTATTAACCTCTCTCTCGAAGAAGTGTCAGTACTGATCCTAGTCTCTGGGTTGTTAGTTCAGTCATTGTATTAACCTCTCTCGGTGCAGTGTCAGTACTGATCCTAGTCTCTGGGTTGTTAGTTCAGTCATTGTATTAACCTCTCTCTCTGTGCAGTGTCAGTACTGATCCTAGTCTCTGGGTTGTTAGTTCAGTCATTGTATTAACCTCTCTCTCTGATGCAGTGTCAGTACTGATCCTAGTCTCTGGGTTGTTAGTTCAGTCATTGTATTAACCTCTCCCTGTGCAGTGTCAGTACTGATCCTAGTCTCTGGGTTGTTAGTTCAGTCATTGTATTTAACTCTCTCTCTGTGCAGTGTCAGTACTGATCCTAGTCTCTGGGTTGTTAGTTCAGTCATTGTATTAACCTCTCTCGAAGAAGAAGTGTCAGTACTGATCCTAGTCTCTGGGTTGTTAGTTCAGTCATTGTATTAACCTCTCTCTCGGTGCAGTGTCAGTACTGATCCTAGTCTCTGGGTTGTTAGTTCAGTCATTGTATTTAACTCTCTCTCTGTGCAGTGTCAGTACTGATCCTAGTCTCTGGGTTGTTAGTTCAGTCATTGTATTAACCTCTCTCTCTTTGCAGTGTCAGTACTGATCCTAGTCTCTGGGTTGTTAGTTCAGTCATTGTATTAACCTCTCTCTCGGTGCAGTGTCAGTACTGATCCTAGTCTCTGGGTTGTTAGTTCAGTCATTGTATTAACCTCTCTCTTTGCAGTGTCAGTACTGATCCTAGTCTCTGGGTTGTTAGTTCAGTCATTGTATTAACCTCTCTCTCTGTGCAGTGTCAGTACTGATCCTAGTCTCTGGGTTGTTAGTTCAGTCATTGTATTAACCTCTCTCTCTGTGCAGTGTCAGTACTGATCCTAGTCTCTGGGTTGTTAGTTCAGTCATTGTATTAACCTCTCTCTCGGTGCAGTGTCAGTACTGATCCTAGTCTCTGGGTTGTTAGTTCAGTCATTGTATTAACCTCTCTCTCGGTGCAGTGTCAGTACTGATCCTAGTCTCTGGGTTGTTAGTTCAGTCATTGTATTAACCTCTCTCTTGGTGCAGTGTCAGTACTGATCCTAGTCTCTGGGTTGTTAGTTCAGTCATTGTATTAACCTCTCTCTCTTTGCAGTGTCAGTACTGATCCTAGTCTCTGGGTTGTTAGTTCAGTCATTGTATTAACCTCTCTCTCGGTGCAGTGTCAGTACTGATCCTAGTCTCTGGGTTGTTAGTTCAGTCATTGTATTAACCTCTCTCTCTGTGCAGTGTCAGTACTGATCCTAGTCTCTGGGTTGTTAGTTCAGTCATTGTATTAACCTCTCTCTCTGTGCAGTGTCAGTACTGATCCTAGTCTCTGGGTTGTTAGTTCAGTCATTGTATTAACCTCTCTCTGTGCAGTGTCAGTACTGATCCTAGTCTCTGGGTTGTTAGTTCAGTCATTGTATTTAACTCTCTCTCTGTGCAGTGTCAGTACTGATCCTAGTCTCTGGGTTGTTAGTTCAGTCATTGTATTAACCTCTCTCGAAGAATAAGTGTCAGTACTGATCCTAGTCTCTGGGTTGTTAGTTCAGTCATTGTATTAACTCTCTCTCTGTGCAGTGTCAGTACTGATCCTAGTCTCTGGGTTGTTAGTTCAGTCATTGTATTAACCTCTCTCTCTGTGCAGTGTCAGTACTGATCCTAGTCTCTGGGTTGTTAGTTCAGTCATTGTATTAACCTCTCTCGAAGAAGAAGTGTCAGTACTGATCCTAGTCTCTGGGTTGTTAGTTCAGTCATTGTATTAACCTCTCTCAATGTGCAGTGTCAGTACTGATCCTAGTCTCTGGGTTGTTAGTTCAGTCATTGTATTAACCTCTCTCTCTTTGCAGTGTCAGTACTGATCCTAGTCTCTGGGTTGTTAGTTCAGTCATTGTATTAACTCTCTCTCTGTGCAGTGTCAGTACTGATCCTAGTCTCTGGGTTGTTAGTTCAGTCATTGTATTAACCTCTCTCTCTGTGCAGTGTCAGTACTGATCCTAGTCTCTGGGTTGTTAGTTCAGTCATTGTATTAACTCTCTCTCTGTGCAGTGTCAGTACTGATCCTAGTCTCTGGGTTGTTAGTTCAGTCATTGTATTAACCTCTCTCTCTGTGCAGTGTCAGTACTGATCCTAGTCTCTGGGTTGTTAGTTCAGTCATTGTATTAACCTCTCTCTCGTGCAGTGTCAGTACTGATCCTAGTCTCTGGGTTGTTAGTTCAGTCATTGTATTAACCTCTCTCTGTGCAGTGTCAGTACTGATCCTAGTCTCTGGGTTGTTAGTTCAGTCATTGTATTAACCTCTCTCTCTCTGTGCAGTGTCAGTACTGATCCTAGTCTCTGGGTTGTTAGTTCAGTCATTGTATTAACCTCTCTCTGGTGCAGTGTCAGTACTGATCCTATCCTAGTCTCTGGGTTGTTAGTTCAGTCATTGTATTTAACTCTCTCTATGTGCAGTGTCAGTACTGATCCTAGTCTCTGGGTTGTTAGTTCAGTCATTGTATTAACCTCTCTCTCTTTGCAGTGTCAGTACTGATCCTAGTCTCTGGGTTGTTAGTTCAGTCATTGTATTAACCTCTCTCTCTTGATGCAGTGTCAGTACTGATCCTAGTCTCTGGGTTGTTAGTTCAGTCATTGTATTAACCTCTCTCTCTGTGCAGTGTCAGTACTGATCCTAGTCTCTGGGTTGTTAGTTCAGTCATTGTATTTAACTCTCTCTCTGTGCAGTGTCAGTACTGATCCTAGTCTCTGGGTTGTTAGTTCAGTCATTGTATTAACCTCTCTCTCGAAGAAGTGTCAGTACTGATCCTAGTCTCTGGGTTGTTAGTTCAGTCATTGTATTAACCTCTCTCTCGGTGCAGTGTCAGTACTGATCCTAGTCTCTGGGTTGTTAGTTCAGTCATTGTATTTAACTCTCTCTCTGTGCAGTGTCAGTACTGATCCTAGTCTCTGGGTTGTTAGTTCAGTCATTGTATTAACCTCTCTCTCGATGCAGTGTCAGTACTGATCCTAGTCTCTGGGTTGTTAGTTCAGTCATTGTATTAACCTCTCTCTCGGTGCAGTGTCAGTACTGATCCTAGTCTCTGGGTTGTTAGTTCAGTCATTGTATTAACCTCTCTCTTTGCAGTGTCAGTACTGATCCTAGTCTCTGGGTTGTTAGTTCAGTCATTGTATTAACTCTCTCTCTGTGCAGTGTCAGTACTGATCCTAGTCTCTGGGTTGTTAGTTCAGTCATTGTATTTAACTCTCTCTCTGTGCAGTGTCAGTACTGATCCTAGTCTCTGGGTTGTTAGTTCAGTCATTGTATTAACCTCTCTCTCTGTGCAGTGTCAGTACTGATCCTAGTCTCTGGGTTGTTAGTTCAGTCATTGTATTTAACTCTCTCTGTGCAGTGTCAGTACTGATCCTAGTCTCTGGGTTGTTAGTTCAGTCATTGTATTAACTCTCTCTCTCTGCAGTGTCAGTACTGATCCTAGTCTCTGGGTTGTTAGTTCAGTCATTGTATTAACCTCTCTCTGTGCAGTGTCAGTACTGATCCTAGTCTCTGGGTTGTTAGTTCAGTCATTGTATTTAACTCTCTCTCTGTGCAGTGTCAGTACTGATCCTAGTCTCTGGGTTGTTAGTTCAGTCATTGTATTAACCTCTCTCTCGGTGCAGTGTCAGTACTGATCCTAGTCTCTGGGTTGTTAGTTCAGTCATTGTATTAACCTCTCTCTGTGCAGTGTCAGTACTGATCCTAGTCTCTGGGTTGTTAGTTCAGTCATTGTATTAACCTCTCTCTCTTTGCAGTGTCAGTACTGATCCTAGTCTCTGGGTTGTTAGTTCAGTCATTGTATTAACCTCTCTCTTGGTGCAGTGTCAGTACTGATCCTAGTCTCTGGGTTGTTAGTTCAGTCATTGTATTAACCTCTCTCTCGCAGTGTCAGTACTGATCCTAGTCTCTGGGTTGTTAGTTCAGTCATTGTATTAACTCTCTCTCTGTGCAGTGTCAGTACTGATCCTAGTCTCTGGGTTGTTAGTTCAGTCATTGTATTAACCTCTCTCTCGGTGCAGTGTCAGTACTGATCCTAGTCTCTGGGTTGTTAGTTCAGTCATTGTATTAACCTCTCTCTCGGTGCAGTGTCAGTACTGATCCTAGTCTCTGGGTTGTTAGTTCAGTCATTGTATTAACCTCTCTCTCGGTGCAGTGTCAGTACTGATCCTAGTCTCTGGGTTGTTAGTTCAGTCATTGTATTAACCTCTCTCTCTGTGCAGTGTCAGTACTGATCCTAGTCTCTGGGTTGTTAGTTCAGTCATTGTATTAACCTCTCTCTGTGCAGTGTCAGTACTGATCCTAGTCTCTGGGTTGTTAGTTCAGTCATTGTATTAACCTCTCTCTCGAAGCAGTGTCAGTACTGATCCTAGTCTCTGGGTTGTTAGTTCAGTCATTGTATTAACCTCTCTCTCGAAGCAGTGTCAGTACTGATCCTAGTCTCTGGGTTGTTAGTTCAGTCATTGTATTAACCTCTCTCTCTGTGCAGTGTCAGTACTGATCCTAGTCTCTGGGTTGTTAGTTCAGTCATTGTATTAACCTCTCTCTCTGTGCAGTGTCAGTACTGATCCTAGTCTCTGGGTTGTTAGTTCAGTCATTGTATTAACCTCTCTCGAAGAAGAAGTGTCAGTACTGATCCTAGTCTCTGGGTTGTTAGTTCAGTCATTGTATTAACCTCTCTCTCGGTGCAGTGTCAGTACTGATCCTAGTCTCTGGGTTGTTAGTTCAGTCATTGTATTAACCTCTCTCTCTCGGTGCAGTGTCAGTACTGATCCTAGTCTCTGGGTTGTTAGTTCAGTCATTGTATTAACCTCTCTCTCGGTGCAGTGTCAGTACTGATCCTAGTCTCTGGGTTGTTAGTTCAGTCATTGTATTAACCTCTCTCTCTTGCAGTGTCAGTACTGATCCTAGTCTCTGGGTTGTTAGTTCAGTCATTGTATTAACCTCTCTCTCGAAGCAGTGTCAGTACTGATCCTAGTCTCTGGGTTGTTAGTTCAGTCATTGTATTAACCTCTCTCTGTGCAGTGTCAGTACTGATCCTAGTCTCTGGGTTGTTAGTTCAGTCATTGTATTTAACTCTCTCTCTGTGCAGTGTCAGTACTGATCCTAGTCTCTGGGTTGTTAGTTCAGTCATTGTATTAACCTCTCTCTGTGCAGTGTCAGTACTGATCCTAGTCTCTGGGTTGTTAGTTCAGTCATTGTATTTAACTCTCTCTCTTTGCAGTGTCAGTACTGATCCTAGTCTCTGGGTTGTTAGTTCAGTCATTGTATTAACCTCTCTCTCGAAGCAGTGTCAGTACTGATCCTAGTCTCTGGGTTGTTAGTTCAGTCATTGTATTAACCTCTCTCTCGGTGCAGTGTCAGTACTGATCCTAGTCTCTGGGTTGTTAGTTCAGTCATTGTATTAACCTCTCTCTCTGTGCAGTGTCAGTACTGATCCTAGTCTCTGGGTTGTTAGTTCAGTCATTGTATTAACCTCTCCCTGTGCAGTGTCAGTACTGATCCTAGTCTCTGGGTTGTTAGTTCAGTCATTGTATTAACCTCTCTCTCGGTGCAGTGTCAGTACTGATCCTAGTCTCTGGGTTGTTAGTTCAGTCATTGTATTTAACTCTCTCTCTGTGCAGTGTCAGTACTGATCCTAGTCTCTGGGTTGTTAGTTCAGTCATTGTATTAACCTCTCTCGAAGAAGAAGTGTCAGTACTGATCCTAGTCTCTGGGTTGTTAGTTCAGTCATTGTATTAACCTCTCTCTCTTTGCAGTGTCAGAACTGACCCTAGTCTCTGGGTTGTTAGTTCAGTCATTGTATTAACATCTCTCTCTGTGCAGTGTCAGTACTGATCCTAGTCTCTGGGTTGTTAGTTCAGTCATTGTATTAACCTCTCTCTCTGTGCAGTGTCAGTACTGATCCTAGTCTCTGGGTTGTTAGTTCAGTCATTGTATTAACCTCTCTCTCTGTGCAGTGTCAGTACTGATCCTAGTCTCTGGGTTGTTAGTTCAGTCATTGTATTAACCTCTCTCTCGGTGCAGTGTCAGTACTGATCCTAGTCTCTGGGTTGTTAGTTCAGTCATTGTATTAACCTCTCTCTCGGTGCAGTGTCAGTACTGATCCTAGTCTCTGGGTTGTTAGTTCAGTCATTGTATTAACCTCTCTCTCTTTGCAGTGTCAGTACTGATCCTAGTCTCTGGGTTGTTAGTTCAGTCATTGTATTAACCTCTCCCAGTGCAGTGTCAGTACTGATCCTAGTCTCTGGGTTGTTAGTTCAGTCATTGTATTAACCTCTCTCTCGAAGAAGTGTCAGTACTGATCCTAGTCTCTGGGTTGTTAGTTCAGTCATTGTATTAACCTCTCTCTCGGTGCAGTGTCAGTACTGATCCTAGTCTCTGGGTTGTTAGTTCAGTCATTGTATTAACCTCTCTCGGTGCAGTGTCAGTACTGATCCTAGTCTCTGGGTTGTTAGTTCAGTCATTGTATTAACCTCTCTCTGTGCAGTGTCAGTACTGATCCTAGTCTCTGGGTTGTTAGTTCAGTCATTGTATTAACCTCTCTCTGTGCAGTGTCAGTACTGATCCTAGTCTCTGGGTTGTTAGTTCAGTCATTGTATTAACCTCTCTCTGTGCAGTGTCAGTACTGATCCTAGTCTCTGGGTTGTTAGTTCAGTCATTGTATTAACCTCTCTCTCGGTGCAGTGTCAGTACTGATCCTAGTCTCTGGGTTGTTAGTTCAGTCATTGTATTAACCTCTCTCTCTGTGCAGTGTCAGTACTGATCCTAGTCTCTGGGTTGTTAGTTCAGTCATTGTATTAACCTCTCTCTCGTGCAGTGTCAGTACTGATCCTAGTCTCTGGGTTGTTAGTTCAGTCATTGTATTAACCTCTCTCTCTGTGCAGTGTCAGTACTGATCCTAGTCTCTGGGTTGTTAGTTCAGTCATTGTATTAACCTCTCTCTGTGCAGTGTCAGTACTGATCCTAGTCTCTGGGTTGTTAGTTCAGTCATTGTATTAACCTCTCTCTCTGTGCAGTGTCAGTACTGATCCTAGTCTCTGGGTTGTTAGTTCAGTCATTGTATTAACCTCTCTCTCTGTGCAGTGTCAGTACTGATCCTAGTCTCTGGGTTGTTAGTTCAGTCATTGTATTAACCTCTCTCTCGTGCAGTGTCAGTACTGATCCTAGTCTCTGGGTTGTTAGTTCAGTCATTGTATTAACTCTCTCTCTGTGCAGTGTCAGTACTGATCCTAGTCTCTGGGTTGTTAGTTCAGTCATTGTATTAACCTCTCTCTGTGCAGTGTCAGTACTGATCCTAGTCTCTGGGTTGTTAGTTCAGTCATTGTATTTAACTCTCTCTCTGTGCAGTGTCAGTACTGATCCTAGTCTCTGGGTTGTTAGTTCAGTCATTGTATTAACTCTCTCTCTGCAGTGTCAGTACTGATCCTAGTCTCTGGGTTGTTAGTTCAGTCATTGTATTAACCTCTCTCTCGAGCAGTGTCAGTACTGATCCTAGTCTCTGGGTTGTTAGTTCAGTCATTGTATTAACCTCTCTCTCTGTGCAGTGTCAGTACTGATCCTAGTCTCTGGGTTGTTAGTTCAGTCATTGTATTAACCTCTCTCTCGGTGCAGTGTCAGTACTGATCCTAGTCTCTGGGTTGTTAGTTCAGTCATTGTATTAACCTCTCTCGGTGCAGTGTCAGTACTGATCCTAGTCTCTGGGTTGTTAGTTCAGTCATTGTATTAACCTCTCTCTGTGCAGTGTCAGTACTGATCCTAGTCTCTGGGTTGTTAGTTCAGTCATTGTATTAACCTCTCTCTGTGCAGTGTCAGTACTGATCCTAGTCTCTGGGTTGTTAGTTCAGTCATTGTATTAACCTCTCTCTCTGTGCAGTGTCAGTACTGATCCTAGTCTCTGGGTTGTTAGTTCAGTCATTGTATTAACCTCTCTCTCGGTGCAGTGTCAGTACTGATCCTAGTCTCTGGATTGTTAGTTCAGTCATTGTATTAACCTCTCTCAAGCAGTGTCAGTACTGATCCTAGTCTCTGGGTTGTTAGTTCAGTCATTGTATTAACCTCTCTCTCGGTGCAGTGTCAGTACTGATCCTAGTCTCTGGGTTGTTAGTTCAGTCATTGTATTTAACTCTCTCTCTGTGCAGTGTCAGTACTGATCCTAGTCTCTGGGTTGTTAGTTCAGTCATTGTATTAACCTCTCTCTGTGCAGTGTCAGTACTGATCCTAGTCTCTGGGTTGTTAGTTCAGTCATTGTATTAACCTCTCTCTCGAAGCAGTGTCAGTACTGATCCTAGTCTCTGGGTTGTTAGTTCAGTCATTGTATTAACCTCTCTCTGTGCAGTGTCAGTACTGATCCTAGTCTCTGGGTTGTTAGTTCAGTCATTGTATTAACCTCTCTCTCGAAGCAGTGTCAGTACTGATCCTAGTCTCTGGGTTGTTAGTTCAGTCATTGTATTAACCTCTCTCTCGGTGCAGTGTCAGTACTGATCCTAGTCTCTGGGTTGTTAGTTCAGTCATTGTATTAACCTCTCTCTTTGCAGTGTCAGTACTGATCCTAGTCTCTGGGTTGTTAGTTCAGTCATTGTATTAACCTCTCTCTCTGTGCAGTGTCAGTACTGATCCTAGTCTCTGGGTTGTTAGTTCAGTCATTGTATTAACCTCTCTCTCGAAGCAGTGTCAGTACTGATCCTAGTCTCTGGGTTGTTAGTTCAGTCATTGTATTAACCTCTCTCTCTGTGCAGTGTCAGTACTGATCCTAGTCTCTGGGTTGTTAGTTCAGTCATTGTATTAACTCTCTCTCTGTGCAGTGTCAGTACTGATCCTAGTCTCTGGGTTGTTAGTTCAGTCATTGTATTAACCTCTCCCTGTGCAGTGTCAGTACTGATCCTAGTCTCTGGGTTGTTAGTTCAGTCATTGTATTAACCTCTCTCTCTGTGCAGTGTCAGTACTGATCCTAGTCTCTGGGTTGTTAGTTCAGTCATTGTATTAACCTCTCTCTGTGCAGTGTCAGTACTGATCCTAGTCTCTGGGTTGTTAGTTCAGTCATTGTATTAACCTCTCTCTCTGTGCAGTGTCAGTACTGATCCTAGTCTCTGGGTTGTTAGTTCAGTCATTGTATTAACCTCTCTCTCTGTGCAGTGTCAGTACTGATCCTAGTCTCTGGGTTGTTAGTTCAGTCATTGTATTAACTCTCTCTCTTTGCAGTGTCAGTACTGATCCTAGTCTCTGGGTTGTTAGTTCAGTCATTGTATTAACCTCTCTCTGTGCAGTGTCAGTACTGATCCTAGTCTCTGGGTTGTTAGTTCAGTCATTGTATTAACCTCTCTCTGTGCAGTGTCAGTACTGATCCTAGTCTCTGGGTTGTTAGTTCAGTCATTGTATTTAACTCTCTCTGTGCAGTGTCAGTACTGATCCTAGTCTCTGGGTTGTTAGTTCAGTCATTGTATTAACCTCTCTCTGCAGTGTCAGTACTGATCCTAGTCTCTGGGTTGTTAGTTCAGTCATTGTATTAACCTCTCTCTGTGCAGTGTCAGTACTGATCCTAGTCTCTGGGTTGTTAGTTCAGTCATTGTATTTAACTCTCTCTCTGTGCAGTGTCAGTACTGATCCTAGTCTCTGGGTTGTTAGTTCAGTCATTGTATTAACCTCTCTCTCGGTGCAGTGTCAGTACTGATCCTAGTCTCTGGGTTGTTAGTTCAGTCATTGTATTAACCTCTCTCTGTGCAGTGTCAGTACTGATCCTAGTCTCTGGGTTGTTAGTTCAGTCATTGTATTAACCTCTCTCTTTGCAGTGTCAGTACTGATCCTAGTCTCTGGGTTGTTAGTTCAGTCATTGTATTAACCTCTCTCTGTGCAGTGTCAGTACTGATCCTAGTCTCTGGGTTGTTAGTTCAGTCATTGTATTAACCTCTCTCTGTGCAGTGTCAGTACTGATCCTAGTCTCTGGGTTGTTAGTTCAGTCATTGTATTAACCTCTCTCTCTGTGCAGTGTCAGTACTGATCCTAGTCTCTGGGTTGTTAGTTCAGTCATTGTATTAACCTCTCTCTCGGTGCAGTGTCAGTACTGATCCTAGTCTCTGGGTTGTTAGTTCAGTCATTGTATTAACCTCTCTCTGTGCAGTGTCAGTACTGATCCTAGTCTCTGGGTTGTTAGTTCAGTCATTGTATTAACCTCTCTCTCGGTGCAGTGTCAGTACTGATCCTAGTCTCTGGGTTGTTAGTTCAGTCATTGTATTAACCTCTCTCTGTGCAGTGTCAGTACTGATCCTAGTCTCTGGGTTGTTAGTTCAGTCATTGTATTAACTCTCTCTCTGTGCAGTGTCAGTACTGATCCTAGTCTCTGGGTTGTTAGTTCAGTCATTGTATTAACCTCTCTCTCGGTGCAGTGTCAGTACTGATCCTAGTCTCTGGGTTGTTAGTTCAGTCATTGTATTAACTCTCTCTCGGTGCAGTGTCAGTACTGATCCTAGTCTCTGGGTTGTTAGTTCAGTCATTGTATTAACCTCTCTCTCTGTGCAGTGTCAGTACTGATCCTAGTCTCTGGGTTGTTAGTTCAGTCATTGTATTAACCTCTCTCTCTGTGCAGTGTCAGTACTGATCCTAGTCTCTGGGTTGTTAGTTCAGTCATTGTATTAACCTCTCTCTCGAAGCAGTGTCAGTACTGATCCTAGTCTCTGGGTTGTTAGTTCAGTCATTGTATTAACCTCTCTCTGTGCAGTGTCAGTACTGATCCTAGTCTCTGGGTTGTTAGTTCAGTCATTGTATTTAACCTTCTCTATGTGCAGTGTCAGTACTGATCCTAGTCTCTGGGTTGTTAGTTCAGTCATTGTATTAACCTCTCTCTCTTTGCAGTGTCAGTACTGATCCTAGTCTCTGGGTTGTTAGTTCAGTCATTGTATTAACCTCTCTCTCGAAGCAGTGTCAGTACTGATCCTAGTCTCTGGGTTGTTAGTTCAGTCATTGTATTAACCTCTCTCTCGAAGCAGTGTCAGTACTGATCCTAGTCTCTGGGTTGTTAGTTCAGTCATTGTATTAACCTCTCCCAGTGCAGTGTCAGTACTGATCCTAGTCTCTGGGTTGTTAGTTCAGTCATTGTATTAACCTCTCTCTCTTTGCAGTGTCAGTACTGATCCTAGTCTCTGGGTTGTTAGTTCAGTCATTGTATTAACCTCTCTCTCGAAGCAGTGTCAGTACTGATCCTAGTCTCTGGGTTGTTAGTTCAGTCATTGTATTAACCTCTCCCAGTGCAGTGTCAGTACTGATCCTAGTCTCTGGGTTGTTAGTTCAGTCATTGTATTAACTCTCTCTCGGTGCAGTGTCAGTACTGATCCTAGTCTCTGGGTTGTTAGTTCAGTCATTGTATTAACTCTCTCTCTTTGCAGTGTCAGTACTGATCCTAGTCTCTGGGTTGTTAGTTCAGTCATTGTATTAACCTCTCTCTCGAAGCAGTGTCAGTACTGATCCTAGTCTCTGGGTTGTTAGTTCAGTCATTGTATTAACCTCTCTCTCTGTGCAGTGTCAGTACTGATCCTAGTCTCTGGGTTGTTAGTTCAGTCATTGTATTTAACTCTCTCTATGTGCAGTGTCAGTACTGATCCTAGTCTCTGGGTTGTTAGTTCAGTCATTGTATTAACTCTCTCTCTGTGCAGTGTCAGTACTGATCCTAGTCTCTGGGTTGTTAGTTCAGTCATTGTATTAACCTCTCTCTCTGTGCAGTGTCAGTACTGATCCTAGTCTCTGGGTTGTTAGTTCAGTCATTGTATTAACTCTCTCTCGGTGCAGTGTCAGTACTGATCCTAGTCTCTGGGTTGTTAGTTCAGTCATTGTATTAACCTCTCTCTCTTTGCAGTGTCAGTACTGATCCTAGTCTCTGGGTTGTTAGTTCAGTCATTGTATTAACTCTCTCTCTTGGTGCAGTGTCAGTACTGATCCTAGTCTCTGGGTTGTTAGTTCAGTCATTGTATTAACCTCTCTCTGTGCAGTGTCAGTACTGATCCTAGTCTCTGGGTTGTTAGTTCAGTCATTGTATTAACCTCTCTCTCTGTGCAGTGTCAGTACTGATCCTAGTCTCTGGGTTGTTAGTTCAGTCATTGTATTAACTCTCTCTCTGTGCAGTGTCAGTACTGATCCTAGTCTCTGGGTTGTTAGTTCAGTCATTGTATTAACCTCTCTCGGTGCAGTGTCAGTACTGATCCTAGTCTCTGGGTTGTTAGTTCAGTCATTGTATTAACTCTCTCTGTGCAGTGTCAGTACTGATCCTAGTCTCTGGGTTGTTAGTTCAGTCATTGTATTAACCTCTCTCTTTGCAGTGTCAGTACTGATCCTAGTCTCTGGGTTGTTAGTTCAGTCATTGTATTAACCTCTCTCTCTTTGCAGTGTCAGTACTGATCCTAGTCTCTGGGTTGTTAGTTCAGTCATTGTATTAACCTCTCTCTCTTTGCAGTGTCAGTACTGATCCTAGTCTCTGGGCTGTTAGTTCAGTCATTGTATTAACCTCTCTCTGTGCAGTGTCAGTACTGATCCTAGTCTCTGGGTTGTTAGTTCAGTCATTGTATTAACCTCTCTCTCTTTGCAGTGTCAGTACTGATCCTAGTCTCTGGGTTGTTAGTTCAGTCATTGTATTAACCTCTCTCTCAAGCAGTGTCAGTACTGATCCTAGTCTCTGGGTTGTTAGTTCAGTCATTGTATTAACCTCTCTCTGTGCAGTGTCAGTACTGATCCTAGTCTCTGGGTTGTTAGTTCAGTCATTGTATTAACCTCTCTCTGTGCAGTGTCAGTACTGATCCTAGTCTCTGGGTTGTTAGTTCAGTCATTGTATTAACCTCTCTCTTTGCAGTGTCAGTACTGATCCTAGTCTCTGGGTTGTTAGTTCAGTCATTGTATTAACCTCTCTCTCTGTGCAGTGTCAGTACTGATCCTAGTCTCTGGGTTGTTAGTTCAGTCATTGTATTAACTCTCTCTCTCAAGCAGTGTCAGTACTGATCCTAGTCTCTGGGTTGTTAGTTCAGTCATTGTATTAACTCTCTCTCTGTGCAGTGTCAGTACTGATCCTAGTCTCTGGGTTGTTAGTTCAGTCATTGTATTAACCTCTCTCTGTGCAGTGTCAGTACTGATCCTAGTCTCTGGGTTGTTAGTTCAGTCATTGTATTAACCTCTCTCGGTGCAGTGTCAGTACTGATCCTAGTCTCTGGGTTGTTAGTTCAGTCATTGTATTTAACTCTCTCTATGTGCAGTGTCAGTACTGATCCTAGTCTCTGGGTTGTTAGTTCAGTCATTGTATTAACCTCTCTCTCGAAGCAGTGTCAGTACTGATCCTAGTCTCTGGGTTGTTAGTTCAGTCATTGTATTAACCTCTCTCTCGAAGCAGTGTCAGTACTGATCCTAGTCTCTGGGTTGTTAGTTCAGTCATTGTATTAACCTCTCTCTCTGTGCAGTGTCAGTACTGATCCTAGTCTCTGGGTTGTTAGTTCAGTCATTGTATTAACTCTCTCTGTGCAGTGTCAGTACTGATCCTAGTCTCTGGGTTGTTAGTTCAGTCATTGTATTAACCTCTCTCGAAGAAGAAGTGTCAGTACTGATCCTAGTCTCTGGGTTGTTAGTTCAGTCATTGTATTAACCTCTCTCTGTGCAGTGTCAGTACTGATCCTAGTCTCTGGGTTGTTAGTTCAGTCATTGTATTAACCTCTCTCTCGGTGCAGTGTCAGTACTGATCCTAGTCTCTGGGTTGTTAGTTCAGTCATTGTATTAACCTCTCTCTCGGTGCAGTGTCAGTACTGATCCTAGTCTCTGGGTTGTTAGTTCAGTCATTGTATTAACCTCTCTCTCTTTGCAGTGTCAGTACTGACCCTAGTCTCTGGGTTGTTAGTTCAGTCATTGTATTAACCTCTCTCTATGCAGTGTCAGTACTGATCCTAGTCTCTGGGTTGTTAGTTCAGTCATTGTATTAACCTCTCTCTCTGTGCAGTGTCAGTACTGATCCTAGTCTCTGGGTTGTTAGTTCAGTCATTGTATTAACCTCTCTCTGTGCAGTGTCAGTACTGATCCTAGTCTCTGGGTTGTTAGTTCAGTCATTGTATTAACCTCTCTCTCGGTGCAGTGTCAGTACTGATCCTAGTCTCTGGGTTGTTAGTTCAGTCATTGTATTAACCTCTCTCGGTGCAGTGTCAGTACTGATCCTAGTCTCTGGGTTGTTAGTTCAGTCATTGTATTAACCTCTCTCTCAGTGCAGTGTCAGTACTGATCCTAGTCTCTGGGTTGTTAGTTCAGTCATTGTATTAACTCTCTCTCTGTGCAGTGTCAGTACTGATCCTAGTCTCTGGGTTGTTAGTTCAGTCATTGTATTAACCTCTCTCTCGTGCAGTGTCAGTACTGATCCTAGTCTCTGGGTTGTTAGTTCAGTCATTGTATTAACCTCTCTCTCGTGCAGTGTCAGTACTGATCCTAGTCTCTGGGTTGTTAGTTCAGTCATTGTATTAACCTCTCTCTCGAAGCAGTGTCAGTACTGATCCTAGTCTCTGGGTTGTTAGTTCAGTCATTGTATTAACCTCTCTGTGCAGTGTCAGTACTGATCCTAGTCTCTGGGTTGTTAGTTCAGTCATTGTATTAACCTCTCTCTGTGCAGTGTCAGTACTGATCCTAGTCTCTGGGTTGTTAGTTCAGTCATTGTATTAACCTCTCTCTCTGTGCAGTGTCAGTACTGATCCTAGTCTCTGGGTTGTTAGTTCAGTCATTGTATTAACTCTCTCTCTGTGCAGTGTCAGTACTGATCCTAGTCTCTGGGTTGTTAGTTCAGTCATTGTATTAACCTCTCTCTGTGCAGTGTCAGTACTGATCCTAGTCTCTGGGTTGTTAGTTCAGTCATTGTATTAACCTCTCTCTCTGTGCAGTGTCAGTACTGATCCTAGTCTCTGGGTTGTTAGTTCAGTCATTGTATTAACCTCTCTCTGTGCAGTGTCAGTACTGATCCTAGTCTCTGGGTTGTTAGTTCAGTCATTGTATTAACCTCTCCCAGTGCAGTGTCAGTACTGATCCTAGTCTCTGGGTTGTTAGTTCAGTCATTGTATTAACCTCTCTCTCGGTGCAGTGTCAGTACTGATCCTAGTCTCTGGGTTGTTAGTTCAGTCATTGTATTAACCTCTCTCTCTGTGCAGTGTCAGTACTGATCCTAGTCTCTGGGTTGTTAGTTCAGTCATTGTATTAACCTCTCTCTGTGCAGTGTCAGTACTGATCCTAGTCTCTGGGTTGTTAGTTCAGTCATTGTATTAACTCTCTCTCTGTGCAGTGTCAGTACTGATCCTAGTCTCTGGGTTGTTAGTTCAGTCATTGTATTAACCTCTCTCTCGAAGCAGTGTCAGTACTGATCCTAGTCTCTGGGTTGTTAGTTCAGTCATTGTATTAACCTCTCTCTCTGTGCAGTGTCAGTACTGATCCTAGTCTCTGGGTTGTTAGTTCAGTCATTGTATTAACCTCTCTCTCTGTGCAGTGTCAGTACTGATCCTAGTCTCTGGGTTGTTAGTTCAGTCATTGTATTAACCTCTCTCTGTGCAGTGTCAGTACTGATCCTAGTCTCTGGGTTGTTAGTTCAGTCATTGTATTAACCTCTCTGTGCAGTGTCAGTACTGATCCTAGTCTCTGGGTTGTTAGTTCAGTCATTGTATTAACCTCTCTCTCTGTGCAGTGTCAGTACTGATCCTAGTCTCTGGGTTGTTAGTTCAGTCATTGTATTAACCTCTCTCTCTGTGCAGTGTCAGTACTGATCCTAGTCTCTGGGTTGTTAGTTCAGTCATTGTATTAACCTCTCTCTGTGCAGTGTCAGTACTGATCCTAGTCTCTGGGTTGTTAGTTCAGTCATTGTATTAACCTCTCTCTCTGTGCAGTGTCAGTACTGATCCTAGTCTCTGGGTTGTTAGTTCAGTCATTGTATTAACTCTCTCTCTGTGCAGTGTCAGTACTGATCCTAGTCTCTGGGTTGTTAGTTCAGTCATTGTATTAACCTCTCTCTGTGCAGTGTCAGTACTGATCCTAGTCTCTGGGTTGTTAGTTCAGTCATTGTATTAACCTCTCTCGAAGCAGTGTCAGTACTGATCCTAGTCTCTGGGTTGTTAGTTCAGTCATTGTATTAACCTCTCTCGGTGCAGTGTCAGTACTGATCCTAGTCTCTGGGTTGTTAGTTCAGTCATTGTATTAACCTCTCTCTCTGTGCAGTGTCAGTACTGATCCTAGTCTCTGGGTTGTTAGTTCAGTCATTGTATTAACCTCTCTCTCTTTGCAGTGTCAGTACTGATCCTAGTCTCTGGGTTGTTAGTTCAGTCATTGTATTAACCTCTCTCGAAGAAGAAGTGTCAGTACTGATCCTAGTCTCTGGGTTGTTAGTTCAGTCATTGTATTAACCTCTCTCTCTGTGCAGTGTCAGTACTGATCCTAGTCTCTGGGTTGTTAGTTCAGTCATTGTATTTAACTCTCTCTCTGTGCAGTGTCAGTACTGATCCTAGTCTCTGGGTTGTTAGTTCAGTCATTGTATTAACCTCTCTCTCTGTGCAGTGTCAGTACTGATCCTAGTCTCTGGGTTGTTAGTTCAGTCATTGTATTAACCTCTCTCTCTGTGCAGTGTCAGTACTGATCCTAGTCTCTGGGTTGTTAGTTCAGTCATTGTATTAACCTCTCTCTGTGCAGTGTCAGTACTGATCCTAGTCTCTGGGTTGTTAGTTCAGTCATTGTATTAACCTCTCTCTCGTGCAGTGTCAGTACTGATCCTAGTCTCTGGGTTGTTAGTTCAGTCATTGTATTAACTCTCTCTCTGTGCAGTGTCAGTACTGATCCTAGTCTCTGGGTTGTTAGTTCAGTCATTGTATTAACTCTCTCTCGGTGCAGTGTCAGTACTGATCCTAGTCTCTGGGTTGTTAGTTCAGTCATTGTATTAACCTCTCTCTCTGTGCAGTGTCAGTACTGATCCTAGTCTCTGGGTTGTTAGTTCAGTCATTGTATTAACCTCTCTCTGTGCAGTGTCAGTACTGATCCTAGTCTCTGGGTTGTTAGTTCAGTCATTGTATTAACCTCTCTCTGTGCAGTGTCAGTACTGATCCTAGTCTCTGGGTTGTTAGTTCAGTCATTGTATTAACCTCTCTCTGTGCAGTGTCAGTACTGATCCTAGTCTCTGGGTTGTTAGTTCAGTCATTGTATTAACCTCTCTCTTTGCAGTGTCAGTACTGATCCTAGTCTCTGGGTTGTTAGTTCAGTCATTGTATTAACCTCTCTCTCAAGCAGTGTCAGTACTGATCCTAGTCTCTGGGTTGTTAGTTCAGTCATTGTATTAACCTCTCTCTGTGCAGTGTCAGTACTGATCCTAGTCTCTGGGTTGTTAGTTCAGTCATTGTATTAACCTCTCTCTGTGCAGTGTCAGTACTGATCCTAGTCTCTGGGTTGTTAGTTCAGTCATTGTATTAACCTCTCTCTCAGTGCAGTGTCAGTACTGATCCTAGTCTCTGGGTTGTTAGTTCAGTCATTGTATTAACCTCTCTCTCGTGCAGTGTCAGTACTGATCCTAGTCTCTGGGTTGTTAGTTCAGTCATTGTATTAACTCTCTCTCTGTGCAGTGTCAGTACTGATCCTAGTCTCTGGGTTGTTAGTTCAGTCATTGTATTAACCTCTCTCTGTGCAGTGTCAGTACTGATCCTAGTCTCTGGGTTGTTAGTTCAGTCATTGTATTAACTCTCTCTCTGTGCAGTGTCAGTACTGATCCTAGTCTCTGGGTTGTTAGTTCAGTCATTGTATTAACCTCTCTCTCTGTGCAGTGTCAGTACTGATCCTAGTCTCTGGGTTGTTAGTTCAGTCATTGTATTAACCTCTCTCTCGGTGCAGTGTCAGTACTGATCCTAGTCTCTGGGTTGTTAGTTCAGTCATTGTATTAACCTCTCTCTCTTTGCAGTGTCAGTACTGATCCTAGTCTCTGGGTTGTTAGTTCAGTCATTGTATTAACCTCTCTCTCTGTGCAGTGTCAGTACTGATCCTAGTCTCTGGGTTGTTAGTTCAGTCATTGTATTAACCTCTCTCTCGAAGCAGTGTCAGTACTGATCCTAGTCTCTGGGTTGTTAGTTCAGTCATTGTATTAACCTCTCTCTGTGCAGTGTCAGTACTGATCCTAGTCTCTGGGTTGTTAGTTCAGTCATTGTATTAACCTCTCCCAGTGCAGTGTCAGTACTGATCCTAGTCTCTGGGTTGTTAGTTCAGTCATTGTATTAACCTCTCTCTCGAAGCAGTGTCAGTACTGATCCTAGTCTCTGGGTTGTTAGTTCAGTCATTGTATTAACCTCTCTCTCTGTGCAGTGTCAGTACTGATCCTAGTCTCTGGGTTGTTAGTTCAGTCATTGTATTTAACTCTCTCTGTGCAGTGTCAGTACTGATCCTAGTCTCTGGGTTGTTAGTTCAGTCATTGTATTAACCTCTCTCTCTGTGCAGTGTCAGTACTGATCCTAGTCTCTGGGTTGTTAGTTCAGTCATTGTATTAACTCTCTCTCTGTGCAGTGTCAGTACTGATCCTAGTCTCTGGGTTGTTAGTTCAGTCATTGTATTAACCTCTCTCTGTGCAGTGTCAGTACTGATCCTAGTCTCTGGGTTGTTAGTTCAGTCATTGTATTAACCTCTCTCTGTGCAGTGTCAGTACTGATCCTAGTCTCTGGGTTGTTAGTTCAGTCATTGTATTAACCTCTCTCTCTGTGCAGTGTCAGTACTGATCCTAGTCTCTGGGTTGTTAGTTCAGTCATTGTATTAACCTCTCTCTCTGTGCAGTGTCAGTACTGATCCTAGTCTCTGGGTTGTTAGTTCAGTCATTGTATTAACCTCTCTCTGTGCAGTGTCAGTACTGATCCTAGTCTCTGGGTTGTTAGTTCAGTCATTGTATTAACTCTCTCTCGTGCAGTGTCAGTACTGATCCTAGTCTCTGGGTTGTTAGTTCAGTCATTGTATTAACCTCTCTCTCGGTGCAGTGTCAGTACTGATCCTAGTCTCTGGGTTGTTAGTTCAGTCATTGTATTAACCTCTCTCTCGTGCAGTGTCAGTACTGATCCTAGTCTCTGGGTTGTTAGTTCAGTCATTGTATTAACCTCTCTCTGTGCAGTGTCAGTACTGATCCTAGTCTCTGGGTTGTTAGTTCAGTCATTGTATTAACCTCTCTCTGTGCAGTGTCAGTACTGATCCTAGTCTCTGGGTTGTTAGTTCAGTCATTGTATTAACCTCTCTCTGTGCAGTGTCAGTACTGATCCTAGTCTCTGGGTTGTTAGTTCAGTCATTGTATTAACCTCTCTCTCGGTGCAGTGTCAGTACTGATCCTAGTCTCTGGGTTGTTAGTTCAGTCATTGTATTAACCTCTCTCTCAGTGCAGTGTCAGTACTGATCCTAGTCTCTGGGTTGTTAGTTCAGTCATTGTATTAACTCTCTCTCTGTGCAGTGTCAGTACTGATCCTAGTCTCTGGGTTGTTAGTTCAGTCATTGTATTAACCTCTCTCTCTGTGCAGTGTCAGTACTGATCCTAGTCTCTGGGTTGTTAGTTCAGTCATTGTATTAACCTCTCTCTCTGTGCAGTGTCAGTACTGATCCTAGTCTCTGGGTTGTTAGTTCAGTCATTGTATTAACCTCTCTCTCGGTGCAGTGTCAGTACTGATCCTAGTCTCTGGGTTGTTAGTTCAGTCATTGTATTAACCTCTCTTTGCAGTGTCAGTACTGATCCTAGTCTCTGGGTTGTTAGTTCAGTCATTGTATTAACCTCTCTCTCTGTGCAGTGTCAGTACTGATCCTAGTCTCTGGGTTGTTAGTTCAGTCATTGTATTAACCTCTCTCTCTGTGCAGTGTCAGTACTGATCCTAGTCTCTGGGTTGTTAGTTCAGTCATTGTATTTAACTCTCTCTGTGCAGTGTCAGTACTGATCCTAGTCTCTGGGTTGTTAGTTCAGTCATTGTATTAACCTCTCTCTGTGCAGTGTCAGTACTGATCCTAGTCTCTGGGTTGTTAGTTCAGTCATTGTATTAACCTCTCTCTCTGTGCAGTGTCAGTACTGATCCTAGTCTCTGGGTTGTTAGTTCAGTCATTGTATTAACTCTCTCTCGGTGCAGTGTCAGTACTGATCCTAGTCTCTGGGTTGTTAGTTCAGTCATTGTATTAACCTCTCTCTGTGCAGTGTCAGTACTGATCCTAGTCTCTGGGTTGTTAGTTCAGTCATTGTATTAACCTCTCTCGGTGCAGTGTCAGTACTGATCCTAGTCTCTGGGTTGTTAGTTCAGTCATTGTATTAACCTCTCTCTGTGCAGTGTCAGTACTGATCCTAGTCTCTGGGTTGTTAGTTCAGTCATTGTATTAACCTCTCTCTGTGCAGTGTCAGTACTGATCCTAGTCTCTGGGTTGTTAGTTCAGTCATTGTATTAACTCTCTCTCGAAGCAGTGTCAGTACTGATCCTAGTCTCTGGGTTGTTAGTTCAGTCATTGTATTAACCTCTCTCTGTGCAGTGTCAGTACTGATCCTAGTCTCTGGGTTGTTAGTTCAGTCATTGTATTAACCTCTCTCTCTTGTGCAGTGTCAGTACTGATCCTAGTCTCTGGGTTGTTAGTTCAGTCATTGTATTAACCTCTCTCTCTGTGCAGTGTCAGTACTGATCCTAGTCTCTGGGTTGTTAGTTCAGTCATTGTATTAACCTCTCTCTCTGTGCAGTGTCAGTACTGATCCTAGTCTCTGGGTTGTTAGTTCAGTCATTGTATTAACCTCTCTCTGTGCAGTGTCAGTACTGATCCTAGTCTCTGGGTTGTTAGTTCAGTCATTGTATTAACCTCTCTCTCGGTGCAGTGTCAGTACTGATCCTAGTCTCTGGGTTGTTAGTTCAGTCATTGTATTAACCTCTCTCTGTGCAGTGTCAGTACTGATCCTAGTCTCTGGGTTGTTAGTTCAGTCATTGTATTAACCTCTCTCGAAGCAGTGT
Organism: Brachymystax lenok tsinlingensis; assembly: GCA_030435695.1. Taxonomy (NCBI): domain Eukaryota; kingdom Metazoa; phylum Chordata; class Actinopteri; order Salmoniformes; family Salmonidae; genus Brachymystax; species Brachymystax lenok. The sequence goes on along the minus strand of CM059791.1, from coordinate 96,823,618 downwards.
CAGTACTGATCCTAGTCTCTGGGTTGTTAGTTCAGTCATTGTATTAACCTCTCTCTGTGCAGTGTCAGTACTGATCCTAGTCTCTGGGTTGTTAGTTCAGTCATTGTATTAACCTCTCTCTGTGCAGTGTCAGTACTGATCCTAGTCTCTGGGTTGTTAGTTCAGTCATTGTATTAACTCTCTCTCTCTGTGCAGTGTCAGTACTGATCCTAGTCTCTGGGTTGTTAGTTCAGTCATTGTATTAACCTCTCTCTCTGTGCAGTGTCAGTACTGATCCTAGTCTCTGGGTTGTTAGTTCAGTCATTGTATTAACCTCTCTCTCGAAGCAGTGTCAGTACTGATCCTAGTCTCTGGGTTGTTAGTTCAGTCATTGTATTAACCTCTCTCTGTGCAGTGTCAGTACTGATCCTAGTCTCTGGGTTGTTAGTTCAGTCATTGTATTAACCTCTCTCTGTGCAGTGTCAGTACTGATCCTAGTCTCTGGGTTGTTAGTTCAGTCATTGTATTAACCTCTCTCTGTGCAGTGTCAGTACTGATCCTAGTCTCTGGGTTGTTAGTTCAGTCATTGTATTAACCTCTCTCTCTGTGCAGTGTCAGTACTGATCCTAGTCTCTGGGTTGTTAGTTCAGTCATTGTATTAACTCTCTCTCTCTGCAGTGTCAGTACTGATCCTAGTCTCTGGGTTGTTAGTTCAGTCATTGTATTAACTCTCTCTCGGTACAGTGTCAGTACTGATCCTAGTCTCTGGGTTGTTAGTTCAGTCATTGTATTAACCTCTCTCTCTATGTGCAGTGTCAGTACTGATCCTAGTCTCTGGGTTGTTAGTTCAGTCATTGTATTAACCTCTCTGTTTGCAGTGTCAGTACTGATCCTAGTCTCTGGGTTGTTAGTTCAGTCATTGTATTAACCTCTCTCTCTGTGCAGTGTCAGTACTGATCCTAGTCTCTGGGTTGTTAGTTCAGTCATTGTATTAACCTCTCTCTGTGCAGTGTCAGTACTGATCCTAGTCTCTGGGTTGTTAGTTCAGTCATTGTATTAACCTCTCTCTCTGTGCAGTGTCAGTACTGATCCTAGTCTCTGGGTTGTTAGTTCAGTCAATGTATTAACCTCTCTCTCGGTGCAGTGTCAGTACTGATCCTAGTCTCTGGGTTGTTAGTTCAGTCATTGTATTAACCTCTCTCTGTGCAGTGTCAGTACTGATCCTAGTCTCTGGGTTGTTAGTTCAGTCATTGTATTAACCTCTCTCTCTGGTGCAGTGTCAGTACTGATCCTAGTCTCTGGGTTGTTAGTTCAGTCATTGTATTAACCTCTCTCTCTGTGCAGTGTCAGTACTGATCCTAGTCTCTGGGTTGTTAGTTCAGTCATTGTATTAACCTCTCTCTGTGCAGTGTCAGTACTGATCCTAGTCTCTGGGTTGTTAGTTCAGTCATTGTATTAACTCTCTCTCTGTGCAGTGTCAGTACTGATCCTAGTCTCTGGGTTGTTAGTTCAGTCATTGTATTAACCTCTCTCTGTGCAGTGTCAGTACTGATCCTAGTCTCTGGGTTGTTAGTTCAGTCATTGTATTAACCTCTCTCTCGTGCAGTGTCAGTACTGATCCTAGTCTCTGGGTTGTTAGTTCAGTCATTGTATTAACTCTCTCTCGTGCAGTGTCAGTACTGATCCTAGTCTCTGGGTTGTTAGTTCAGTCATTGTATTAACCTCTCTCGGTGCAGTGTCAGTACTGATCCTAGTCTCTGGGTTGTTAGTTCAGTCATTGTATTAACCTCTCTCTGTGCAGTGTCAGTACTGATCCTAGTCTCTGGGTTGTTAGTTCAGTCATTGTATTAACCTCTCTCTCTGTGCAGTGTCAGTACTGATCCTAGTCTCTGGGTTGTTAGTTCAGTCATTGTATTTAACTCTCTCTGTGCAGTGTCAGTACTGATCCTAGTCTCTGGGTTGTTAGTTCAGTCATTGTATTAACTCTCTCTCGTGCAGTGTCAGTACTGATCCTAGTCTCTGGGTTGTTAGTTCAGTCATTGTATTAACCTCTCTCTCTGTGCAGTGTCAGTACTGATCCTAGTCTCTGGGTTGTTAGTTCAGTCATTGTATTAACCTCTCTCTCTGTGCAGTGTCAGTACTGATCCTAGTCTCTGGGTTGTTAGTTCAGTCATTGTATTAACCTCTCTCTCGTGCAGTGTCAGTACTGATCCTAGTCTCTGGGTTGTTAGTTCAGTCATTGTATTAACTCTCTCTCTGTGCAGTGTCAGTACTGATCCTAGTCTCTGGGTTGTTAGTTCAGTCATTGTATTAACTCTCTCTGGTGCAGTGTCAGTACTGATCCTAGTCTCTGGGTTGTTAGTTCAGTCATTGTATTAACCTCTCTCTTGGTGCAGTGTCAGTACTGATCCTAGTCTCTGGGTTGTTAGTTCAGTCATTGTATTAACCTCTCTCTCGGTGCAGTGTCAGTACTGATCCTAGTCTCTGGGTTGTTAGTTCAGTCATTGTATTAACCTCTCTCTCGAAGCAGTGTCAGTACTGATCCTAGTCTCTGGGTTGTTAGTTCAGTCATTGTATTAACCTCTCTCTCGGTGCAGTGTCAGTACTGATCCTAGTCTCTGGGTTGTTAGTTCAGTCATTGTATTAACCTCTCTCTCTGTGCAGTGTCAGTACTGATCCTAGTCTCTGGGTTGTTAGTTCAGTCATTGTATTAACCTCTCTCTCTGTGCAGTGTCAGTACTGATCCTAGTCTCTGGGTTGTTAGTTCAGTCATTGTATTAACCTCTCTCTCTGTGCAGTGTCAGTACTGATCCTAGTCTCTGGGTTGTTAGTTCAGTCATTGTATTAACCTCTCTCTCTGCAGTGTCAGTACTGATCCTAGTCTCTGGGTTGTTAGTTCAGTCATTGTATTAACCTCTCTCTCTGTGCAGTGTCAGTACTGATCCTAGTCTCTGGGTTGTTAGTTCAGTCATTGTATTAACTCTCTCTCTGTGCAGTGTCAGTACTGATCCTAGTCTCTGGGTTGTTAGTTCAGTCATTGTATTAACCTCTCTCTCTGTGCAGTGTCAGTACTGATCCTAGTCTCTGGGTTGTTAGTTCAGTCATTGTATTAACCTCTCTCAGCAGTGTCAGTACTGATCCTAGTCTCTGGGTTGTTAGTTCAGTCATTGTATTAACCTCTCTGTGCAGTGTCAGTACTGATCCTAGTCTCTGGGTTGTTAGTTCAGTCATTGTATTAACTCTCTCTCTGTGCAGTGTCAGTACTGATCCTAGTCTCTGGGTTGTTAGTTCAGTCATTGTATTTAACTCTCTCTCTGTGCAGTGTCAGTACTGATCCTAGTCTCTGGGTTGTTAGTTCAGTCATTGTATTAACCTCTCTCTCTGTGCAGTGTCAGTACTGATCCTAGTCTCTGGGTTGTTAGTTCAGTCATTGTATTAACTCTCTCTCTGTGCAGTGTCAGTACTGATCCTAGTCTCTGGGTTGTTAGTTCAGTCATTGTATTTAACCTCTCTCTGTGCAGTGTCAGTACTGATCCTAGTCTCTGGGTTGTTAGTTCAGTCATTGTATTAACCTCTCTCTCGTGCAGTGTCAGTACTGATCCTAGTCTCTGGGTTGTTAGTTCAGTCATTGTATTAACCTCTCTCTCGGTGCAGTGTCAGTACTGATCCTAGTCTCTGGGTTGTTAGTTCAGTCATTGTATTAACCTCTCCCTGTGCAGTGTCAGTACTGATCCTAGTCTCTGGGTTGTTAGTTCAGTCATTGTATTAACCTCTCTCGGTGCAGTGTCAGTACTGATCCTAGTCTCTGGGTTGTTAGTTCAGTCATTGTATTAACTCTCTCTCTGTGCAGTGTCAGTACTGATCCTAGTCTCTGGGTTGTTAGTTCAGTCATTGTATTAACTCTCTCTCTGTGCAGTGTCAGTACTGATCCTAGTCTCTGGGTTGTTAGTTCAGTCATTGTATTAACCTCTCTCTCGAAGCAGTGTCAGTACTGATCCTAGTCTCTGGGTTGTTAGTTCAGTCATTGTATTAACCTCTCTCTCTGTGCAGTGTCAGTACTGATCCTAGTCTCTGGGTTGTTAGTTCAGTCATTGTATTAACCTCTCTCTCTGTGCAGTGTCAGTACTGATCCTAGTCTCTGGGTTGTTAGTTCAGTCATTGTATTTAACTCTCTCTGTGCAGTGTCAGTACTGATCCTAGTCTCTGGGTTGTTAGTTCAGTCATTGTATTAACCTCTCTCTCGTGCAGTGTCAGTACTGATCCTAGTCTCTGGGTTGTTAGTTCAGTCATTGTATTAACTCTCTCTCTGTGCAGTGTCAGTACTGATCCTAGTCTCTGGGTTGTTAGTTCAGTCATTGTATTAACTCTCTCTGTGCAGTGTCAGTACTGATCCTAGTCTCTGGGTTGTTAGTTCAGTCATTGTATTAACCTCTCTCTCTGTGCAGTGTCAGTACTGATCCTAGTCTCTGGGTTGTTAGTTCAGTCATTGTATTAACCTCTCTCTCGGTGCAGTGTCAGTACTGATCCTAGTCTCTGGGTTGTTAGTTCAGTCATTGTATTAACCTCTCTCTGTGCAGTGTCAGTACTGATCCTAGTCTCTGGGTTGTTAGTTCAGTCATTGTATTAACCTCTCTCTGTGCAGTGTCAGTACTGATCCTAGTCTCTGGGTTGTTAGTTCAGTCATTGTATTAACCTCTCTCTCGTGCAGTGTCAGTACTGATCCTAGTCTCTGGGTTGTTAGTTCAGTCATTGTATTAACCTCTCTCTCTGTGCAGTGTCAGTACTGATCCTAGTCTCTGGGTTGTTAGTTCAGTCATTGTATTAACTCTCTCTCGGTGCAGTGTCAGTACTGATCCTAGTCTCTGGGTTGTTAGTTCAGTCATTGTATTAACCTCTCTCTCGGTGCAGTGTCAGTACTGATCCTAGTCTCTGGGTTGTTAGTTCAGTCATTGTATTAACTCTCTCTCTGTGCAGTGTCAGTACTGATCCTAGTCTCTGGGTTGTTAGTTCAGTCATTGTATTAACCTCTCTCTCTGTGCAGTGTCAGTACTGATCCTAGTCTCTGGGTTGTTAGTTCAGTCATTGTATTAACCTCTCTCTCTGTGCAGTGTCAGTACTGATCCTAGTCTCTGGGTTGTTAGTTCAGTCATTGTATTAATCTCTCTCGGTGCAGTGTCAGTACTGATCCTAGTCTCTGGGTTGTTAGTTCAGTCATTGTATTAACCTCTCTCTCGGTGCAGTGTCAGTACTGATCCTAGTCTCTGGGTTGTTAGTTCAGTCATTGTATTAACTCTCTCTGGTGCAGTGTCAGTACTGATCCTAGTCTCTGGGTTGTTAGTTCAGTCATTGTATTAACCTCTCTCTGTGCAGTGTCAGTACTGATCCTAGTCTCTGGGTTGTTAGTTCAGTCATTGTATTAACTCTCTCTCTGTGCAGTGTCAGTACTGATCCTAGTCTCTGGGTTGTTAGTTCAGTCATTGTATTAACCTCTCTCTGTGCAGTGTCAGTACTGATCCTAGTCTCTGGGTTGTTAGTTCAGTCATTGTATTAACTCTCTCTGTGCAGTGTCAGTACTGATCCTAGTCTCTGCTGTTAGTTCAGTCATTGTATTAACCTCTCTCTGTGCAGTGTCAGTACTGATCCTAGTCTCTGGGTTGTTAGTTCAGTCATTGTATTAACTCTCTCTCTCTGTGCAGTGTCAGTACTGATCCTAGTCTCTGGGTTGTTAGTTCAGTCATTGTATTAACCTCTCTCTGTGCAGTGTCAGTACTGATCCTAGTCTCTGGGTTGTTAGTTCAGTCATTGTATTAACCTCTCTCTGTGCAGTGTCAGTACTGATCCTAGTCTCTGGGTTGTTAGTTCAGTCATTGTATTAACTCTCTCTCTGCAGTGTCAGTACTGATCCTAGTCTCTGGGTTGTTAGTTCAGTCATTGTATTAACCTCTCTCGGTGCAGTGTCAGTACTGATCCTAGTCTCTGGGTTGTTAGTTCAGTCATTGTATTAACCTCTCTCTCGGTGCAGTGTCAGTACTGATCCTAGTCTCTGGGTTGTTAGTTCAGTCATTGTATTAACTCTCTCTTTGCAGTGTCAGTACTGATCCTAGTCTCTGGGTTGTTAGTTCAGTCATTGTATTAACTCTCTCTCTCTGTGCAGTGTCAGTACTGATCCTAGTCTCTGGGTTGTTAGTTCAGTCATTGTATTAACCTCTCTCTCAGTGCAGTGTCAGTACTGATCCTAGTCTCTGGGTTGTTAGTTCAGTCATTGTATTAACCTCTCTCTGTGCAGTGTCAGTACTGATCCTAGTCTCTGGGTTGTTAGTTCAGTCATTGTATTAACCTCTCTCTCGGTGCAGTGTCAGTACTGATCCTAGTCTCTGCTGTTAGTTCAGTCATTGTATTAACCTCTCTCTGTGCAGTGTCAGTACTGATCCTAGTCTCTGGGTTGTTAGTTCAGTCATTGTATTAACTCTCTCTCTGTGCAGTGTCAGTACTGATCCTAGTCTCTGGGTTGTTAGTTCAGTCATTGTATTAACCTCTCTCTCGGTGCAGTGTCAGTACTGATCCTAGTCTCTGGGTTGTTAGTTCAGTCATTGTATTAACCTCTCTCGGTGCAGTGTCAGTACTGATCCTAGTCTCTGGGTTGTTAGTTCAGTCATTGTATTAACTCTCTCTCTGTGCAGTGTCAGTACTGATCCTAGTCTCTGGGTTGTTAGTTCAGTCATTGTATTAACCTCTCTCTGTGCAGTGTCAGTACTGATCCTAGTCTCTGGGTTGTTAGTTCAGTCATTGTATTAACTCTCTCTCGTGCAGTGTCAGTACTGATCCTAGTCTCTGGGTTGTTAGTTCAGTCATTGTATTAACCTCTCTCTCTGTGCAGTGTCAGTACTGATCCTAGTCTCTGGGTTGTTAGTTCAGTCATTGTATTAACCTCTCTCTCTGTGCAGTGTCAGTACTGATCCTAGTCTCTGGGTTGTTAGTTCAGTCATTGTATTAACCTCTCTCTCTGCAGTGTCAGTACTGATCCTAGTCTCTGGGTTGTTAGTTCAGTCATTGTATTAACCTCTCTCAGTGTCAGTACTGATCCTAGTCTCTGGGTTGTTAGTTCAGTCATTGTATTAACCTCTCTCTCGGTGCAGTGTCAGTACTGATCCTAGTCTCTGGGTTGTTAGTTCAGTCATTGTATTAACCTCTCTCTCTGTGCAGTGTCAGTACTGATCCTAGTCTCTGGGTTGTTAGTTCAGTCATTGTATTAACCTCTCTCTGTGCAGTGTCAGTACTGATCCTAGTCTCTGGGTTGTTAGTTCAGTCATTGTATTAACCTCTCTCTCGGTGCAGTGTCAGTACTGATCCTAGTCTCTGGGTTGTTAGTTCAGTCATTGTATTAACCTCTCTCTGTGCAGTGTCAGTACTGATCCTAGTCTCTGGGTTGTTAGTTCAGTCATTGTATTAACCTCTCTCTCTGTGCAGTGTCAGTACTGATCCTAGTCTCTGGGTTGTTAGTTCAGTCATTGTATTAACCTCTCTCGGTGCAGTGTCAGTACTGATCCTAGTCTCTGGGTTGTTAGTTCAGTCATTGTATTAACCTCTCTCTCTGTGCAGTGTCAGTACTGATCCTAGTCTCTGGGTTGTTAGTTCAGTCATTGTATTAACCTCTCTCTCTGTGCAGTGTCAGTACTGATCCTAGTCTCTGGGTTGTTAGTTCAGTCATTGTATTAACCTCTCTCTGTGCAGTGTCAGTACTGATCCTAGTCTCTGGGTTGTTAGTTCAGTCATTGTATTAACTCTCTCTCTGTGCAGTGTCAGTACTGATCCTAGTCTCTGGGTTGTTAGTTCAGTCATTGTATTAACCTCTCTCTGTGCAGTGTCAGTACTGATCCTAGTCTCTGGGTTGTTAGTTCAGTCATTGTATTAACCTCTCTCTGTGCAGTGTCAGTACTGATCCTAGTCTCTGGGTTGTTAGTTCAGTCATTGTATTAACCTCTCTCTCTGTGCAGTGTCAGTACTGATCTTGGTCTCTGGGTTGTTAGTTCAGTCATTGTATTAACTCTCTCTCTCTGTGCAGTGTCAGTACTGATCCTAGTCTCTGGGTTGTTAGTTCAGTCATTGTATTAACCTCTCTCTGTGCAGTGTCAGTACTGATCCTAGTCTCTGGGTTGTTAGTTCAGTCATTGTATTAACCTCTCTCTCGGTGCAGTGTCAGTACTGATCCTAGTCTCTGGGTTGTTAGTTCAGTCATTGTATTAACCTCTCTCTTGGTGCAGTGTCAGTACTGATCCTAGTCTCTGGGTTGTTAGTTCAGTCATTGTATTAACCTCTCTCTGTGCAGTGTCAGTACTGATCCTAGTCTCTGGGTTGTTAGTTCAGTCATTGTATTAACTCTCTCTCTGTGCAGTGTCAGTACTGATCCTAGTCTCTGGGTTGTTAGTTCAGTCATTGTATTAACTCTCTCTCTGTGCAGTGTCAGTACTGATCCTAGTCTCTGGGTTGTTAGTTCAGTCATTGTATTAACCTCTCTCTCTGTGCAGTGTCAGTACTGATCCTAGTCTCTGGGTTGTTAGTTCAGTCATTGTATTAACTCTCTCTCTGTGCAGTGTCAGTACTGATCCTAGTCTCTGGGTTGTTAGTTCAGTCATTGTATTAACCTCTCTCGGTGCAGTGTCAGTACTGATCCTAGTCTCTGGGTTGTTAGTTCAGTCATTGTATTAACTCTCTCTCGGTGCAGTGTCAGTACTGATCCTAGTCTCTGGGTTGTTAGTTCAGTCATTGTATTAACTCTCTCTCTGTGCAGTGTCAGTACTGATCCTAGTCTCTGGGTTGTTAGTTCAGTCATTGTATTAACTCTCTCTCTGTGCAGTGTCAGTACTGATCCTAGTCTCTGGGTTGTTAGTTCAGTCATTGTATTAACCTCTCTCTGTGCAGTGTCAGTACTGATCCTAGTCTCTGGGTTGTTAGTTCAGTCATTGTATTAACCTCTCTCTTGTGCAGTGTCAGTACTGATCCTAGTCTCTGGGTTGTTAGTTCAGTCATTGTATTAACCTCTCTCTTGGTGCAGTGTCAGTACTGATCCTAGTCTCTGGGTTGTTAGTTCAGTCATTGTATTAACCTCTCTCTGTGCAGTGTCAGTACTGATCCTAGTCTCTGGGTTGTTAGTTCAGTCATTGTATTAACCTCTCTCTCGGTGCAGTGTCAGTACTGATCCTAGTCTCTGGGTTGTTAGTTCAGTCATTGTATTAACCTCTCTCTTTGCAGTGTCAGAACTGATCCTAGTCTCTGGGTTGTTAGTTCAGTCATTGTATTAACTCTCTCTCGGTGCAGTGTCAGTACTGATCCTAGTCTCTGGGTTGTTAGTTCAGTCATTGTATTAACCTCTCTCGGTGCAGTGTCAGTACTGATCCTAGTCTCTGGGTTGTTAGTTCAGTCATTGTATTAACTCTCTCTCGGTGCAGTGTCAGTACTGATCCTAGTCTCTGGGTTGTTAGTTCAGTCATTGTATTAACCTCTCTCTCAGTGCAGTGTCAGTACTGATCCTAGTCTCTGGGTTGTTAGTTCAGTCATTGTATTAACTCTCTCTCTTTGCAGTGTCAGTACTGATCCTAGTCTCTGGGTTGTTAGTTCAGTCATTGTATTAACCTCTCTCTGTGCAGTGTCAGTACTGATCCTAGTCTCTGGGTTGTTAGTTCAGTCATTGTATTAACCTCTCTCTGTGCAGTGTCAGTACTGATCCTAGTCTCTGGGTTGTTAGTTCAGTCATTGTATTAACCTCTCTCTGTGCAGTGTCAGTACTGATCCTAGTCTCTGGGTTGTTAGTTCAGTCATTGTATTAACCTCTCTCTGTGCAGTGTCAGTACTGATCCTAGTCTCTGGGTTGTTAGTTCAGTCATTGTATTAACTCTCTCTCTGTGCAGTGTCAGTACTGATCCTAGTCTCTGGGTTGTTAGTTCAGTCATTGTATTAACCTCTCTCTCTGTGCAGTGTCAGTACTGATCCTAGTCTCTGGGTTGTTAGTTCAGTCATTGTATTAACTCTCTCTCTGTGCAGTGTCAGTACTGATCCTAGTCTCTGGGTTGTTAGTTCAGTCATTGTATTAACCTCTCTCTGTGCAGTGTCAGTACTGATCCTAGTCTCTGGGTTGTTAGTTCAGTCATTGTATTAACTCTCTCTCTCTGTGCAGTGTCAGTACTGATCCTAGTCTCTGGGTTGTTAGTTCAGTCATTGTATTAACTCTCTCTGTGCAGTGTCAGTACTGATCCTAGTCTCTGGGTTGTTAGTTCAGTCATTGTATTAACCTCTCTCTGTGCAGTGTCAGTACTGATCCTAGTCTCTGGGTTGTTAGTTCAGTCATTGTATTAACTCTCTCTCTGTGCAGTGTCAGTACTGATCCTAGTCTCTGGGTTGTTAGTTCAGTCATTGTATTAACCTCTCTCGGTGCAGTGTCAGTACTGATCCTAGTCTCTGGGTTGTTAGTTCAGTCATTGTATTAACCTCTCTCTGTGCAGTGTCAGTACTGATCCTAGTCTCTGGGTTGTTAGTTCAGTCATTGTATTAACCTCTCTCTGTGCAGTGTCAGTACTGATCCTAGTCTCTGGGTTGTTAGTTCAGTCATTGTATTAACCTCTCTCTGTGCAGTGTCAGTACTGATCCTAGTCTCTGGGTTGTTAGTTCAGTCATTGTATTAACCTCTCTCTCTGTGCAGTGTCAGTACTGATCCTAGTCTCTGGGTTGTTAGTTCAGTCATTGTATTAACCTCTCTCTGTGCAGTGTCAGTACTGATCCTAGTCTCTGGGTTGTTAGTTCAGTCATTGTATTAACCTCTCTCTCGGTGCAGTGTCAGTACTGATCCTAGTCTCTGGGTTGTTAGTTCAGTCATTGTATTAACCTCTCTCTCTGTGCAGTGTCAGTACTGATCCTAGTCTCTGGGTTGTTAGTTCAGTCATTGTATTAACCTCTCTCTGTGCAGTGTCAGTACTGATCCTAGTCTCTGGGTTGTTAGTTCAGTCATTGTATTAACTCTCTCTCGTGCAGTGTCAGTACTGATCCTAGTCTCTGGGTTGTTAGTTCAGTCATTGTATTAACCTCTCTCTCTGTGCAGTGTCAGTACTGATCCTAGTCTCTGGGTTGTTAGTTCAGTCATTGTATTAACCTCTCTCTCTGTGCAGTGTCAGTACTGATCCTAGTCTCTGGGTTGTTAGTTCAGTCATTGTATTAACTCTCTCTCTGTGCAGTGTCAGTACTGATCCTAGTCTCTGGGTTGTTAGTTCAGTCATTGTATTAACCTCTCTCTCTGTGCAGTGTCAGTACTGATCCTAGTCTCTGGGTTGTTAGTTCAGTCATTGTATTAACTCTCTCTCTGTGCAGTGTCAGTACTGATCCTAGTCTCTGGGTTGTTAGTTCAGTCATTGTATTAACCTCTCTCTGTGCAGTGTCAGTACTGATCCTAGTCTCTGGGTTGTTAGTTCAGTCATTGTATTAACCTCTCTCTCGGTGCAGTGTCAGTACTGATCCTAGTCTCTGGGTTGTTAGTTCAGTCATTGTATTAACCTCTCTCTCTGTGCAGTGTCAGTACTGATCCTAGTCTCTGGGTTGTTAGTTCAGTCATTGTATTAACTCTCTCTCTCTTTGCAGTGTCAGTACTGATCCTAGTCTCTGGGTTGTTAGTTCAGTCATTGTATTAACCTCTCTCTGTGCAGTGTCAGTACTGATCCTAGTCTCTGGGTTGTTAGTTCAGTCATTGTATTAACCTCTCTCTGTGCAGTGTCAGTACTGATCCTAGTCTCTGGGTTGTTAGTTCAGTCATTGTATTAACCTCTCTCTGTGCAGTGTCAGTACTGATCCTAGTCTCTGGGTTGTTAGTTCAGTCATTGTATTAACCTCTCTCTGTGCAGTGTCAGTACTGATCCTAGTCTCTGGGTTGTTAGTTCAGTCATTGTATTAACTCTCTCTCTGTGCAGTGTCAGTACTGATCCTAGTCTCTGGGTTGTTAGTTCAGTCATTGTATTAACCTCTCTCTCGGTGCAGTGTCAGTACTGATCCTAGTCTCTGGGTTGTTAGTTCAGTCATTGTATTTAACTCTCTCTCTGTGCAGTGTCAGTACTGATCCTAGTCTCTGGGTTGTTAGTTCAGTCATTGTATTAACCTCTCTCTGTGCAGTGTCAGTACTGATCCTAGTCTCTGGGTTGTTAGTTCAGTCATTGTATTAACCTCTCTCTCGAAGCAGTGTCAGTACTGATCCTAGTCTCTGGGTTGTTAGTTCAGTCATTGTATTTAACTCTCTCTCTGTGCAGTGTCAGTACTGATCCTAGTCTCTGGGTTGTTAGTTCAGTCATTGTATTAACCTCTCTCTCTGTGCAGTGTCAGTACTGATCCTAGTCTCTGGGTTGTTAGTTCAGTCATTGTATTAACCTCTCTCTCTGTGCAGTGTCAGTACTGATCCTAGTCTCTGGGTTGTTAGTTCAGTCATTGTATTTAACTCTCTCTATGTGCAGTGTCAGTACTGATCCTAGTCTCTGGGTTGTTAGTTCAGTCATTGTATTAACTCTCTCTGTGCAGTGTCAGTACTGATCCTAGTCTCTGGGTTGTTAGTTCAGTCATTGTATTAACCTCTCTCTGTGCAGTGTCAGTACTGATCCTAGTCTCTGGGTTGTTAGTTCAGTCATTGTATTAACCTCTCTCTCGGTGCAGTGTCAGTACTGATCCTAGTCTCTGGGTTGTTAGTTCAGTCATTGTATTAACCTCTCTCTATGTGCAGTGTCAGTACTGATCCTAGTCTCTGGGTTGTTAGTTCAGTCATTGTATTAACTCTCTCTCTTTGCAGTGTCAGTACTGATCCTAGTCTCTGGGTTGTTAGTTCAGTCATTGTATTAACTCTCTCTCTGTGCAGTGTCAGTACTGATCCTAGTCTCTGGGTTGTTAGTTCAGTCATTGTATTAACTCTCTCTCTGTGCAGTGTCAGTACTGATCCTAGTCTCTGGGTTGTTAGTTCAGTCATTGTATTAACCTCTCTCTGTGCAGTGTCAGTACTGATCCTAGTCTCTGGGTTGTTAGTTCAGTCATTGTATTAACTCTCTCTCTCGGTGCAGTGTCAGTACTGATCCTAGTCTCTGGGTTGTTAGTTCAGTCATTGTATTAACCTCTCTCTCTGTGCAGTGTCAGTACTGATCCTAGTCTCTGGGTTGTTAGTTCAGTCATTGTATTAACTCTCTCTCTGTGCAGTGTCAGTACTGATCCTAGTCTCTGGGTTGTTAGTTCAGTCATTGTATTAACCTCTCTCTGTGCAGTGTCAGTACTGATCCTAGTCTCTGGGTTGTTAGTTCAGTCATTGTATTAACCTCTCTCTCTTTGCAGTGTCAGTACTGATCCTAGTCTCTGGGTTGTTAGTTCAGTCATTGTATTAACCTCTCTCTCGCAGTGTCAGTACTGATCCTAGTCTCTGGGTTGTTAGTTCAGTCATTGTATTAACCTCTCTCTGTGCAGTGTCAGTACTGATCCTAGTCTCTGGGTTGTTAGTTCAGTCATTGTATTAACCTCTCTCTGTGCAGTGTCAGTACTGATCCTAGTCTCTGGGTTGTTAGTTCAGTCATTGTATTAACTCTCTCTGCAGTGTCAGTACTGATCCTAGTCTCTGGGTTGTTAGTTCAGTCATTGTATTAACTCTCTCTCTGTGCAGTGTCAGTACTGATCCTAGTCTCTGGGTTGTTAGTTCAGTCATTGTATTAACTCTCTCTCGGTGCAGTGTCAGTACTGATCCTAGTCTCTGGGTTGTTAGTTCAGTCATTGTATTAACTCTCTCTCTGTGCAGTGTCAGTACTGATCCTAGTCTCTGGGTTGTTAGTTCAGTCATTGTATTAACCTCTCTCTCTGTGCAGTGTCAGTACTGATCCTAGTCTCTGGGTTGTTAGTTCAGTCATTGTATTAACCTCTCTCTGTGCAGTGTCAGTACTGATCCTAGTCTCTGGGTTGTTAGTTCAGTCATTGTATTAACCTCTCTCTCTGTGCAGTGTCAGTACTGATCCTAGTCTCTGGGTTGTTAGTTCAGTCATTGTATTAACCTCTCTCTCTGTGCAGTGTCAGTACTGATCCTAGTCTCTGGGTTGTTAGTTCAGTCATTGTATTAACCTCTCTCTCGGTGCAGTGTCAGTACTGATCCTAGTCTCTGGGTTGTTAGTTCAGTCATTGTATTAACCTCTCTCTCGGTGCAGTGTCAGTACTGATCCTAGTCTCTGGGTTGTTAGTTCAGTCATTGTATTAACTCTCTCTGTGCAGTGTCAGTACTGATCCTAGTCTCTGGGTTGTTAGTTCAGTCATTGTATTAACCTCTCTCTGTGCAGTGTCAGTACTGATCCTAGTCTCTGGGTTGTTAGTTCAGTCATTGTATTAACTCTCTCTCTTTGCAGTGTCAGTACTGATCCTAGTCTCTGGGTTGTTAGTTCAGTCATTGTATTAACCTCTCTCTGTGCAGTGTCAGTACTGATCCTAGTCTCTGGGTTGTTAGTTCAGTCATTGTATTAACCTCTCTCTCTGTGCAGTGTCAGTACTGATCCTAGTCTCTGGGTTGTTAGTTCAGTCATTGTATTAACCTCTCTCTATGTGCAATGTCAGTACTGATCCTAGTCTCTGGGTTGTTAGTTCAGTCATTGTATTAACCTCTCTCTCGGTGCAGTGTCAGTACTGATCCTAGTCTCTGGGTTGTTAGTTCAGTCATTGTATTAACTCTCTCTCTCTTTGCAGTGTCAGTACTGATCCTAGTCTCTGGGTTGTTAGTTCAGTCATTGTATTAACCTCTCTCTGTGCAGTGTCAGTACTGATCCTAGTCTCTGGGTTGTTAGTTCAGTCATTGTATTAACTCTCTCTCTGTGCAGTGTCAGTACTGATCCTAGTCTCTGGGTTGTTAGTTCAGTCATTGTATTAACCTCTCTCTCTGTGCAGTGTCAGTACTGATCCTAGTCTCTGGGTTGTTAGTTCAGTCATTGTATTAACCTCTCTCTGTGCAGTGTCAGTACTGATCCTAGTCTCTGGGTTGTTAGTTCAGTCATTGTATTAACTCTCTCTCGGTGCAGTGTCAGTACTGATCCTAGTCTCTGGGTTGTTAGTTCAGTCATTGTATTAACCTCTCTCTGTGCAGTGTCAGTACTGATCCTAGTCTCTGGGTTGTTAGTTCAGTCATTGTATTTAACTCTCTCTGTGCAGTGTCAGTACTGATCCTAGTCTCTGGGTTGTTAGTTCAGTCATTGTATTAACCTCTCTCTGTGCAGTGTCAGTACTGATCCTAGTCTCTGGGTTGTTAGTTCAGTCATTGTATTAACCTCTCTCTGTGCAGTGTCAGTACTGATCCTAGTCTCTGGGTTGTTAGTTCAGTCATTGTATTAACTCTCTCTGTGCAGTGTCAGTACTGATCCTAGTCTCTGGGTTGTTAGTTCAGTCATTGTATTAACCTCTCTCTCTGTGCAGTGTCAGTACTGATCCTAGTCTCTGGGTTGTTAGTTCAGTCATTGTATTAACTCTCTCTCGGTGCAGTGTCAGTACTGATCCTAGTCTCTGGGTTGTTAGTTCAGTCATTGTATTAACTCTCTCTCTGCAGTGTCAGTACTGATCCTAGTCTCTGGGTTGTTAGTTCAGTCATTGTATTAACCTCTCTGTGCAGTGTCAGTACTGATCCTAGTCTCTGGGTTGTTAGTTCAGTCATTGTATTAACCTCTCTCTGGTGCAGTGTCAGTACTGATCCTAGTCTCTGGGTTGTTAGTTCAGTCATTGTATTAACCTCTCTCTGTGCAGTGTCAGTACTGATCCTAGTCTCTGGGTTGTTAGTTCAGTCATTGTATTAACTCTCTCTCTTTGCAGTGTCAGTACTGATCCTAGTCTCTGGGTTGTTAGTTCAGTCATTGTATTAACTCTCTCTCTGTGCAGTGTCAGTACTGATCCTAGTCTCTGGGTTGTTAGTTCAGTCATTGTATTAACCTCTCTCTGTGCAGTGTCAGTACTGATCCTAGTCTCTGGGTTGTTAGTTCAGTCATTGTATTAACTCTCTCTCTGTGCAGTGTCAGTACTGATCCTAGTCTCTGGGTTGTTAGTTCAGTCATTGTATTAACCTCTCTCTGTGCAGTGTCAGTACTGATCCTAGTCTCTGGGTTGTTAGTTCAGTCATTGTATTAACCTCTCTCTCTGTGCAGTGTCAGTACTGATCCTAGTCTCTGGGTTGTTAGTTCAGTCATTGTATTAACCTCTCTCGGTGCAGTGTCAGTACTGATCCTAGTCTCTGGGTTGTTAGTTCAGTCATTGTATTAACCTCTCTCTCTCTGTGCAGTGTCAGTACTGATCCTAGTCTCTGGGTTGTTAGTTCAGTCATTGTATTAACTCTCTCTCTTTGCAGTGTCAGTACTGATCCTAGTCTCTGGGTTGTTAGTTCAGTCATTGTATTAACTCTCTCTCGGTGCAGTGTCAGTACTGATCCTAGTCTCTGGGTTGTTAGTTCAGTCATTGTATTAACCTCTCTCTCTGTGCAGTGTCAGTACTGATCCTAGTCTCTGGGTTGTTAGTTCAGTCATTGTATTAACCTCTCTCTGTGCAGTGTCAGTACTGATCCTAGTCTCTGGGTTGTTAGTTCAGTCATTGTATTAACCTCTCTCTGTGCAGTGTCAGTACTGATCCTAGTCTCTGGGTTGTTAGTTCAGTCATTGTATTAACTCTCTCTCTGTGCAGTGTCAGTACTGATCCTAGTCTCTGGGTTGTTAGTTCAGTCATTGTATTAACCTCTCTCTGTGCAGTGTCAGTACTGATCCTAGTCTCTGGGTTGTTAGTTCAGTCATTGTATTAACCTCTCTCGAAGTGCAGTGTCAGTACTGATCCTAGTCTCTGGGTTGTTAGTTCAGTCATTGTATTAACCTCTCTCTCGTGCAGTGTCAGTACTGATCCTAGTCTCTGGGTTGTTAGTTCAGTCATTGTATTAACCTCTCTCTCGGTGCAGTGTCAGTACTGATCCTAGTCTCTGGGTTGTTAGTTCAGTCATTGTATTAACCTCTCTCTTTGCAGTGTCAGTACTGATCCTAGTCTCTGGGTTGTTAGTTCAGTCATTGTATTAACCTCTCTCTCGTGCAGTGTCAGTACTGATCCTAGTCTCTGGGTTGTTAGTTCAGTCATTGTATTAACTCTCTCTCTTGTGCAGTGTCAGTACTGATCCTAGTCTCTGGGTTGTTAGTTCAGTCATTGTATTAATCTCTCTCTTTGCAGTGTCAGTACTGATCCTAGTCTCTGGGTTGTTAGTTCAGTCATTGTATTAACCTCTCTCTCTTGGTGCAGTGTCAGTACTGATCCTAGTCTCTGGGTTGTTAGTTCAGTCATTGTATTAACCTCTCTCTGTGCAGTGTCAGTACTGATCCTAGTCTCTGGGTTGTTAGTTCAGTCATTGTATTAACCTCTCTCTGTGCAGTGTCAGTACTGATCCTAGTCTCTGGGTTGTTAGTTCAGTCATTGTATTAACCTCTCTCTGTGCAGTGTCAGTACTGATCCTAGTCTCTGGGTTGTTAGTTCAGTCATTGTATTAACTCTCTCTCTTGCAGTGTCAGTACTGATCCTAGTCTCTGGGTTGTTAGTTCAGTCATTGTATTAACCTCTCTCTCTGTGCAGTGTCAGTACTGATCCTAGTCTCTGGGTTGTTAGTTCAGTCATTGTATTAACTCTCTCTTTGCAGTGTCAGTACTGATCCTAGTCTCTGGGTTGTTAGTTCAGTCATTGTATTAACCTCTCTCTCTGTGCAGTGTCAGTACTGATCCTAGTCTCTGGGTTGTTAGTTCAGTCATTGTATTAACTCTCTCTCGTGCAGTGTCAGTACTGATCCTAGTCTCTGGGTTGTTAGTTCAGTCATTGTATTAACCTCTCTCTGTGCAGTGTCAGTACTGATCCTAGTCTCTGGGTTGTTAGTTCAGTCATTGTATTAACTCTCTCTCTGTGCAGTGTCAGTACTGATCCTAGTCTCTGGGTTGTTAGTTCAGTCATTGTATTAACCTCTCTCTCTTTGCAGTGTCAGTACTGATCCTAGTCTCTGGGTTGTTAGTTCAGTCATTGTATTAACCTCTCTCTCTGTGCAGTGTCAGTACTGATCCTAGTCTCTGGGTTGTTAGTTCAGTCATTGTATTAACCTCTCTCGGTGCAGTGTCAGTACTGATCCTAGTCTCTGGGTTGTTAGTTCAGTCATTGTATTAACCTCTCTCCGTGCAGTGTCAGTACTGATCCTAGTCTCTGGGTTGTTAGTTCAGTCATTGTATTAACCTCTCTCTTTGCAGTGTCAGTACTGATCCTAGTCTCTGGGTTGTTAGTTCAGTCATTGTATTAACCTCTCTCTGTGCAGTGTCAGTACTGATCCTAGTCTCTGGGTTGTTAGTTCAGTCATTGTATTAACCTCTCTCAGTGCAGTGTCAGTACTGATCCTAGTCTCTGGGTTGTTAGTTCAGTCATTGTATTAACCTCTCTCTCTGTGCAGTGTCAGTACTGATCCTAGTCTCTGGGTTGTTAGTTCAGTCATTGTATTAACTCTCTCTCTGTGCAGTGTCAGTACTGATCCTAGTCTCTGGGTTGTTAGTTCAGTCATTGTATTAACCTCTCTCTCGGTGCAGTGTCAGTACTGATCCTAGTCTCTGGGTTGTTAGTTCAGTCATTGTATTAACTCTCTCTCTGTGCAGTGTCAGTACTGATCCTAGTCTCTGGGTTGTTAGTTCAGTCATTGTATTAACTCTCTCTCTTTGCAGTGTCAGTACTGATCCTAGTCTCTGGGTTGTTAGTTCAGTCATTGTATTAACCTCTCTCTGTGCAGTGTCAGTACTGATCCTAGTCTCTGGGTTGTTAGTTCAGTCATTGTATTAACCTCTCTCTCGGTGCAGTGTCAGTACTGATCCTAGTCTCTGGGTTGTTAGTTCAGTCATTGTATTAACCTCTCTCTCTTTGCAGTGTCAGTACTGATCCTAGTCTCTGGGTTGTTAGTTCAGTCATTGTATTAACCTCTCTCTCGGTGCAGTGTCAGTACTGATCCTAGTCTCTGGGTTGTTAGTTCAGTCATTGTATTAACCTCTCTCTCGGTGCAGTGTCAGTACTGATCCTAGTCTCTGGGTTGTTAGTTCAGTCATTGTATTAACCTCTCTCTTTGCAGTGTCAGAACTGACCCTAGTCTCTGGGTTGTTAGTTCAGTCATTGTATTAACCTCTCTCTCGTGCAGTGTCAGTACTGATCCTAGTCTCTGGGTTGTTAGTTCAGTCATTGTATTAACCTCTCTCTCTGTGCAGTGTCAGTACTGATCCTAGTCTCTGGGTTGTTAGTTCAGTCATTGTATTAACCTCTCTCGGTGCAGTGTCAGTACTGATCCTAGTCTCTGGGTTGTTAGTTCAGTCATTGTATTTAACTCTCTCTCTGTGCAGTGTCAGTACTGATCCTAGTCTCTGGGTTGTTAGTTCAGTCATTGTATTAACCTCTCTCTCGTGCAGTGTCAGTACTGATCCTAGTCTCTGGGTTGTTAGTTCAGTCATTGTATTAACCTCTCTCTGTGCAGTGTCAGTACTGATCCTAGTCTCTGGGTTGTTAGTTCAGTCATTGTATTAACCTCTCTCTCTTGCAGTGTCAGTACTGATCCTAGTCTCTGGGTTGTTAGTTCAGTCATTGTATTAACCTCTCTCTCTGTGCAGTGTCAGTACTGATCCTAGTCTCTGGGTTGTTAGTTCAGTCATTGTATTAACCTCTCTCTCGAAGCAGTGTCAGTACTGATCCTAGTCTCTGGGTTGTTAGTTCAGTCATTGTATTAACCTCTCCCAGTGCAGTGTCAGTACTGATCCTAGTCTCTGGGTTGTTAGTTCAGTCATTGTATTAACCTCTCTCTGTGCAGTGTCAGTACTGATCCTAGTCTCTGGGTTGTTAGTTCAGTCATTGTATTAACCTCTCTCTGTGCAGTGTCAGTACTGATCCTAGTCTCTGGGTTGTTAGTTCAGTCATTGTATTAACCTCTCTCTCTTGCAGTGTCAGTACTGATCCTAGTCTCTGGGTTGTTAGTTCAGTCATTGTATTAACCTCTCTCTCGGTGCAGTGTCAGTACTGATCCTAGTCTCTGGGTTGTTAGTTCAGTCATTGTATTTAACTCTCTCTCTGTGCAGTGTCAGTACTGATCCTAGTCTCTGGGTTGTTAGTTCAGTCATTGTATTAACCTCTCTCTCTGCAGTGTCAGTACTGATCCTAGTCTCTGGGTTGTTAGTTCAGTCATTGTATTAACTCTCTCTCGGTGCAGTGTCAGTACTGATCCTAGTCTCTGGGTTGTTAGTTCAGTCATTGTATTAACCTCTCTCTGTGCAGTGTCAGTACTGATCCTAGTCTCTGGGTTGTTAGTTCAGTCATTGTATTAACCTCTCTCTCTGTGCAGTGTCAGTACTGATCCTAGTCTCTGGGTTGTTAGTTCAGTCATTGTATTAACCTCTCTCTCGGTGCAGTGTCAGTACTGATCCTAGTCTCTGGGTTGTTAGTTCAGTCATTGTATTAACATCTCTCTCTGTGCAGTGTCAGTACTGATCCTAGTCTCTGGGTTGTTAGTTCAGTCATTGTATTTAACTCTCTCTGTGCAGTGTCAGTACTGATCCTAGTCTCTGGGTTGTTAGTTCAGTCATTGTATTAACCTCTCTCTCTCGGTGCAGTGTCAGTACTGATCCTAGTCTCTGGGTTGTTAGTTCAGTCATTGTATTAACCTCTCTCTCTGTGCAGTGTCAGTACTGATCCTAGTCTCTGGGTTGTTAGTTCAGTCATTGTATTAACTCTCTCTCTGTGCAGTGTCAGTACTGATCCTAGTCTCTGGGTTGTTAGTTCAGTCATTGTATTAACCTCTCTCTGTGCAGTGTCAGTACTGATCCTAGTCTCTGGGTTGTTAGTTCAGTCATTGTATTAACCTCTCTCTGTGCAGTGTCAGTACTGATCCTAGTCTCTGGGTTGTTAGTTCAGTCATTGTATTAACCTCTCTCTGTGCAGTGTCAGTACTGATCCTAGTCTCTGGGTTGTTAGTTCAGTCATTGTATTAACCTCTCTCTGTGCAGTGTCAGTACTGATCCTAGTCTCTGGGTTGTTAGTTCAGTCATTGTATTAACCTCTCTCTCTGTGCAGTGTCAGTACTGATCCTAGTCTCTGGGTTGTTAGTTCAGTCATTGTATTAACCTCTCTCTGTGCAGTGTCAGTACTGATCCTAGTCTCTGGGTTGTTAGTTCAGTCATTGTATTAACCTCTCTCTCTGTGCAGTGTCAGTACTGATCCTAGTCTCTGGGTTGTTAGTTCAGTCATTGTATTAACCTCTCTCTCGTGCAGTGTCAGTA
Source organism: Brachymystax lenok tsinlingensis (assembly GCA_030435695.1). Lineage (NCBI taxonomy): Eukaryota > Metazoa > Chordata > Actinopteri > Salmoniformes > Salmonidae > Brachymystax > Brachymystax lenok. The sequence continues at coordinate 96,802,319 of CM059791.1, read as the reverse complement.
CTGATCCTAGTCTCTGGGTTGTTAGTTCAGTCATTGTATTAACTCTCTCTCGTGCAGTGTCAGTACTGATCCTAGTCTCTGGGTTGTTAGTTCAGTCATTGTATTAACCTCTCTCTGGTGCAGTGTCAGTACTGATCCTAGTCTCTGGGTTGTTAGTTCAGTCATTGTATTAACCTCTCTCTCGGTGCAGTGTCAGTACTGATCCTAGTCTCTGGGTTGTTAGTTCAGTCATTGTATTAACCTCTCTCTGTGCAGTGTCAGTACTGATCCTAGTCTCTGGGTTGTTAGTTCAGTCATTGTATTAACTCTCTCTCGGTGCAGTGTCAGTACTGATCCTAGTCTCTGGGTTGTTAGTTCAGTCATTGTATTAACCTCTCTCTGTGCAGTGTCAGTACTGATCCTAGTCTCTGGGTTGTTAGTTCAGTCATTGTATTAACCTCTCTCTCAGTGCAGTGTCAGTACTGATCCTAGTCTCTGGGTTGTTAGTTCAGTCATTGTATTAACCTCTCTCTGTGCAGTGTCAGTACTGATCCTAGTCTCTGGGTTGTTAGTTCAGTCATTGTATTAACTCTCTCTCTTGCAGTGTCAGTACTGATCCTAGTCTCTGGGTTGTTAGTTCAGTCATTGTATTAACCTCTCTCTTGGTGCAGTGTCAGTACTGATCCTAGTCTCTGGGTTGTTAGTTCAGTCATTGTATTAACCTCTCTCTCTGTGCAGTGTCAGTACTGATCCTAGTCTCTGGGTTGTTAGTTCAGTCATTGTATTAACCTCTCTCTGTGCAGTGTCAGTACTGATCCTAGTCTCTGGGTTGTTAGTTCAGTCATTGTATTAACCTCTCTCTCTGTGCAGTGTCAGTACTGATCCTAGTCTCTGGGTTGTTAGTTCAGTCATTGTATTAACCTCTCTCTCTGTGCAGTGTCAGTACTGATCCTAGTCTCTGGGTTGTTAGTTCAGTCATTGTATTAACTCTCTCTCGGTGCAGTGTCAGTACTGATCCTAGTCTCTGGGTTGTTAGTTCAGTCATTGTATTAACCTCTCTCTCTGTGCAGTGTCAGTACTGATCCTAGTCTCTGGGTTGTTAGTTCAGTCATTGTATTAACCTCTCTCTCTGTGCAGTGTCAGTACTGATCCTAGTCTCTGGGTTGTTAGTTCAGTCATTGTATTAACCTCTCTCTGTGCAGTGTCAGTACTGATCCTAGTCTCTGGGTTGTTAGTTCAGTCATTGTATTAACTCTCTCTCTGTGCAGTGTCAGTACTGATCCTAGTCTCTGGGTTGTTAGTTCAGTCATTGTATTAACCTCTCTCTCGGTGCAGTGTCAGTACTGATCCTAGTCTCTGGGTTGTTAGTTCAGTCATTGTATTAACTCTCTCTGTGCAGTGTCAGTACTGATCCTAGTCTCTGGGTTGTTAGTTCAGTCATTGTATTAACCTCTCTCTGTGCAGTGTCAGTACTGATCCTAGTCTCTGGGTTGTTAGTTCAGTCATTGTATTAACCTCTCTCTGTGCAGTGTCAGTACTGATCCTAGTCTCTGGGTTGTTAGTTCAGTCATTGTATTAACTCTCTCTCTGTGCAGTGTCAGTACTGATCCTAGTCTCTGGGTTGTTAGTTCAGTCATTGTATTAACCTCTCTCGGTGCAGTGTCAGTACTGATCCTAGTCTCTGGGTTGTTAGTTCAGTCATTGTATTAACCTCTCTCTCTGTGCAGTGTCAGTACTGATCCTAGTCTCTGGGTTGTTAGTTCAGTCATTGTATTAACTCTCTCTCTGTGCAGTGTCAGTACTGATCCTAGTCTCTGGGTTGTTAGTTCAGTCATTGTATTAACTCTCTCTCTGTGCAGTGTCAGTACTGATCCTAGTCTCTGGGTTGTTAGTTCAGTCATTGTATTAACCTCTCTCTGTGCAGTGTCAGTACTGATCCTAGTCTCTGGGTTGTTAGTTCAGTCATTGTATTAACCTCTCTCTCTGTGCAGTGTCAGTACTGATCCTAGTCTCTGGGTTGTTAGTTCAGTCATTGTATTAACCTCTCTCTGTGCAGTGTCAGTACTGATCCTAGTCTCTGGGTTGTTAGTTCAGTCATTGTATTAACTCTCTCTCGGTGCAGTGTCAGTACTGATCCTAGTCTCTGGGTTGTTAGTTCAGTCATTGTATTAACCTCTCTCTGTGCAGTGTCAGTACTGATCCTAGTCTCTGGGTTGTTAGTTCAGTCATTGTATTAACTCTCTCTCTGTGCAGTGTCAGTACTGATCCTAGTCTCTGGGTTGTTAGTTCAGTCATTGTATTAACTCTCTCTCTGTGCAGTGTCAGTACTGATCCTAGTCTCTGGGTTGTTAGTTCAGTCATTGTATTAACTCTCTCTCTGTGCAGTGTCAGTACTGATCCTAGTCTCTGGGTTGTTAGTTCAGTCATTGTATTAACTCTCTCTCTCGGTGCAGTGTCAGTACTGATCCTAGTCTCTGGGTTGTTAGTTCAGTCATTGTATTAACCTCTCTCTCTGTGCAGTGTCAGTACTGATCCTAGTCTCTGGGTTGTTAGTTCAGTCATTGTATTAACCTCTCTCTGTGCAGTGTCAGTACTGATCCTAGTCTCTGGGTTGTTAGTTCAGTCATTGTATTAACCTCTCTCTCTGTGCAGTGTCAGTACTGATCCTAGTCTCTGGGTTGTTAGTTCAGTCATTGTATTAACCTCTCTCGGTGCAGTGTCAGTACTGATCCTAGTCTCTGGGTTGTTAGTTCAGTCATTGTATTAACCTCTCTCTCTGTGCAGTGTCAGTACTGATCCTAGTCTCTGGGTTGTTAGTTCAGTCATTGTATTAACCTCTCTCTGTGCAGTGTCAGTACTGATCCTAGTCTCTGGGTTGTTAGTTCAGTCATTGTATTAACTCTCTCTCTGTGCAGTGTCAGTACTGATCCTAGTCTCTGGGTTGTTAGTTCAGTCATTGTATTAACCTCTCTCTGTGCAGTGTCAGTACTGATCCTAGTCTCTGGGTTGTTAGTTCAGTCATTGTATTAACCTCTCTCTGTGCAGTGTCAGTACTGATCCTAGTCTCTGGGTTGTTAGTTCAGTCATTGTATTAACCTCTCTCTCGAAGCAGTGTCAGTACTGATCTTGGTCTCTGGGTTGTTAGTTCAGTCATTGTATTAACCTCTCTCTCGGTGCAGTGTCAGTACTGATCCTAGTCTCTGCTTTGTTAGTTCAGTCATTGTATTAACCTCTCTCTCGGTGCAGTGTCAGTACTGATCCTAGTCTCTGGGTTGTTAGTTCAGTCATTGTATTAACTCTCTCTCTGTGCAGTGTCAGTACTGATCCTAGTCTCTGGGTTGTTAGTTCAGTCATTGTATTAACCTCTCTCTCTGTGCAGTGTCAGTACTGATCCTAGTCTCTGGGTTGTTAGTTCAGTCATTGTATTAACCTCTCTCTGTGCAGTGTCAGTACTGATCCTAGTCTCTGGGTTGTTAGTTCAGTCATTGTATTAACCTCTCTCTGTGCAGTGTCAGTACTGATCCTAGTCTCTGGGTTGTTAGTTCAGTCATTGTATTAACCTCTCTATGTGCAGTGTCAGTACTGATCCTAGTCTCTGGGTTGTTAGTTCAGTCATTGTATTAACCTCTCTCTGTGCAGTGTCAGTACTGATCCTAGTCTCTGGGTTGTTAGTTCAGTCATTGTATTAACCTCTCTCTGTGCAGTGTCAGTACTGATCCTAGTCTCTGGGTTGTTAGTTCAGTCATTGTATTAACTCTCTCTCTGTGCAGTGTCAGTACTGATCCTAGTCTCTGGGTTGTTAGTTCAGTCATTGTATTAACTCTCTCTCTGTGCAGTGTCAGTACTGATCCTAGTCTCTGGGTTGTTAGTTCAGTCATTGTATTAACCTCTCTCTGTGCAGTGTCAGTACTGATCCTAGTCTCTGGGTTGTTAGTTCAGTCATTGTATTAACCTCTCTCTCTGTGCAGTGTCAGTACTGATCCTAGTCTCTGGGTTGTTAGTTCAGTCATTGTATTAACCTCTCTCTGTGCAGTGTCAGTACTGATCCTAGTCTCTGGGTTGTTAGTTCAGTCATTGTATTAACCTCTCTCTGTGCAGTGTCAGTACTGATCCTAGTCTCTGGGTTGTTAGTTCAGTCATTGTATTAACTCTCTCTCTGTGCAGTGTCAGTACTGATCCTAGTCTCTGGGTTGTTAGTTCAGTCATTGTATTAACCTCTCTCTCTGTGCAGTGTCAGTACTGATCCTAGTCTCTGGGTTGTTAGTTCAGTCATTGTATTAACCTCTCTCTGTGCAGTGTCAGTACTGATCCTAGTCTCTGGGTTGTTAGTTCAGTCATTGTATTAACCTCTCTCTGTGCAGTGTCAGTACTGATCCTAGTCTCTGGGTTGTTAGTTCAGTCATTGTATTAACCTCTCTCTCTGTGCAGTGTCAGTACTGATCCTAGTCTCTGGGTTGTTAGTTCAGTCATTGTATTAACCTCTCTCTGTGCAGTGTCAGTACTGATCCTAGTCTCTGGGTTGTTAGTTCAGTCATTGTATTAACCTCTCTCTGTGCAGTGTCAGTACTGATCCTAGTCTCTGGGTTGTTAGTTCAGTCATTGTATTAACCTCTCTCTGTGCAGTGTCAGTACTGATCCTAGTCTCTGGGTTGTTAGTTCAGTCATTGTATTAACCTCTCTCTGTGCAGTGTCAGTACTGATCCTAGTCTCTGGGTTGTTAGTTCAGTCATTGTATTAACTCTCTCTCTGTGCAGTGTCAGTACTGATCCTAGTCTCTGGGTTGTTAGTTCAGTCATTGTATTAACCTCTCTCTCTGTGCAGTGTCAGTACTGATCCTAGTCTCTGGGTTGTTAGTTCAGTCATTGTATTAACCTCTCTCCCAGTGCAGTGTCAGTACTGATCCTAGTCTCTGGGTTGTTAGTTCAGTCATTGTATTAAGCTCTCTCTCTTGGTGCAGTGTCAGTACTGATCCTAGTCTCTGGGTTGTTAGTTCAGTCATTGTATTAACTCTCTCTCTATGCAGTGTCAGTACTGATCCTAGTCTCTGGGTTGTTAGTTCAGTCATTGTATTAACCTCTCTCTCTGTGCAGTGTCAGTACTGATCCTAGTCTCTGGGTTGTTAGTTCAGTCATTGTATTAACCTCTCTCTCGGTGCAGTGTCAGTACTGATCCTAGTCTCTGTGTTGTTAGTTCAGTCGTTTTATTAACCTCTCCCAGTGCAGTGTCAGTACTGGTCCTAGTCCAGTCATTGTATTAACCTCTCCCAGTGCAGTGTCAGTACTGATCCTAGTCTCTGGGTTGTTAGTTCAGTCATTGTATTAACCTCTCTCGGTGCAGTGTCAGTACTGATCCTAGTCTCTGGGTTGTTAGTTCAGTCATTGTATTAACCTCTCTCTCGGTGCAGTGTCAGTACTGATCCTAGTCTCTGGGTTGTTAGTTCAGTCATTGTATTAACCTCTCTCTCTTTGCAGTGTCAGAACTGACCCTAGTCTCTGGGTTGTTAGTTCAGTCATTGTATTAACCTCTCTCTCGAAGCAGTGTCAGTACTGATCCTAGTCTCTGGGTTGTTAGTTCAGTCATTGTATTAACCTCTCTCTCGGTGCAGTGTCAGTACTGATCCTAGTCTCTGGGTTGTTAGTTCAGTCATTGTATTAACCTCTCCCAGTGCAGTGTCAGTACTGATCCTAGTCTCTGGGTTGTTAGTTCAGTCATTGTATTTAACTCTCTCTATGTGCAGTGTCAGTACTGATCCTAGTCTCTGGGTTGTTAGTTCAGTCATTGTATTAACCTCTCTCTCTGTGCAGTGTCAGTACTGATCCTAGTCTCTGGGTTGTTAGTTCAGTCATTGTATTAACCTCTCCCAGTGCAGTGTCAGTACTGATCCTAGTCTCTGGGTTGTTAGTTCAGTCATTGTATTAACCTCTCCCAGTGCAGTGTCAGTACTGATCCTAGTCTCTGGGTTGTTAGTTCAGTCATTGTATTTAACTCTCTCTATGTGCAGTGTCAGTACTGATCCTAGTCTCTGGGTTGTTAGTTCAGTCATTGTATTAACCTCTCTCTGTGCAGTGTCAGTACTGATCCTAGTCTCTGGGTTGTTAGTTCAGTCATTGTATTAACCTCTCTCAGTGCAGTGTCAGTACTGATCCTAGTCTCTGGGTTGTTAGTTCAGTCATTGTATTTAACTCTCTCTATGTGCAGTGTCAGTACTGATCCTAGTCTCTGGGTTGTTAGTTCAGTCATTGTATTAACCTCTCTCTGTGCAGTGTCAGTACTGATCCTAGTCTCTGTGTTGTTAGTTCAGTCATTTTATTAACCTCTCCCAGTGCAGTGTCAGTACTGATCCTAGTCTCTGGGTTGTTAGTTCAGTCATTGTATTAACCTCTCTCTGTGCAGTGTCAGTACTGATCCTAGTCTCTGGGTTGTTAGTTCAGTCATTGTATTAACCTCTCTCTCTTTGCAGTGTCAGAACTGACCCTAGTCTCTGGGTTGTTAGTTCAGTCATTGTATTAACCTCTCTCTCTGTGCAGTGTCAGTACTGATCCTAGTCTCTAGGTTGTTAGTTCAGTCATTGTATTAACCTCTCTCTCGAAGCAGTGTCAGTACTGATCCTAGTCTCTGGGTTGTTAGTTCAGTCATTGTATTAACCTCTCTCTCTGTGCAGTGTCAGTACTGATCCTAGTCTCTGTGTTGTTAGTTCAGTCATTGTATTAACCTCTCCCAGTGCAGTGTCAGTACTGATCTTGGTCTCTGGGTTGTTAGTTCAGTCATTGTATTTAACTCTCTCTATGTGCAGTGTCAGTACTGATCCTAGTCTCTGTGTTGTTAGTTCAGTCGTTTTATTAACCTCTCCCAGTGCAGTGTCAGTACTGATCCTAGTCTCTGGGTTGTTAGTTCAGTCATTGTATTAACCTCTCCCAGTGCAGTGTCAGTACTGATCCTAGTCTCTGGGTTGTTAGTTCAGTCATTGTATTAAGCTCTCTCTCTTGGTGCAGTGTCAGTACTGATCCTAGTCTCTGGGTTGTTAGTTCAGTCATTGTATTAAGCTCTCTCTCTTGGTGCAGTGTCAGTACTGATCCTAGTCTCTGGGTTGTTAGTTCAGTCATTGTATTAAGCTCTCTCTGTGCAGTGTCAGTACTGATCCTAGTCTCTGGGTTGTTAGTTCAGTCATTGTATTAACCTCTCTCGGTGCAGTGTCAGTACTGATCCTAGTCTCTGTGTTGTTAGTTCAGTCGTTTTATTAACCTCTCCCAGTGCAGTGTCAGTACTGATCCTAGTCTCTGGGTTGTTAGTTCAGTCATTGTATTAACCTCTCTCTCTGTGCAGTGTCAGTACTGATCCTAGTCTCTGGGTTGTTAGTTCAGTCATTGTATTAACCTCTCTCTCGGTGCAGTGTCAGTACTGATCCTAGTCTCTGGGTTGTTAGTTCAGTCATTGTATTAATCTCTCTCGGTGCAGTGTCAGTACTGATCCTAGTCTCTTTGTTGTTAGTTCCGTCATTGTATTAACCTCTCTCTCTTTGCAGTGTCAGAACTGACCCTAGTCTCTGGGTTGTTAGTTCAGTCATTGTATTAACCTCTCTCTCGAAGCAGTGTCAGTACTGATCCTAGTCTCTGGGTTGTTAGTTCAGTCATTGTATTAACCTCTCTCTCGGTGCAGTGTCAGTACTGATCCTAGTCTCTGGGTTGTTAGTTCAGTCATTGTATTAACCTCTCCCAGTGCAGTGTCAGTACTGATCTTGGTCTCTGGGTTGTTAGTTCAGTCATTGTATTTAACTCTTTCTATGTGCAGTGTCAGTACTGATCCTAGTCTCTGGGTTGTTAGTTCAGTCATTGTATTAACCTCTCTCTGTGCAGTGTCAGTACTGATCCTAGTCTCTGTGTTGTTAGTTCAGTCATTTTATTAACCTCTCCCAGTGCAGTGTCAGTACTGATCCTAGTCTCTGGGTTGTTAGTTCAGTCATTGTATTAACCTCTCCCAGTGCAGTGTCAGTACTGATCCTAGTCTCTGGGTTGTTAGTTCAGTCATTGTATTAACCTCTCTCTGTGCAGTGTCAGTACTGATCCTAGTCTCTGGGTTGTTAGTTCAGTCATTGTATTTAACTCTCTCTCTGTGCAGTGTCAGTACTGATCCTAGTCTCTGGGTTGTTAGTTCAGTCATTGTATTTAACTCTCTCTATGTGCAGTGTCAGTACTGATCCTAGTCTCTGGGTTGTTAGTTCAGTCATTGTATTAACCTCTCTCAGTGCAGTGTCAGTACTGATCCTAGTCTCTGGGTTGTTAGTTCAGTCATTGTATTAACCTCTCCCAGTGCAGTGTCAGTACTGATCCTAGTCTCTGGGTTGTTAGTTCAGTCATTGTATTAACCTCTCTCTCGGTGCAGTGTCAGTACTGATCCTAGTCTCTGGGTTGTTAGTTCAGTCATTGTATTAAGCTCTCTCTCTTGGTGCAGTGTCAGTACTGATCCTAGTCTCTGGGTTGTTAGTTCAGTCATTGTATTAACCTCTCTCTCTGTGCAGTGTCAGTACTGATCCTAGTCTCTGGGTTGTTAGTTCAGTCATTGTATTAACCTCTCTCTCGGTGCAGTGTCAGTACTGATCCTAGTCTCTGTGTTGTTAGTTCAGTCATTTTATTAACCTCTCCCAGTGCAGTGTCAGTACTGGTCCTAGTCCAGTCATTGTATTAACCTCTCCCAGTGCAGTGTCAGTACTGATCCTAGTCTCTGGGTTGTTAGTTCAGTCATTGTATTAACCTCTCTCTCGGTGCAGTGTCAGTACTGATCCTAGTCTCTGGGTTGTTAGTTCAGTCATTGTATTAATCTCTCTCGGTGCAGTGTCAGTACTGATCCTAGTCTCTTTTGTTGTTAGTTCCGTCATTGTATTAACCTCTCTCTTTGCAGTGTCAGTACTGATCCTAGTCTCTGGGTTGTTAGTTCAGTCATTGTATTAACCTCTCTCGAAGCAGTGTCAGTACTGATCCTAGTCTCTGGGTTGTTAGTTCAGTCATTGTATTAACCTCTCTCTCTGTGCAGTGTCAGTACTGATCCTAGTCTCTGGGTTGTTAGTTCAGTCATTGTATTAACCTCTCTCCAGTGCAGTGTCAGTACTGATCCTAGTCTCTGGGTTGTTAGTTCAGTCATTGTATTAACCTCTCTCTCTGTGCAGTGTCAGTACTGATCCTAGTCTCTGGGTTGTTAGTTCAGTCATTGTATTAACCTCTCTCTCTGCGCAGTGTCAGTACTGATCCTAGTCTCTGTGTTGTTAGTTCAGTCATTTTATTAACCTCTCCCAGTGCAGTGTCAGTACTGATCCTAGTCTCTGGGTTGTTAGTTCAGTCATTGTATTAACCTCTCCCAGTGCAGTGTCAGTACTGATCCTAGTCTCTGGGTTGTTAGTTCAGTCATTGTATTTAACTCTCTCTATGTGCAGTGTCAGTACTGATCCTAGTCTCTGGGTTGTTAGTTCAGTCATTGTATTAACCTCTCTCTGTGCAGTGTCAGTACTGATCCTAGTCTCTGTGTTGTTAGTTCAGTCATTGTATTAACCTCTCTCTCAGTGCAGTGTCAGTACTGATCCTAGTCTCTGGGTTGTTAGTTCAGTCATTGTATTTAACTCTCTCTCTGTGCAGTGTCAGTACTGATCCTAGTCTCTGGGTTGTTAGTTCAGTCATTGTATTAACCTCTCTCTCTGTGCAGTGTCAGTACTGATCCTAGTCTCTGGGTTGTTAGTTCAGTCATTGTATTAACCTCTCTCTCTTTGCAGTGTCAGTACTGATCCTAGTCTCTGGGTTGTTAGTTCAGTCATTGTATTAACCTCTCTCTGTGCAGTGTCAGTACTGATCCTAGTCTCTGGGTTGTTAGTTCAGTCATTGTATTAACCTCTCTCTCGAAGCAGTGTCAGTACTGATCCTAGTCTCTGGGTTGTTAGTTCAGTCATTGTATTAACCTCTCTCTGTGCAGTGTCAGTACTGATCCTAGTCTCTGGGTTGTTAGTTCAGTCATTGTATTAACCTCTCTCTCTGTGCAGTGTCAGTACTGATCCTAGTCTCTGGGTTGTTAGTTCAGTCATTGTATTTAACTCTCTCTATGTGCAGTGTCAGTACTGATCCTAGTCTCTGGGTTGTTAGTTCAGTCATTGTATTAACCTCTCTCTGTGCAGTGTCAGTACTGATCCTAGTCTCTGTGTTGTTAGTTCAGTCATTTTATTAACCTCTCCCAGTGCAGTGTCAGTACTGATCTTGGTCTCTGAGTTGTTAGTTCAGTCATTGTATTTAACTCTCTCTATGTGCAGTGTCAGTACTGATCCTAGTCTCTGGGTTGTTAGTTCAGTCATTGTATTAACCTCTCTCAGTGCAGTGTCAGTACTGATCCTAGTCTCTGGGTTGTTAGTTCAGTCATTGTATTAACCTCTCCCAGTGCAGTGTCAGTACTGATCCTAGTCTCTGGGTTGTTAGTTCAGTCATTGTATTAAGCTCTCTCTTGGTGCAGTGTCAGTACTGATCCTAGTCTCTGGGTTGTTAGTTCAGTCATTGTATTAAGCTCTCTCTCTTGGTGCAGTGTCAGTACTGATCCTAGTCTCTGGGTTGTTAGTTCAGTCATTGTATTAACCTCTCTCTCTGTGCAGTGTCAGTACTGATCCTAGTCTCTGGGTTGTTAGTTCAGTCATTGTATTAACCTCTCTCTCGGTGCAGTGTCAGTACTGATCCTAGTCTCTGTGTTGTTAGTTCAGTCGTTTTATTAACCTCTCCCAGTGCAGTGTCAGTACTGGTCCTAGTCCAGTCATTGTATTAACCTCTCCCAGTGCAGTGTCAGTACTGATCCTAGTCTCTGGGTTGTTAGTTCAGTCATTGTATTAACCTCTCTCTCGGTGCAGTGTCAGTACTGATCCTAGTCTCTGGGTTGTTAGTTCAGTCATTGTATTAATCTCTCTCGGTGCAGTGTCAGTACTGATCCTAGTCTCTTGTGTTGTTAGTTCAGTCATTGTATTAACCTCTCTCTTGCTGCAGTGTCAGTACTGATCCTAGTCTCTGGGTTGTTAGTTCAGTCATTGTATTAACCTCTCTCTCTGTGCAGTGTCAGTACTGATCCTAGTCTCTGGGTTGTTAGTTCAGTCATTGTATTAACCTCTCTCTGTGCAGTGTCAGTACTGATCCTAGTCTCTGGGTTGTTAGTTCAGTCATTGTATTAACCTCTCTCTCTGTGCAGTGTCAGTACTGATCCTAGTCTCTGTGTTGTTAGTTCAGTCATTGTATTAACCTCTCCCAGTGCAGTGTCAGTACTGATCCTAGTCTCTGGGTTGTTAGTTCAGTCATTGTATTAACCTCTCCCAGTGCAGTGTCAGTACTGATCCTAGTCTCTGGGTTGTTAGTTCAGTCATTGTATTAACCTCTCTCTCTGTGCAGTGTCAGTACTGATCCTAGTCTCTGGGTTGTTAGTTCAGTCATTGTATTTAACTCTCTCTATGTGCAGTGTCAGTACTGATCCTAGTCTCTGGGTTGTTAGTTCAGTCATTGTATTAACCTCTCTCTCTTGGTGCAGTGTCAGTACTGATCCTAGTCTCTGGGTTGTTAGTTCAGTCATTGTATTAACCTCTCTCTCTGTGCAGTGTCAGTACTGATCCTAGTCTCTGGGTTGTTAGTTCAGTCATTGTATTAATCTCTCTCGGTGCAGTGTCAGTACTGATCCTAGTCTCTGGGTTGTTAGTTCAGTCATTGTATTAAGCTCTCTCTCTTGGTGCAGTGTCAGTACTGATCCTAGTCTCTGTGTTGTTAGTTCAGTCATTGTATTAACCTCTCCCAGTGCAGTGTCAGTACTGATCCTAGTCTCTGGGTTGTTAGTTCAGTCATTGTATTAACCTCTCTCTTTGCAGTGTCAGTACTGATCCTAGTCTCTGGGTTGTTAGTTCAGTCATTGTATTAACCTCTCTCTCTGTGCAGTGTCAGTACTGATCCTAGTCTCTGGGTTGTTAGTTCAGTCATTGTATTTAACTCTCTCTGTGCAGTGTCAGTACTGATCTTAGTCTCTGGGTTGTTAGTTCAGTCATTGTATTAACCTCTCTCAGTGCAGTGTCAGTACTGATCCTAGTCTCTGGGTTGTTAGTTCAGTCATTGTATTAAACTCTCTCTATTTGCAGTGTCATTACTGATCCTAGTCTCTGTGTTGTTAGTTCAGTCATTGTATTAACCTCTCCCAGTGCAGTGTCAGTACTGATCCTAGTCTCTGGGTTGTTAGTTCAGTCATTGTATTAACCTCTCTCTCGATGCAGTGTCAGTACTGATCCTAGTCTCTGGGTTGTTAGTTCAGTCATTGTATTAACCTCTCTCTCGGTGCAGTGTCAGTACTGATCCTAGTCTCTGGGTTGTTAGTTCAGTCATTGTATTAACCTCTCTCTCTGTGCAGTGTCAGTACTGATCCTAGTCTCTGGGTTGTTAGTTCAGTCATTGTATTAACCTCTCCCAGTGCAGTGTCAGTACTGATCCTAGTCTCTGGGTTGTTAGTTCAGTCATTGTATTTAACTCTCTCTCTGTGCAGTGTCAGTACTGATCCTAGTCTCTGGGTTGTTAGTTCAGTCATTGTATTAACCTCTCTCTCTTGGTGCAGTGTCAGTACTGATCCTAGTCTCTGGGTTGTTAGTTCAGTCATTGTATTAATCTCTCTCGGTGCAGTGTCAGTACTGATCCTAGTCTCTGGGTTGTTAGTTCAGTCATTGTATTAAGCTCTCTCTCTTGGTGCAGTGTCAGTACTGATCCTAGTCTCTGTGTTGTTAGTTCAGTCATTGTATTAACCTCTCCCAGTGCAGTGTCAGTACTGATCCTAGTCTCTTTTGTTGTTAGTTCAGTCATTGTATTAACCTCTCTCTCTTTGCAGTGTCAGTACTGATCCTAGTCTCTGGGTTGTTAGTTCAGTCATTGTATTAACCTCTCTCTCTGTGCAGTGTCAGTACTGATCCTAGTCTCTGGGTTGTTAGTTCAGTCATTGTATTTAACTCTCTCTCTGTGCAGTGTCAGTACTGATCTTAGTCTCTGGGTTGTTAGTTCAGTCATTGTATTAACCTCTCCCAGTGCAGGGTCAGTACTGATCTTGGTCTCTGGGTTGTTAGTTCAGTCATTGTATTTAACTCTCTCTATTTGCAGTGTCATTACTGATCCTAGTCTCTGTGTTGTTAGTTCAGTCATTGTATTAACCTCTCCCAGTGCAGGGTCAGTACTGATCCTAGTCTCTGGGTTGTTAGTTCAGTCATTGTATTAACCTCTCTCTCGATGCAGTGTCAGTACTGATCCTAGTCTCTGGGTTGTTAGTTCAGTCATTGTATTAACCTCTCTCTCGGTGCAGTGTCAGTACTGATCCTAGTATCTGGGTTGTTAGTTCAGTCATTGTATTAACCTCTCTCTCTGTGCAGTGTCAGTACTGATCCTAGTCTCTGGGTTGTTAGTTCAGTCATTGTATTAACCTCTCCCAGTGCAGTGTCAGTACTGATCCTAGTCTCTGGGTTGTTAGTTCAGTCATTGTATTTAACTCTCTCTCTGTGCAGTGTCAGTACTGATCCTAGTCTCTGGGTTGTTAGTTCAGTCATTGTATTAACCTCTCTCTGTGCAGTGTCAGTACTGATCCTAGTCTCTGGGTTGTTAGTTCAGTCATTGTATTAACCTCTCTCTGTGCAGTGTCAGTACTGATCCTAGTCTCTGTGTTGTTAGTTCAGTCATTTTATTAACCTCTCCCAGTGCAGTGTCAGTACTGATCCTAGTCTCTGGGTTGTTAGTTCAGTCATTGTATTAACCTCTCCCAGTGCAGTGTCAGTACTGATCCTAGTCTCTGGGTTGTTAGTTCAGTCATTGTATTAACCTCTCTCTCTGTGCAGTGTCAGTACTGATCCTAGTCTCTGGGTTGTTAGTTCAGTCATTGTATTTAACTCTCTCTCTGTGCAGTGTCTGTACTGATCCTAGTTTCTGGGTTGTTAGTTCATTCATTGTATTAACCTCTCTCTCTTGGTGCAGTGTCAGTACTGATCTTGGTCTCTGGGTTGTTAGTTCAGTCATTGTATTAACCTCTCTCTCTGTGCAGTGTCAGTACTGATCCTAGTCTCTGGGTTGTTAGTTCAGTCATTGTATTAACCTCTCTCTCGGTGCGGTGTCAGTACTGATCCTAGTCTCTGGGTTGTTAGTTCAGTCATTGTATTAAGCTCTCTCTCTTGGTGCAGTGTCAGTACTGATCCTAGTCTCTGTGTTTTTAGTTCAGTAATTGTATTAACCTCTCCCAGTGCAGTGGCAGTAGTGATCCTAGTCTCTTTTGTTGTTAGTTCAGTCATTGTATTAACCTCTCTCTCTTTGCAGTGTCAGTACTGATCCTTGTCTCTAGGTTGTTAGTTCAGTCATTGTATTAACCTCTCTCTCTGTGCAGTGTCAGTACTGATCCTAGTCTCTGGGTTGTTAGTTCAGTCATTGTATTTAACTCTCTCTCTGTGCAGTGTCAGTACTGATCCTAGTCTCTGGGTTGTTAGTTCAGTCATTGTATTAACCTCTCCCAGTGCAGTGTCAGTACTGATCCTAGTCTCTGGGTTGTTAGTTCAGTCATTGTATTTAACTCTCTCTATTTGCAGTGTCAGTACTGATCCTAGTCTCTGGGTTGTTAGTTCAGTCATTGTATTAACCTCTCCCAGTGCAGTGTCAGTACTGATCCTAGTCTCTGGGTTGTTAGTTCAGTCATTGTATTAACCTCTCTCTCTGTGCAGTGTCAGTACTGATCCTAGTCTCTGGGTTGTTAGTTCAGTCATTGTATTTAACTCTCTCTCTGTGCAGTGTCAGTACTGATCCTAGTCTCTGGGTTGTTAGTTCAGTCATTGTATTAACCTCTCCCAGTGCAGGGTCAGTACTGATCTTGGTCTCTGGGTTGTTAGTTCAGTCATTGTATTTAACTCTCTATTTGCAGTGTCAGTACTGATCCTAGTCTCTGGGTTGTTAGTTCAGTCATTGTATTAACCTCTCCCAGTGCAGTGTCAGTACTGATCCTAGTCTCTGGGTTGTTAGTTCAGTCATTGTATTAACCACTCTCTCTGTGCAGTGTCAGTACTGATCCTAGTCTCTGGGTTGTTAGTTCAGTCATTGTATTAATCTCTCTCTTTGCAGTGTCAGTACTGATCCTAGTCTCTGGGTTGTTAGTTCAGTCATTGTATTAACCTCTCTCTCTTGGTGCAGTGTCAGTACTGATCCTAGTCTCTGGGTTGTTAGTTCAGTCATTGTATTAACCTCTCCCAGTGCAGTGTCAGTACTGATCCTAGTCTCTGGGTTGTTAGTTCAGTCATTGTATTAAGCTCTCTCTCTTGGTGCAGTGTCAGTACTGATCTTGGTCTCTGGGTTGTTAGTTCAGTCATTGTATTTAACTCTCTCTCTGTGCAGTGTCAGTACTGATCCTAGTCTCTTTTGTTGTTAGTTCAGTCATTGTATTAACCTCTCTCTGTGCAGTGTCAGTACTGATCCTAGTCTCTGGGTTGTTAGTTCAGTCATTGTATTAACCTCTCTCTCTGTGCAGTGTCAGTACTGATCCTAGTCTCTGTGTTGTTAGTTCAGTCATTTTATTAACCTCTCCCAGTGCAGTGTCAGTACTGATCCTAGTCTCTCTTGTTGTTAGTTCAGTCATTGTATTAACCTCTCTCGAAGAAGTGTCAGTACTGATCCTAGTCTCTGGGTTGTTAGTTCAGTCATTGTATTAACCTCTCTCTCGGTGCAGTGGCAGTACTGATCCTAGTCTCTTTTGTTGTTAGTTCAGTCATTGTATTAACCTCTCTCTCTTTGCAGTGTCAGTACTGATCCTTGTCTCTAGGTTGTTAGTTCAGTCATTGTATTAACCTCTCTCTCTGTGCAGTGTGAGTACTGATCCTAGTCTCTGGGTTGTTAGTTCAGTCATTGTATTTAACTCTCTCTCTGTGCAGTGTCAGTACTGATCCTAGTCTCTGGGTTGTTAGTTCAGTCATTGTATTAACCTCTCCCAGTGCAGGGTCAGTACTGATCTTGGTCTTTGGGTTGTTAGTTCAGTCATTGTATTTAACTCTCTCTATTTGCAGTGTCAGTACTGATCCTAGTCTCTGGGTTGTTAGTTCAGTCATTGTATTAACCTCTCCCAGTGCAGTGTCAGTACTGATCCTAGTCTCTGGGTTGTTAGTTCAGTCATTGTATTAACCTCTCTCTCTGTGCAGTGTCAGTACTGATCCTAGTCTCTGGGTTGTTAGTTCAGTCATTGTATTTAACTCTCTCTGTGCAGTGTCAGTACTGATCCTAGTCTCTGGGTTGTTAGTTCAGTCATTGTATTAACCTCTCTCCAGTGCAGTGTCAGTACTGATCTTGGTCTCTGGGTTGTTAGTTCAGTCATTGTATTAACCTCTCTCTATTTGCAGTGTCAGTACTGATCCTAGTCTCTGGGTTGTTAGTTCAGTCATTGTATTAACCTCTCCCAGTGCAGTGTCAGTACTGATCCTAGTCTCTGGGTTGTTAGTTCAGTCATTGTATTAACCACTCTCTCTGTGCAGTGTCAGTACTGATCCTAGTCTCTGGGTTGTTAGTTCAGTCATTGTATTAATCTCTCTCTTTGCAGTGTCAGTACTGATCCTAGTCTCTGGGTTGTTAGTTCAGTCATTGTATTAACCTCTCTCTCTTGGTGCAGTGTCAGTACTGATCCTAGTCTCTGGGTTGTTAGTTCAGTCATTGTATTAACCTCTCCCAGTGCAGTGTCAGTACTGATCCTAGTCTCTGGGTTGTCAGTTCAGTCATTGTATTAACCTCTCTCTCGGTGCAGTGTCAGTACTGATCCTAGTCTCTGGGTTGTTAGTTCAGTCATTGTATTAACCTCTCTCGAAGAAGTGTCAGTACTGATCCTAGTCTCTGGGTTGTTAGTTCAGTCATTGTATTAACCTCTCTCTCGGTGCAGTGTCAGTACTGATCCTAGTCTCTGGGTTGTTAGTTCAGTCATTGTATTAAGCTCTCTCTCTTGGTGCAGTGTCAGTACTGATCCTAGTCTCTGTGTTGTTAGTTCAGTCATTGTATTAATCTCTCTCTGTGCAGTGTCAGTACTGATCCTAGTCTCTGGGTTGTTAGTTCAGTCATTGTATTAAGCTCTCTCTCTTGGTGCAGTGTCAGTACTGATCCTAGTCTCTGGGTTGTTAGTTCAGTCATTGTATTAACCTCTCTCTGTGCAGTGTCAGTACTGATCCTAGTCTCTGTGTTGTTAGTTCAGTCATTTTATTAACCTCTCCCAGTGCAGTGTCAGTACTGATCCTAGTCTCTTTGTTGTTAGTTCAGTCATTGTATTAACCTCTCTCTGTGCAGTGTCAGTACTGATCCTAGTCTCTGGGTTGTTAGTTCAGTCATTGTATTAACCTCTCTCTCTGTGCAGTGTCAGTATTGATCCTAGTCTCTGGGTTGTTAGTTCAGTCATTGTATTAACCTCTCTCTCTGTGCAGTGTCAGTACTGATCCTAGTCTCTGGGTTGTTAGTTCAGTCATTGTATTAACCTCTCTCTGTGCAGTGTCAGTACTGATCCTAGTCTCTGGGTTGTTAGTTCAGTCATTGTATTAAGCTCTCTCTTGGTGCAGTGTCAGTACTGATCCTAGTCTCTGTGTTGTTAGTTCAGTAATTGTATTAACCTCTCCCAGTGCAGTGGCAGTACTGATCCTAGTCTCTGGGTTGTTAGTTCAGTCATTGTATTAATCTCTCTCTTTGCAGTGTCAGTACTGATCCTAGTCTCTGGGTTGTTAGTTTAGTCATTGTATTAACCTCTCCCAGTGCAGTGTCAGTACTGATCCTAGTCTCTGGGTTGTTAGTTCAGTCATTGTATTAACCTCTCTCTCGGTGCAGTGTCAGTACTGATCCTAGTCTCTGGGTTGTTAGTTCAGTCATTGTATTAACCTCTCTCGAAGAAGTGTCAGTACTGATCCTAGTCTCTGGGTTGTTAGTTCAGTCATTGTATTAACCTCTCTCTCGGTGCAGTGTCAGTACTGATCCTAGTCTCTGGGTTGTTAGTTCAGTCATTGTATTAACCTCTCTCCCAGTGCAGTGTCAGTACTGATCTTGGTCTCTGGGTTGTTAGTTCAGTCATTGTATTTAACTCTCTCTATGTGCAGTGTCAGTACTGATCCTAGTCTCTGGGTTGTTAGTTCAGTCATTGTATTAACCTCTCTCTCGAAGCAGTGTCAGTACTGATCCTAGTCTCTGGGTTGTTAGTTCAGTCATTGTATTAACCTCTCTCTCTGTGCAGTGTCAGTACTGATCCTAGTCTCTGGGTTGTTAGTTCAGTCATTGTATTTAACTCTCTCTCTGTGCAGTGTCAGTACTGATCCTAGTCTCTGGGTTGTTAGTTCAGTCATTGTATTAACCTCTCTCTCTGTGCAGTGTCAGTACTGATCCTAGTCTCTGGGTTGTTAGTTCAGTCATTGTATTAACCTCTCTCTCGGTGCAGTGTCAGTACTGATCCTAGTCTCTGGGTTGTTAGTTCAGTCATTGTATTAACCTCTCTCTCGGTGCAGTGTCAGTACTGATCCTAGTCTCTGGGTTGTTAGTTCAGTCATTGTATTAAGCTCTCTCTCTTGGTGCAGTGTCAGTAATGATCCTAGTCTCTAGGTTGTTAGTTCAGTCATTGTATTAACCTCTCTCTCGAAGCAGTGTCAGTACTGATCCTAGTCTCTGGGTTGTTAGTTCAGTCATTGTATTAACCTCTCTCTCTGTGCAGTGTCAGTACTGATCCTAGTCTCTGGGTTGTTAGTTCAGTCATTGTATTAACCTCTCCCAGTGCAGTGTCAGTACTGATCCTAGTCTCTGGGTTGTTAGTTCAGTCATTGTATTTAACTCTCTCTCTGTGCAGTGTCAGTACTGATCCTAGTCTCTGGGTTGTTAGTTCAGTCATTGTATTAACCTCTCTCTTTGCAGTGTCAGTACTGATCCTAGTCTCTGGGTTGTTAGTTCAGTCATTGTATTAACCTCTCTCTCGATGCAGTGTCAGTACTGATCCTAGTCTCTGGGTTGTTAGTTCAGTCATTGTATTAACCTCTCTCTCGGTGCAGTGTCAGTACTGATCCTAGTCTCTGGGTTGTTAGTTCAGTCATTGTATTTAACTCTCTCTCTGTGCAGTGTCAGTACTGATCCTAGTCTCTGGGTTGTTAGTTCAGTCATTGTATTAACCTCTCTCTGTGCAGTGTCAGTACTGATCCTAGTCTCTGGGTTGTTAGTTCAGTCATTGTATTTAACTCTCTCTCTGTGCAGTGTCAGTACTGATCCTAGTCTCTAGGTTGTTAGTTCAGTCATTGTATTAACCTCTCCCAGTGCAGTGTCAGTACTGATCCTAGTCTCTGGGTTGTTAGTTCAGTCATTGTATTTAACCTCTCTCTATTTGCAGTGTCAGTACTGATCCTAGTCTCTGGGTTGTTAGTTCAGTCATTGTATTAACCTCTCTCTCTGTGCAGTGTCAGTACTGATCCTAGTCTCTGGGTTGTTAGTTCAGTCATTGTATTAACTCTCTCTCGATGCAGTGTCAGTACTGATCCTAGTCTCTGGGTTGTTAGTTCAGTCATTGTATTAACCTCTCTCTCGGTGCAGTGTCAGTACTGATCCTAGTCTCTGGGTTGTTAGTTCAGTCATTGTATTAACCTCTCCCAGTGCAGTGTCAGTACTGATCCTAGTCTCTGGGTTGTTAGTTCAGTCATTGTATTAACTCTCTCTCTGTGCAGTGTCAGTACTGATCCTAGTCTCTGGGTTGTTAGTTCAGTCATTGTATTAACCTCTCTCTCTGTGCAGTGTCAGTACTGATCCTAGTCTCTGGGTTGTTAGTTCAGTCATTGTATTAACTTCTCTCTCGATGCAGTGTCAGTACTGATCCTAGTCTCTGGGTTGTTAGTTCAGTCATTGTATTAACCTCTCTCGGTGCAGTGTCAGTACTGATCCTAGTCTCTGGGTTGTTAGTTCAGTCATTGTATTAACCTCTCTCGGTGCAGTGTCAGTACTGATCCTAGTCTCTGGGTTGTTAGTTCAGTCATTGTATTAACCTCTCTCCAGTGCAGTGTCAGTACTGATCCTAGTCTCTGGGTTGTTAGTTCAGTCATTGTATTTAACTCTCTCTGTGCAGTGTCAGTACTGATCCTAGTCTCTGGGTTGTTAGTTCAGTCATTGTATTAACCTCTCCCAGTGCAGTGTCAGTACTGATCTTGGTCTCTGGGTTGTTAGTTCAGTCATTGTATTTAACTCTCTCTATTTGCAGTGTCAGTACTGATCCAAGTCTCTGGGTTGTTAGTTCAGTCATTGTATTAACCTCTCTCTCTGTGCAGTGTCAGTACTGATCCTAGTCTCTGGGTTGTTAGTTCAGTCATTGTATTAACCTCTCCCAGTGCAGTGTCAGTACTGATCCTAGTCTCTGGGTTGTTAGTTCAGTCATTGTATTAACCTCTCTCTCGGTGCAGTGTCAGTACTGATCCTAGTCTCTGGGTTGTTAGTTCAGTCATTGTATTAACCTCTCTCGAAGAAGTGTCAGTACTGATCCTAGTCTCTTTTGTTGTTAGTTCAGTCATTGTATTAACCTCTCTCGAAGAAGTGTCAGTACTGATCCTAGTCTCTGGGTTGTTAGTTCAGTCATTGTATTAACCTCTCTCGGTGCAGTGTCAGTACTGATCCTAGTCTCTGGGTTGTTAGTTCAGTCATTGTATTTAACTCTCTCTCTGTGCAGTGTCAGTACTGATCCTAGTCTCTGGGTTGTTAGTTCAGTCATTGTATTAACCTCTCTCTCTGTGCAGTGTCAGTATTGATCCTAGTCTCTGGGTTGTTAGTTCAGTCATTGTATTAACCTCTCTCTCGGTGCAGTGTCAGTACTGATCCTAATATCTGGGTTGTTAGATCAGTCATTGTATTAACCTCTCTCTCGGTGCAGTGTCAGTACTGATCCTAGTCTCTGGGTTGTTAGTTCAGTCATTGTATTAACCTCTCTCTCTGTGCAGTGTCAGTACTGATCCTTGTCTCTGGGTTGTTAGTTCAGTCATTGTATTAACCTCTCTCTCTGTGCAGTGTCAGTACTGATCCTAGTCTCTGGGTTGTTAGTTCAGTCATTGTATTAACCTCTCTCTCTGTGCAGTGTCAGTACTGATCCTAGTCTCTGTGTTGTTAGTTCAGTCATTGTATTAACCTCTCTCTCTGTGCAGTGTCAGTACTGATCCTAGTCTCTGGGTTGTTAGTTCAGTCATTGTATTTAACTCTCTCTCTGTGCAGTGTCTGTACTGATCCTAGTTTCTGGGTTGTTAGTTCATTCATTGTATTAACCTCTCTCTCTTGGTGCAGTGTCAGTACTGATCTTGGTCTCTGGGTTGTTAGTTCAGTCATTGTATTAACCTCTCTCTCTGTGCAGTGTCAGTACTGATCCTAGTCTCTGGGTTGTTAGTTCAGTCATTGTATTAACCTCTCTCTCGGTGCGGTGTCAGTACTGATCCTAGTCTCTGGGTTGTTAGTTCAGTCATTGTATTAAGCTCTCTCTCTTGGTGCAGTGTCAGTACTGATCCTAGTCTCTGTGTTGTTAGTTCAGTAATTGTATTAACCTCTCCCAGTGCAGTGGCAGTACTGATCCTAGTCTCTTTTGTTGTTAGTTCAGTCATTGTATTAACCTCTCTCTCTGTGCAGTGTCAGTACTGATCCTAGTCTCTGGGTTGTTAGTTCAGTCATTGTATTTAACTCTCTCTCTGTGCAGTGTCTGTACTGATCCTAGTTTCTGGGTTGTTAGTTCATTCATTGTATTAACCTCTCTCTCTTGGTGCAGTGTCAGTACTGATCTTGGTCTCTGGGTTGTTAGTTCAGTCATTGTATTAACCTCTCTCTCTGTGCAGTGTCAGTACTGATCCTAGTCTCTGGGTTGTTAGTTCAGTCATTGTATTAACCTCTCTCTCGGTGCGGTGTCAGTACTGATCCTAGTCTCTGGGTTGTTAGTTCAGTCATTGTATTAAGCTCTCTCTCTTGGTGCAGTGTCAGTACTGATCCTAGTCTCTGTGTTGTTAGTTCAGTAATTGTATTAACCTCTCCCAGTGCAGTGGCAGTACTGATCCTAGTCTCTGGGTTGTTAGTTCAGTCATTGTATTAATCTCTCTCTTTGCAGTGTCAGTACTGATCCTAGTCTCTGGGTTGTTAGTTCAGTCATTGTATTAACCTCTCCCAGTGCAGTGTCAGTACTGATCCTAGTCTCTGGGTTGTTAGTTCAGTCATTGTATTAACCTCTCTCTCGGTGCAGTGTCAGTACTGATCCTAGTCTCTGGGTTGTTAGTTCAGTCATTGTATTAACCTCTCTCGAAGAAGTGTCAGTACTGATCCTAGTCTCTGGGTTGTTAGTTCAGTCATTGTATTAACCTCTCTCTCGGTGCAGTGTCAGTACTGATCCTAGTCTCTGGGTTGTTAGTTCAGTCATTGTATTAACCTCTCCCAGTGCAGTGTCAGTACTGATCTTGGTCTCTGGGTTGTTAGTTCAGTCATTGTATTTAACTCTCTCTATGTGCAGTGTCAGTACTGATCCTAGTCTCTGGGTTGTTAGTTCAGTCATTGTATTAACCTCTCTCTCGAAGCAGTGTCAGTACTGATCCTAGTCTCTGGGTTGTTAGTTCAGTCATTGTATTAACCTCTCTCTGTGCAGTGTCAGTACTGATCCTAGTCTCTGGGTTGTTAGTTCAGTCATTGTATTAACTCTCTCTCTGTGCAGTGTCAGTACTGATCCTAGTCTCTGGGTTGTTAGTTCAGTCATTGTATTAACCTCTCTCTGTGCAGTGTCAGTACTGATCCTAGTCTCTGGGTTGTTAGTTCAGTCATTGTATTAACCTCTCTCTCGGTGCAGTGTCAGTACTGATCCTAGTCTCTGGGTTGTTAGTTCAGTCATTGTATTAACCTCTCTCTCTCGGTGCGGTGTCAGTACTGATCCTAGTCTCTGGGTTGTTAGTTCAGTCATTGTATTAAGCTCTCTCTCTTGGTGCAGTGTCAGTAATGATCCTAGTCTCTGGGTTGTTAGTTCAGTCATTGTATTAACCTCTCTCTCGGTGCAGTGTCAGTACTGATCCTAGTCTCTGGGTTGTTAGTTCAGTCATTGTATTAACCTCTCTCTCGGTGCAGTGTCAGTACTGATCCTAGTCTCTGGGTTGTTAGTTCAGTCATTGTATTAACCTCTCCCAGTGCAGGGTCAGTACTGATCTTGGTCTCTGGGTTGTTAGTTCAGTCATTGTATTAATCTCTCTCTCTGTGCAGTGTCAGTACTGATCCAAGTCTCTGGGTTGTTAGTTCAGTCATTGTATTAACCTCTCTCTCTGTGCAGTGTCAGTACTGATCCTAGTCTCTGGGTTGTTAGTTCAGTCATTGTATTAAGCTCTCTCTCTTGGTGCAGTGTCAGTACTGATCCTAGTCTCTGGGTTGTTAGTTCAGTCATTGTATTAATCTCTCTCTGTGCAGTGTCAGTACTGATCCTAGTCTCTGGGTTGTTAGTTCAGTCATTGTATTAAGCTCTCTCTCTTGGTGCAGTGTCAGTACTGATCTTGGTCTCTGGGTTGTTAGTTCAGTCATTGTATTTAACTCTCTCTGTGCAGTGTCAGTACTGATCCTAGTCTCTTTGTTGTTAGTTCAGTCATTGTATTAACCTCTCTCGAAGAAGTGTCAGTACTGATCCTAGTCTCTGGGTTGTTAGTTCAGTCATTGTATTAACCTCTCTCTGTGCAGTGTCAGTACTGATCCTAGTCTCTGTGTTGTTAGTTCAGTCATTTTATTAACCTCTCCCAGTGCAGTGTCAGTACTGATCCTAGTCTCTTTTGTTGTTAGTTCAGTCATTGTATTAACCTCTCTCGAAGAAGTGTCAGTACTGATCCTAGTCTCTGGGTTGTTAGTTCAGTCATTGTATTAACCTCTCTCTCTGTGCAGTGTCAGTACTGATCCTAGTCTCTGGGTTGTTAGTTCAGTCATTGTATTAACTCTCTCTCGATGCAGTGTCAGTACTGATCCTAGTCTCTGGGTTGTTAGTTCAGTCATTGTATTAACCTCTCTCTCTCGGTGCGGTGTCAGTACTGATCCTAGTCTCTGGGTTGTTAGTTCAGTCATTGTATTAACCTCTCCCAGTGCAGTGTCAGTACTGATCCTAGTCTCTGGGTTGTTAGTTCAGTCATTGTATTTAACTCTCTCTGTGCAGTGTCAGTACTGATCCTAGTCTCTGGGTTGTTAGTTCAGTCATTGTATTAACCTCTCTCTGTGCAGTGTCAGTACTGATCCTAGTCTCTGGGTTGTTAGTTCAGTCATTGTATTAACTTCTCTCTCGATGCAGTGTCAGTACTGATCCTAGTCTCTGGGTTGTTAGTTCAGTCATTGTATTAACCTCTCTCTCGGTGCAGTGTCAGTACTGATCCTAGTCTCTGGGTTGTTAGTTCAGTCATTGTATTAACCTCTCTCTCGGTGCAGTGTCAGTACTGATCCTAGTCTCTGGGTTGTTAGTTCAGTCATTGTATTAACCTCTCCCAGTGCAGTGTCAGTACTGATCCTAGTCTCTGGGTTGTTAGTTCAGTCATTGTATTTAACTCTCTCTCTGTGCAGTGTCAGTACTGATCCTAGTCTCTGGGTTGTTAGTTCAGTCATTGTATTAACCTCTCCCAGTGCAGGGTCAGTACTGATCTTGGTCTCTGGGTTGTTAGTTCAGTCATTGTATTTAACTCTCTCTATTTGCAGTGTCAGTACTGATCCAAGTCTCTGGGTTGTTAGTTCAGTCATTGTATTAATCTCTCTCTCTGTGCAGTGTCAGTACTGATCCTAGTCTCTGGGTTGTTAGTTCAGTCATTGTATTAACTTCTCTCTCGATGCAGTGTCAGTACTGATCCTAGTCTCTGGGTTGTTAGTTCAGTCATTGTATTAACCTCTCCCAGTGCAGGGTCAGTACTGATCTTGGTCTCTGGGTTGTTAGTTCAGTCATTGTATTTAACTCTCTCTATTTGCAGTGTCAGTACTGATCCAAGTCTCTGGGTTGTTAGTTCAGTCATTGTATTAACCTCTCTCTCTGTGCAGTGTCAGTACTGATCCTAGTCTCTGGGTTGTTAGTTGAGTCATTGTATTAAGCTCTCTCTTGGTGCAGTGTCAGTACTGATCCTAGTCTCTGGGTTGTTAGTTCAGTCATTGTATTAATCTCTCTCTGTGCAGTGTCAGTACTGATCCTAGTCTCTGGGTTGTTAGTTCAGTCATTGTATTAAGCTCTCTCTTGGTGCAGTGTCAGTACTGATCTTGGTCTCTGGGTTGTTAGTTCAGTCATTGTATTTAACTCTCTCTCTGTGCAGTGTCAGTACTGATCCTAGTCTCTTTTGTTGTTAGTTCAGTCATTGTATTAACCTCTCTCGAAGAAGTGTCAGTACTGATCCTAGTCTCTGGGTTGTTAGTTCAGTCATTGTATTAACCTCTCTCTGTGCAGTGTCAGTACTGATCCTAGTCTCTGTGTTGTTAGTTCAGTCATTTTATTAACCTCTCCCAGTGCAGTGTCAGTACTGATCCTAGTCTCTTTTGTTGTTAGTTCAGTCATTGTATTAACCTCTCTCGAAGAAGTGTCAGTACTGATCCTAGTCTCTGGGTTGTTAGTTCAGTCATTGTATTAACCTCTCTCTCGGTGCAGTGTCAGTACTGATCCTAGTCTCTGGGTTGTTAGTTCAGTCATTGTATTTAACTCTCTCTCTGTGCAGTGTCAGTACTGATCCTAGTCTCTGGGTTGTTAGTTCAGTCATTGTATTAACTCTCTCTCTGTGCAGTGTCAGTACTGATCCTAGTCTCTGGGTTGTTAGTTCAGTCATTGTATTAACTTCTCTCTCGATGCAGTGTCAGTACTGATCCTAGTCTCTGGGTTGTTAGTTCAGTCATTGTATTAACCTCTCTCTCGGTGCAGTGTCAGTACTGATCCTAGTATCTGGGTTGTTAGTTCAGTCATTGTATTAACCTCTCTCTCGGTGCGGTGTCAGTACTGATCCTAGTCTCTGGGTTGTTAGTTCAGTCATTGTATTAACCTCTCCCAGTGCAGTGTCAGTACTGATCCTAGTCTCTGGGTTGTTAGTTCAGTCATTGTATTTAACTCTCTCTCTGTGCAGTGTCAGTACTGATCCTAGTCTCTGGGTTGTTAGTTCAGTCATTGTATTAACCTCTCTCTCTGTGCAGTGTCAGTACTGATCCTAGTCTCTGGGTTGTTAGTTCAGTCATTGTATTAACCTCTCTCGGTGCGGTGTCAGTACTGATCCTAGTCTCTGGGTTGTTAGTTCAGTCATTGTATTAACCTCTCCCAGTGCAGTGTCAGTACTGATCCTAGTCTCTGGGTTGTTAGTTCAGTCATTGTATTTAACTCTCTCTGTGCAGTGTCAGTACTGATCCTAGTCTCTGGGTTGTTAGTTCAGTCATTGTATTAACCTCTCTCTGTGCAGTGTCAGTACTGATCCTAGTCTCTGGGTTGTTAGTTCAGTCATTGTATTAACTTCTCTCTCGATGCAGTGTCAGTACTGATCCTAGTCTCTGGGTTGTTAGTTCAGTCATTGTATTAACTCTCTCTCGGTGCAGTGTCAGTACTGATCCTAGTCTCTGGGTTGTTAGTTCAGTCATTGTATTAACCTCTCTCTCTCGGTGCGGTGTCAGTACTGATCCTAGTCTCTGGGTTGTTAGTTCAGTCATTGTATTAACCTCTCCCAGTGCAGTGTCAGTACTGATCCTAGTCTCTGGGTTGTTAGTTCAGTCATTGTATTTAACTCTCTCTGTGCAGTGTCAGTACTGATCCTAGTCTCTGGGTTGTTAGTTCAGTCATTGTATTAACCTCTCTCTGTGCAGTGTCAGTACTGATCCTAGTCTCTGGGTTGTTAGTTCAGTCATTGTATTAACTTCTCTCTCGATGCAGTGTCAGTACTGATCCTAGTCTCTGGGTTGTTAGTTCAGTCATTGTATTAACCTCTCTCTCGGTGCAGTGTCAGTACTGATCCTAGTATCTGGGTTGTTAGTTCAGTCATTGTATTAACCTCTCTCGGTGCGGTGTCAGTACTGATCCTAGTCTCTGGGTTGTTAGTTCAGTCATTGTATTAACCTCTCCCAGTGCAGTGTCAGTACTGATCCTAGTCTCTGGGTTGTTAGTTCAGTCATTGTATTTAACTCTCTCTCTGTGCAGTGTCAGTACTGATCCTAGTCTCTGGGTTGTTAGTTCAGTCATTGTATTAACCTCTCTCTCTGTGCAGTGTCAGTACTGATCCTAGTCTCTGGGTTGTTAGTTCAGTCATTGTATTAACCTCTCTCTCGGTGCGGTGTCAGTACTGATCCTAGTCTCTGGGTTGTTAGTTCAGTCATTGTATTAACCTCTCCCAGTGCAGTGTCAGTACTGATCCTAGTCTCTGGGTTGTTAGTTCAGTCATTGTATTTAACTCTCTCTCTGTGCAGTGTCAGTACTGATCCTAGTCTCTGGGTTGTTAGTTCAGTCATTGTATTAACCTCTCTCTCTGTGCAGTGTCAGTACTGATCCTAGTCTCTGGGTTGTTAGTTCAGTCATTGTATTAACTTCTCTCTCGATGCAGTGTCAGTACTGATCCTAGTCTCTGGGTTGTTAGTTCAGTCATTGTATTAACCTCTCTCTCGGTGCAGTGTCAGTACTGATCCTAGTCTCTGGGTTGTTAGTTCAGTCATTGTATTAACCTCTCTCTCGGTGCGGTGTCAGTACTGATCCTAGTCTCTGGGTTGTTAGTTCAGTCATTGTATTAACCTCTCCCAGTGCAGTGTCAGTACTGATCCTAGTCTCTGGGTTGTTAGTTCAGTCATTGTATTTAACTCTCTCTCTGTGCAGTGTCAGTACTGATCCTAGTCTCTGGGTTGTTAGTTCAGTCATTGTATTAACCTCTCCCAGTGCAGGGTCAGTACTGATCTTGGTCTCTGGGTTGTTAGTTCAGTCATTGTATTTAACTCTCTCTATTTGCAGTGTCAGTACTGATCCAAGTCTCTGGGTTGTTAGTTCAGTCATTGTATTAACCTCTCTCTCTGTGCAGTGTCAGTACTGATCCTAGTCTCTGGGTTGTTAGTTCAGTCATTGTATTAAGCTCTCTCTCTTGGTGCAGTGTCAGTACTGATCCTAGTCTCTGGGTTGTTAGTTCAGTCATTGTATTAATCTCTCTCTGTGCAGTGTCAGTACTGATCCTAGTCTCTGGGTTGTTAGTTCAGTCATTGTATTAAGCTCTCTCTCTTGGTGCAGTGTCAGTACTGATCTTGGTCTCTGGGTTGTTAGTTCAGTCATTGTATTTAACTCTCTCTCTGTGCAGTGTCAGTACTGATCCTAGTCTCTTTTGTTGTTAGTTCAGTCATTGTATTAACCTCTCTCGAAGAAGTGTCAGTACTGATCCTAGTCTCTGGGTTGTTAGTTCAGTCATTGTATTAACCTCTCTCTCTGTGCAGTGTCAGTACTGATCCTAGTCTCTGTGTTGTTAGTTCAGTCATTTTATTAACCTCTCCCAGTGCAGTGTCAGTACTGATCCTAGTCTCTTTTGTTGTTAGTTCAGTCATTGTATTAACCTCTCTCGAAGAAGTGTCAGTACTGATCCTAGTCTCTGGGTTGTTAGTTCAGTCATTGTATTAACCTCTCTCTCGGTGCAGTGTCAGTACTGATCCTAGTCTCTGGGTTGTTAGTTCAGTCATTGTATTTAACTCTCTCTCTGTGCAGTGTCAGTACTGATCCTAGTCTCTGGGTTGTTAGTTCAGTCATTGTATTAACCTCTCTCTCTGTGCAGTGTCAGTACTGATCCTAGTCTCTGGGTTGTTAGTTCAGTCATTGTATTAACTTCTCTCTCGATGCAGTGTCAGTACTGATCCTAGTCTCTGGGTTGTTAGTTCAGTCATTGTATTAACCTCTCTCTCGGTGCAGTGTCAGTACTGATCCTAGTCTCTGGGTTGTTAGTTCAGTCATTGTATTAACCTCTCTCGGTGCGGTGTCAGTACTGATCCTAGTCTCTGGGTTGTTAGTTCAGTCATTGTATTAACCTCTCCCAGTGCAGTGTCAGTACTGATCCTAGTCTCTGGGTTGTTAGTTCAGTCATTGTATTTAACTCTCTCTCTGTGCAGTGTCAGTACTGATCCTAGTCTCTGGGTTGTTAGTTCAGTCATTGTATTCAACTCTCTCTCTGTGCAGTGTCAGTACTGATCCTAGTCTCTGGGTTGTTAGTTCAGTCATTGTATTAACCTCTCTCTCGGTGCGGTGTCAGTACTGATCCTAGTCTCTGGGTTGTTAGTTCAGTCATTGTATTAACCTCTCCCAGTGCAGTGTCAGTACTGATCCTAGTCTCTGGGTTGTTAGTTCAGTCATTGTATTTAACTCTCTCTCTGTGCAGTGTCAGTACTGATCCTAGTCTCTGGGTTGTTAGTTCAGTCATTGTATTAACCTCTCTCTCTGTGCAGTGTCAGTACTGATCCTAGTCTCTGGGTTGTTAGTTCAGTCATTGTATTAACTTCTCTCTCGATGCAGTGTCAGTACTGATCCTAGTCTCTGGGTTGTTAGTTCAGTCATTGTATTAACCTCTCTCGGTGCAGTGTCAGTACTGATCCTAGTCTCTGGGTTGTTAGTTCAGTCATTGTATTAACCTCTCTCTCGGTGCGGTGTCAGTACTGATCCTAGTCTCTGGGTTGTTAGTTCAGTCATTGTATTAACCTCTCCCAGTGCAGTGTCAGTACTGATCCTAGTCTCTGGGTTGTTAGTTCAGTCATTGTATTTAACTCTCTCTGTGCAGTGTCAGTACTGATCCTAGTCTCTGGGTTGTTAGTTCAGTCATTGTATTAACCTCTCTCTCTGTGCAGTGTCAGTACTGATCCTAGTCTCTGGGTTGTTAGTTCAGTCATTGTATTAACTTCTCTCTCGATGCAGTGTCAGTACTGATCCTAGTCTCTGGGTTGTTAGTTCAGTCATTGTATTAACCTCTCTCTCGGTGCAGTGTCAGTACTGATCCTAGTATCTGGGTTGTTAGTTCAGTCATTGTATTAACCTCTCTCTCGGTGCGGTGTCAGTACTGATCCTAGTCTCTGGGTTGTTAGTTCAGTCATTGTATTAACCTCTCCCAGTGCAGTGTCAGTACTGATCCTAGTCTCTGGGTTGTTAGTTCAGTCATTGTATTTAACTCTCTCTCTGTGCAGTGTCAGTACTGATCCTAGTCTCTGGGTTGTTAGTTCAGTCATTGTATTAACCTCTCTCTCTGTGCAGTGTCAGTACTGATCCTAGTCTCTGGGTTGTTAGTTCAGTCATTGTATTAACCTCTCTCTCGGTGCGGTGTCAGTACTGATCCTAGTCTCTGGGTTGTTAGTTCAGTCATTGTATTAACCTCTCCCAGTGCAGTGTCAGTACTGATCCTAGTCTCTGGGTTGTTAGTTCAGTCATTGTATTAACCTCTCTCTCGGTGCAGTGTCAGTACTGATCCTAGTCTCTGGGTTGTTAGTTCAGTCATTGTATTAACCTCTCTCTCTGTGCAGTGTCAGTACTGATCCTAGTCTCTGGGTTGTTAGTTCAGTCATTGTATTAACTTCTCTCTCGATGCAGTGTCAGTACTGATCCTAGTCTCTGGGTTGTTAGTTCAGTCATTGTATTAACCTCTCTCTCGGTGCAGTGTCAGTACTGATCCTAGTCTCTGGGTTGTTAGTTCAGTCATTGTATTAACCTCTCTCGGTGCGGTGTCAGTACTGATCCTAGTCTCTGGGTTGTTAGTTCAGTCATTGTATTAACCTCTCCCAGTGCAGTGTCAGTACTGATCCTAGTCTCTGGGTTGTTAGTTCAGTCATTGTATTTAACTCTCTCTCTGTGCAGTGTCAGTACTGATCCTAGTCTCTGGGTTGTTAGTTCAGTCATTGTATTAACCTCTCCCAGTGCAGGGTCAGTACTGATCTTGGTCTCTGGGTTGTTAGTTCAGTCATTGTATTTAACTCTCTCTATTTGCAGTGTCAGTACTGATCCAAGTCTCTGGGTTGTTAGTTCAGTCATTGTATTAACCTCTCTCTCTGTGCAGTGTCAGTACTGATCCTAGTCTCTGGGTTGTTAGTTCAGTCATTGTATTAAGCTCTCTCTCTTGGTGCAGTGTCAGTACTGATCCTAGTCTCTGGGTTGTTAGTTCAGTCATTGTATTAATCTCTCTCTGTGCAGTGTCAGTACTGATCCTAGTCTCTGGGTTGTTAGTTCAGTCATTGTATTAAGCTCTCTCTCTTGGTGCAGTGTCAGTACTGATCTTGGTCTCTGGGTTGTTAGTTCAGTCATTGTATTTAACTCTCTCTGTGCAGTGTCAGTACTGATCCTAGTCTCTTTTGTTGTTAGTTCAGTCATTGTATTAACCTCTCTCGAAGAAGTGTCAGTACTGATCCTAGTCTCTGGGTTGTTAGTTCAGTCATTGTATTAACCTCTCTCTCTGTGCAGTGTCAGTACTGATCCTAGTCTCTGTGTTGTTAGTTCAGTCATTTTATTAACCTCTCCCAGTGCAGTGTCAGTACTGATCCTAGTCTCTTTTGTTGTTAGTTCAGTCATTGTATTAACCTCTCTCGAAGAAGTGTCAGTACTGATCCTAGTCTCTGGGTTGTTAGTTCAGTCATTGTATTTAACTCTCTCTCTGTGCAGTGTCAGTACTGATCCTAGTCTCTGGGTTGTTAGTTCAGTCATTGTATTAACCTCTCTCTCTGTGCAGTGTCAGTACTGATCCTAGTCTCTGGGTTGTTAGTTCAGTCATTGTATTAACCTCTCTCTCGGTGCGGTGTCAGTACTGATCCTAGTCTCTGGGTTGTTAGTTCAGTCATTGTATTAACCTCTCCCAGTGCAGTGTCAGTACTGATCCTAGTCTCTGGGTTGTTAGTTCAGTCATTGTATTAACCTCTCCCGACTGTGGGCTACTGTGTGTGTGCGATCCCTGTCTGCTCCTCTCTATCTCTCTCATACAGTGCAGTCCTACGCCCGTCCTTACTCAGCTTTTTAGCTTAATTAATATTGTGTGTGTGTGTGCGTGCGTGTGAATGAGTGTGCGTGTGAATGAGTGTGCTTGTGAATGAGTGTACTACCATTGGTGTATCTGAATGGTTGTGATGTAGACCTATAACCTGTTTGTAAATTTGAAGGTGGGTGCTGTCCGTGGTGCTGAAACCATATCCCACGTCTACTATTAGTTAATGACATGTTATTTGCCTCTTGCTATGATCATAATCTCAGTATTCACCTTGATATGAACATGTTATGATTTAAGTTGTTATGGCGACTCGTTTGTTGGCTGTAACATGGTACGCTCTGGGAAGGGTCTACTGACAGCAACATTGTTTTTTAAAAATCTATTTAAAGGGGCAATCTGCAGTTGCTACATCCTTATTTTGAATTAACTATATACCCATTGATTCTTGAAGAATATAACTTATGAATTCCTCATGAGCTTAGTTCAACTGTCCTTCTCCATCAGAACCCAAAATATTAGGTCGTTTTACTCCTTTGTTTGTGAACAATGTAATTGTAGACAAACACTGTATAGCCTTAAAACATGGTTAAACCATTCCTCGGCTGTTTACCGAAACAGTGGTACGTTGTTAGTTTTCTAACTGCAGATTGCCCCTTTATTATTAACATGTTGTAATTTAAATAATTGTGGCAACATGATGAGGGTATATAGATTATGGATTTGTTTCAAGAGAGAAAATGATATATATTTTGGTAACATAGTTGTTAATGTGGTAAACTCCGAGAAGAGTCTATTGATGGCAGCATTGGTTTTGTATGACCTATTAGAATGTGGAACATAGAAGAATCCCTGTATACCGGAGTTTCCTTTTCAAACACCATGGTGACGAGGCTATGAGGAAGTATTTGGTCAAGCTTATTTGTTCAGTTTATTCATTTGTTGATAACGTCTACAGTGCATTCGGGAAAGTATTCAGACCCCTTGACTTTTTCCACATTTTGTTACGTTACATCCTTATTCTAAAATGGATTACATTACTTTTTCCCTCCTCAATCTACACACAATACTCCATAATGACAACGTGAAAACAGGGTTGTACAATTTTTTGCAAATTTATAAAAAATAAAAACAGAAATTCCTTATTTACATAAGTATTCAGACCCTTTGGTATGAGACTTGAAATTGAGCTCAGGTGCATCCTGTTTCCATTGATCATCCTAGAGATGTCTCTACAACTTGATTGGAGTCCACCTGTGTAAAATTCAAATATTTGGTCATGATTTGGAAAGGTACACAAGTCTATATAAGGTCCCAGAATTGACAGTGCATGTCAGAGCAAAAACCAAGCCATCAAGTCAAAGGAATTGTTCGTAGAGCTCCGAGAAAAGATTATGTCGAGGCACAGATCTGAGAAGGGTACCAAAAAATGTCTGCAGCATTGTGGCCTCCATCATTCTTAAATGGAAGAAGATTGGAACCACGAAGAGTCTTACTATAGCTGACCACCTGGCCAAAATAAGCAATCGAGGAAGAAAGGCCTTGGTCAGGGAGGTTGACCAAGAACCCGATGGTCACTCTGACAGAGCCCCAGAGTTCCACTGTGGAGATGGGAGGACCTTCCCGAAGGACAACCATCTCTGCAGCACTCCACCAATCCGGCCTTTATGATAGAGTGGCCAGACGGAAGCCACTCCTCAGTAAAAGGAACACGACAGCCCACTTGGAGTTTGCCAAAAGTCACCTAAAGGACTCTCAGACCATGAGAAACAAGATTCTCTGGTCTGATGAAACCAAGATTGAACTATTTGGCCTGAAACCTGGCACCATCCCTATGGTGGTGGCAGCATCATGCTGTGGGAATGTTTTTCAGCGGCAGGGACTGGGAGACTAGTCAGGATCGAGGGAACAGAGAGTACAGACTATGGTGATGGCAGCATCATGCTGTGGGGATGTTTTTCAGCGGCAGGGACTGGGAGACTAGTCAGGATCGAGGGAACAGAGAGTACAGACTACAAAGTACAGATTTTAAATGTATTTTTATTAACCCCTCCACCACCACCCCCCTTTCGGAGGTGTCACGATCTTCGGAAGGGACAGACCAAGGCGCAGCGAGGCATCCAGTATACATCTTTTATTTAGTAACGTAACTGGGACAAAACAACAAAACGAACGAAAACGAAGATCGTAACGATGACACATAACTGATGACACAAACAAAGCTATGCTCAAACAAAACAATAACCCACAAACCCCTAGTGAGAGCTACAAACATATATATGGTTCCCAATTAGAGACGACACACAGCTGCCTCTAATTGGGAACCATTCCCCCAACATAGAAACACAACACCTAGAACAGAAAAAAACTCTACACCAAAACAAAACAAAACAAAACACGCCAGCCTGTCTTCTCAGGCCTGGACGTGACAGTACCCCCCCCAAAGGCGCAGACTCCGACCGCGCCCAAAAGACCCAAAAGGGTCTTTTTGTCCCAGGTGGCGGCTCCGGTGGCGGCCGTGCTGACTTGATGTCCCGCACCGGAGGCCCTGGGCTATTAGCCGGAACTCTGGTGCGAGGAGCAGGAACCGGCCGTGATGGGCTCATGACGAGCACTGGAACTCTGGTGTGGGGAGCAGGAACCGTCCGTACTGGACTCCCGAAGCGCACTGGGTCTCTGGTGCGAGGAGCAGGAACCGGCCGTATTGGGCTCACGATGCTCACTGGGACTCTGGTGCGAGGAGCAGGAGCCGGCCGTACTGGGCTCATGATGCGCATTGGCACTCTGGTGCGGGAGCAGGAACGGGCCGCATTGGGCTCATGACGCCGCACTGGGACTCTGGTGTGGGGAGCAGGAACGGGCCTTACTGGACTCATGACGCGCACTGGGACTCTGGTGCGGGGAGCAAGAACGGGCCTTACTGGGCTCATGACGCGCACTGGGACTCTGGTGCGGGGTGCAGGAACGGGCCGTACTGGACTCATGACGCGCACTGGCACTCTGGTGCGGGAGCAGGAACGGGCCGTACTGGACTCATGACTCGCACTGGGACTCTGATGCGGGGAGCAGGAACGGGCCTTACTGGGCTCATGACGCGCACTGGGACTCTGGTGCGGGGAGCAGGAACGGGCCTTACTGGGATCATGACGCGCACTGGGACTCTGGTGCGGGGAGCAGGAACGGGCCTTACTGGGCTCACTAAGCGCACTGGACCTCTGGTGCGGGGAGCAGGAATCCTGGAGCGTGGAACAGGGACAGGACGTGCTGGGTCCACAACGGGCACAGGGATCCTGGAGCGTGGAGCAGGGACAGGACGTGCTGGGTCCACGACGGGCACAGGGATCCTGGAACGTGGCGCAGGGACAGGACGTGCTGGGTCCACGACGGGCACAGGGATCCTGGAGCGTGGAACAGGGACAGGACGGGCTGGACTCTCTAAGCGCACAGGGGGCCTGGTGCGCGGAGCCGGAACAGGACGTACTGGGCTGTGGATGCGAACCAGAGACCCCACACGCAGAACCGGTGCAGGATATCTCGGTCCCAGAAGGTGTACTGGAGACCTAGCACGCAGAGCCGGCACCACTCTACCAGGTAGCACACTCACCCTCCCCTGGCAGATGAGTGGAGCTGGAATCTCACGCACCAGGCTCTGGACACGCATCGGAGACACTGCACGCAGAACCGGTGCAGGATATCCTGGTTCAAGGAGGTGCACTGGAGACCAGGAGCGCTGAGCCGGCACCACTCTTCCAGGCTGCACACTCACCCTCCCCTGACTGATGAGTGGAGCTGGAATCTCTCTCACCGGGCTGTGAACGCGCACTGGAGACACTGCGTCTTACCAGTGCGGCGTCTTACCAGTGCGACGCTCCCTCCGACGCTCCCTCCAGAGAGCACGAGGAGTTGGCTCAGGAGTCCATCCTGAACCGGCCAAACTCCTCGTGTGCCCCCCAAAAAAAGTTTTTGGGGGCTGCCTTTCGGGCTTCCTAGCCAGGCGAGTCCCAACAAACTTCTCTCTCTCTGGATTCCATGCTCCGTAATATTCCTCACACCTGCTCCGCTCAGTCCCCGCTACTTTTTTCTCCCTGGGGTGACGATGCTCCGCCGTCTTTTCCCAAGGTCCCTTACCAGCCAAAATCTCATCCCATGACCAGGACCCCTTTCCACCCAAAATCTCCTCCCAAGTCCAGAACTCCCGGGTCTCTCGCTGCTTGGTCTTTTTAAGGTGGGTTATTCTGTCACGATCTTCGGAAGGGACAGACCAAGGCGCAGCGAGGCATCCAGTATACATCTTTTATTTAGTAACGTAACTGGGACAAAACAACAAAACGAACGAAAACAAAGATCGTAATGATGATACATAACTGATGACACAAACAAAGCTATGCTCAAACAAAACAATAACCCACAAACCCCTAGTGAAAACTACAAACATATATATGGTTCCCAATTAGAGACAACGACACACAGCTGCCTCTAATTGGGAACCATTACCCCAACATAGAAACACAACACCTAGAACAGAAAAAACCGTACACCAAAACAAAACAAAACACGCCAGCCTGTCTTCTCAGGCCTGGACGTGACAGGAGGACAAATATCGTCGTTTTTCTTACAGCTTTTTTGCTACATATACATACATTTTACATACACATTTGACATACATGGTACTTTTATATAAAGCAGTCTCATAACAATAATACATTACCAAACATAAACTCTTTTAAGCCAACCCTCAGCCACTCTCACCCCATCCCCACCTATCACCATAGACCACCCTCGTTTGGTTTCCATGTGCCATATATTTTGAGGCAAAAATGAACGGAGCAAAGTACAGAGAGATCCTTGATGAAAACCTGCTCCAGAGCGCTCAGGACCTCAGACTGGGGCGAAGGTTCACCTTCCAAAAGGACAAGGACCCTAAGCACACAGCCAAGACAACGCAGGAGTGGCTTCGGAAACAAGTCTCTGAATGTCCTTGAGTGGCCCAACCAGAGCCCGGACTTGAACCCGATCAAACATCTCTGGAGAGACCTGGAAATATCTGTGCAGCGACGCTCCCCATCCAACCTGACAGAGCTTGAGAGGATCTGCAGGCAAGAATGGAAGAAACTCCCCAAATACAGGTGTGCCAAGCTTGTAGCGTCATACCCAAGAAGACTCGAGGCTGTAATCTCTGCCAAAGGTGCTTCAAAAAAGTGCTGAGTAAAGGGTCTGAATACTTGTGTAAATGTGATATTTCCGTTAAAAAAATGTTTTTATAAAAACTGTTTGCTTTGTCACTATGAGGTATTGATGAGGGGGGAAAAACAATTTAATACATTTTAGAATAAGGCTGTAACGTAACAAAATATGGAAAAAGTCAAGGGGTCTGAATACTTTCCAAATGCACTGTATAACATGGGTCACCAACCTTTTCTAGCATGAGAGCGACTTGAATGAAACACATTTTTTTCTAGCTTTCAAATAGGTACGTTCTTTTCCTCTCCTCTCCCCTGCAAATCTTCCCCGGGTCCAAAGTTTACAAAAGAAAGTAGTGCACTGTACTGCTTTCTGTCACTATACCTGGTAAAATAATAGTTAATCATCTGTTTTTTTCCTCCAAATGTTTAAAAATATTTTTCAAAATGATGTTTTCTCCGTTTTTTTTCCTGGTTTTAGATTTGTTTATCACTCTCAAAATTACAACGAAATGTGATGTTCTGAGTCCATTTCAATATTTAAATCACATCAGAAGACCTTTTTAAGGGGGCCTGGAAGAAGACTAACACATTTAGTTTGATTGTAATTCCCCTTTAATTGCGCATCTGGCCCTTTAATTGCACATCTAGCGAGTGAGGAATGTGTTGTTTAATGTGACGGCCTACTGATGGTTCTGTAATGCTGCTGCTCGTTTCATGGCAAAAGTTTGCAAATAACGATAGATACAAATGATATACTTACTCATAATATACTTCTGCCAGGTAAGCATGAACATTTCATTGAGAAGGTTTTGGGGAAAGTATTTCTGTCGACCCACAAGATGGTTATCACATCAACTGGCTACACACTGAGTGATAGACCAACGTGCGCACCACACAGACATACTGCTGTATTGCTGTTCAATTAATTGGCAGATATAGTGTTAGGTTTGGCTTTTTAAGCTAATAGTGTCTAACCAGGGTGGGATAATAATAGTGTCTAACCAGGGTGGGATAATGTCAATGTTGCGTTGATGAAATAGCTGGGCGCTTGCGGTGTAACACGTGGAAATTCCATGTACTTTCAGAATTGTTTGGTGAGCTACAAGCTACTGGCAGCTCGCGATCCACCTGTCGGAGACCCCTGATCTATAACATTGGTGTTTACATTGATACACGCTTTCTGATGTAGTAATTAGCTATTAAGACATTGCAACAACAGACACATTTGTATTTATTTAACCTTTATTTAACTAGGCAAGTCAGTTAAGAACAAATTCTTATTTACAATGACGGCCTACCCCGGCCAAACCCTAACCCGGACGACGCGAGGGCAATTGTGCGCCGCCCTATGGGACTCCCAATCACGGCCAGTTGTGATACAGCCTGGAATCGAACCAGGCTCTGTAGTGACACCTCTAGCACTGAGATGCAGTGCCTTAGAACGCTGCGCCACTCGGGAGCCTCCATATTAAGGGCATGGTATATTCTATGGAATGTACTCCGTCATTACAGTAACGTTCCAGCGGAAACAGAAATCACAGCAGATCTCGCGCTCCGGCTTCCTTCCTTTATTCCCCCTTTTTTTCTTCTACATTTCCGTCCTTGTCCGGAAATACCCGAAGGTGTCACGTGTTTTCACTGGCGCGCTGTATGCACGCTGTCCATGGTGATGAAACGGACAACCACTCCAATCATCTACAATGCCGTTATTTATTCAAAGATGATGTCTGCTGACCATTGGTGACTGTGTGTATACAGCAAATTAAATGTCATCATTGTAGAATAGTTTACTTTTTTTTTGTATCAATTTCTCCATATCATGTTTCCGTCACATTCCTCAATTTTCATATATTTAATTATGACAGATATGAAAACCCCTTCCCCAAAACAAAATATGACTGTCCCATACACACTTTTAATCTACAAATTTTA
The DNA here is from genome assembly GCA_030435695.1 of Brachymystax lenok tsinlingensis. Taxonomy (NCBI): domain Eukaryota; kingdom Metazoa; phylum Chordata; class Actinopteri; order Salmoniformes; family Salmonidae; genus Brachymystax; species Brachymystax lenok. The sequence goes on along the minus strand of CM059791.1, from coordinate 96,763,316 downwards.
CTTGGAGGTTTGTATCCCCCTCCCCCCCCCTCTCTCTCTCTCTCTCACCTTCTCTCTCTCTGACTGTGGTTCCCTCCTTCCTCTCAGGGGGACTGTGGTCCGGTCCGTGGCAGTTTGCCTGGACTTAATGAAGCGATAGCATGAGTTAGCGGCACAGAGGACACCGGGAGAGGAGGGGAGAGAGATGGAGAGAGGAGAGGAGGAGGGGTGTTTCAAACAGCACCGCCAGCAAAGTAACGGTCCTGCGGAAGTGAATAGCCAAAAGACAAAAGAACAGAAAGGGAGAGAGAGAGAGGGAGAGGCAGGGATGGAGGAGAAGGACATACAGAGGGGAGAGGAGGAAAGGAGAGAGAGAGATGGAGGGAGGGAGGTAGTAAATGTGATGAGTGCAGTACCTTTACTGAGATGGCGGAAACAGAGATGGAAAGATGGGGGAGAGAGAGAGAGAGAGAGAGAGAGAGCATGGGAAGGAAGGAACATAAAGGAATGGTAAGAGGAGAAAGCGAGGGAAGGAAGGAAAGCAGAGGACGGCTAAGAGGACAGGTTCTAATTCGCCCAGTGAAATCTACTATTTTATGCGGAGCACGAGTGAGCCAGGGGAGGGAAGGAAGAGAGGGAGAGGGGGAGAGGAGCAGGAGAGAAGAGAGCAGAGCTGAAGTGGATGGATTACGTTGAGTAGGGAAAGGACAAAATGTAACTACCGTAGATTGACAGGGCCATTCAGAAAGCGAGAGAGAGTAGAGAGAGATTGGAGATAGAGATATAGTGAGAGAGAGAGAGTGAGAGAGTGTGTGTGAGAGAGAGAGAGAGAGAGAGAGTCTCATTCTTGTTTTCACTGCAGCAAAAGATCATTCACTTTTCCAGCATGGACCCGGTCCCCGCTCGCAGTGCGGCTCTACGACGGTGTGTGCGTGCGTGTGTGTGTGTGCAGATTACAGATCCATGTAGTTGTGTGTTAACCCTCCATGTGTGTTATTAACTCCCTCCGCTGAATCTCCCTCCCTCCCCATCCAGACTAACATCACTCCATACTCTCTGTAGTATATCCCCCGTTCAATAAAGGGCACATATAGTGGGACTATGTGGGGCAATTCAAAGTCATTTGCTTCTTTCTCTCGCGTCTTCTTCGTCCGACCCCTTCTCTCGTCTCCTCTTCCCATCTCCTACTCTTGTCTCTTTTCCTCATCTTCTTCCCTTCGTCCCCTCTGATCTGTAAGAGCAGGGACGGTGAAAGCCGGTCCTGTAGGCTTTACTAGTGTGCTTCCTTTCATCACCTCGCTACAGATCAGTGCAGATGAAGGAAGGGAGACTATTGAGATGCACCCCTCGTTGTACAAGGGCACTGCATAGCCTACTACAGTACACACAGACACACACACACACACACACACACACTGACTCTGCAAACACAGCGATGATATGAATAGGGCTCTGCTTACATACGATAACAGCAGTGTATCAGCTATACTAAGACTTTGCAGTAAGGAGACCCTGTGCTTGTATGTGAAGGTGCTGTAGAGCTACACACTCCGACACCTGCACCAACGAGGAATGTAGCCACGTAATCAGCTAATCCAGTGTAATCAATGACATGGCATCGCCGCAGTAAGGGTTAATACAGTATAATCAGAACGTACTCGTGCTCTGAGAGGGAGAGAAGAACAGAGAGAGAGAGAGAGGGGAGGGAGAAGAGAGGGGAAGAGTGAGGGCACGAGAGAGAGGAGAGAGGTAGAGAGAACAGGGTGCATTAATGGTCTGCAGTCTTTTCTCCCCATTTTGTGCAGCTCAGCAAATAATTGTTCTGCCTCTAGCTCTGCTCTCCCCCCTCCTCACACTCTCTCTCTCTCTCTTTCCCACTCTACTCTCCCCTCTCCCCCATTGGATAAGCCTGAAACTTGGAGAGCGCGAGAGGAGGGATGGAGAGAGAGATACGGAGGGGAGGGGGCGTGAAACACTCTGTCATATTCATCTCACTCCTCTCTAATTGAAGAAAGTGTTTTAGCGAAATGAAAGACAGGAGGACGGGAAGAGGGGGAGAGAAAGAGAGATGGGAGAGAAGAGAGGGACCCATTCGTTATGTAATATCACATTAAAAAGTTACCTCTCCCCAATTCAACATTGCACTACCAGTGTGTATGTGTGTGGGCACGTGTTTCTTCACTATTCCTCACCCTGTCCACTACGGACCAAGCACTAATGATAACACAAGGTTTCTCATGTAGTGCCCCTTATGTCATGCTCCATCTCATCAGTGTCTAGTCACCTGCTGTCACTATAGTAACCTGCACCTCCTAACCTCCCCTCATCCGTCTCAGGTTCATTTGCTGTTGTTAACTAGCCTATAGAATTGGTGAATTGGCCTGTTAATTAGTCCCTATTGGGTGAATTGTTTCTCTAACTAGCCTGTAGGTTTAGGTGTATATACAGTACCAGTCAAAAGTTTGGACACACCTACTCATTCAAGGGTTTCTTTATTTTGACTATTTACTAAGACATCACAACTATGAAATAACACATATGGAATCATGTAGTAATCCAAAAAGTGCTGAACAAATCAAAATATATTTTATATTTGAGATTCTTCAAAGTAGCCACCCTTTGCCTTGATGACAGCTGTGCACACTCTTGGTATTCTCTCAACCAGCTTCATGAGGTAGTCACCTGGAATGCATTTCAATTACCAGGCGTGCCTTAAGTTAATTTGTGGAATTTCATTCCTTCTTAATGCGTTTGAGCCAATTAGTTGTGTTGTGACAAGGTAGGGGTGGTATACAGAAGATAGCCCTATTTGATAAAAGACCAAGTCCATATTATAGCGAGAACAGCTCAAATAAGCAAAGAGAAACGACAGTCCATCATTAAGACATGACGATCAGTCAATGCGGAATATTAAGAACTTTTAAAGTTTCTTCAAGTGCAGTCGCAAAAAAACATCAAGCACTATGATGAAACTGGCTCTCATGAGGACCGCCACAGGAAAGGAAGACCCAGAGTTACCTCTGCTGCAGAGGATAAGTTCATTAGAGTTACCAGCTTCAGAAAATGCAGCCCAAATAAATGCTTCACAGAGTTCACGTCGCAGACACATCTCAACATCAACTGTTCAGAGGAGACTGCGTGAATCAGGCTTTCGTGGTCGAATTGTTGCAAAGAAACCACGACTAAAGGACACCAATAATAAGAAAAGACTTGCTTGGGCCAAGAAACACAAGCAATGGACATTAGACCGGTGAAAATCCTAGTGGTTAGAACGTTGGGCCAGTAACCAAAAGGTTGCTGGGTTGAATCCCTGAGCTGACAAAGTAAAAATATGTTGCCCTGCTCCTGAACAAGGCAGATAACCCATTTGTTCCCTGGTAGGCCATCATTGTAAATGAGAATTTGTTCTTAATTGAGTTGCCTAGTTAAATAAAGTTTACATTTAAAAAAAATATTAAAAAGGGATATTTGACCATGAAGGGGAGTGATTGAGTGCTGCATCAGATTACCTATACTCCACAATCATCTGACCTCAAGCCAATTGAGATGATTTGGGATTAGTTGGACCCCAGTGTGAAGGAAAAGCAGCCAACAAGTGCTCAGCATATGTGGGAACTATTTCAAGTTGGAGAAGCATTCCAGGTGAAGCTGGTTAAGAGTGTGCAAAGCTGTCATCAAGGCAAAGGGTTTTTCTGTATTTTTACTTTGAAGAATCTCAAGAATCTCAAATATATTTGGATTTGTTTAACACTTTTTGGTTACTACATGATTCCATATGTGTTATTTCATAGTTTTGATGTCTTCATTATTATTATCTATTATTATTGTCACTATTATTCTACAATGTAGAAAATAGTAAAAAAATAAAGAAAAACCTTTGCATGAGTAGGTGTTTCAAAACTTTTGACTGGTAGTGTATGTATGGTGCACACATGGTCTATGGTCTATTTATATTTCAAAGATTTGACCCTCATCTGTAGATTTTACCGTTATGTTATAAAATCAACACCATACTCAATCCTTTTCCACTAAATATTCTACCCCTCTCTCTTTCCCTCTCCAGACTCCTCCTCCCCCCCTCCCCTTGTGTTCTCTCTCTTTTCCTCTCCCTCCCCTTTCCCCTATGCTCAGTTCGGTGTGAGTCTCCTCTTTCAAAGGACGCAAGGGTGGGAACAAGTCGCCCAACAAAGCATGTTACAGTGCAGACATGACTTGTCCGCCAGACAGCGAGAAAATCGTAATAAACTGCGGAGGGGGTGCGACACGAGACTTACCGCAGCACCCTCAAAACTTTGCCCGGTACCCGCTTATCTTGGCTTACCGATCCGGACGCGTTTAGCAACTTCGACTATGACCCCAAAATCGACGAGTTCTTCTTCGACCGCCACCCCGGCACATTCACATTCATCCTCAACTACTACCGCACAGGCAAGCTTCACTGTCCCAACGATGTGTGCGGCCCACTGTTCGAGGAGGAGCTCGCCTTCTGGGGCATCGACGAGACGGACGTGGAGGCGTGCTGCTGGATGAACTATCGTCAACACAGGGATGCCGAAGAGGCGCTGGACAGCTTCGAGCAGCCGGAGCCAGAAGAGCCGGAAGACGACCTGGAGCTGACTGCGGACGGAGAGCTCAAAAGGCTGTGCCTGCATGAAGACGGGCGCAAGAGGAGCTGGTGGAGTGTGTGGCAACCCTATTTCTGGAATCTTTTTGAGGATCCGTATTCTTCCAAGAATGCCAAGGTGAGTCCTCCCTCCAGCACGATACATGCTGTTGCGATGCTTGTACTGCGCTCTCTCTCTCTCGCGCGCGCGCTCTCTGTCTCGTTATGTCATTTCCTCTTTAAAAAAATGTTGCCGTCCCACAAGTCTATTGCAGGTGCACTGGAATGTTAAACTGGATTTAGAAGAGGGAGATCCCGCCTAGCCTAATGCTTATTTAGGCTATCTATGGAATATCCCTGACATCTTTTGTAATGGACGTCATGTGTACAGTCAATGAAAGTTGGTTGCTATGTCCAAAGTTAATACGATGATGAGGGAGGGTGTTTTCATTGTGTTCTTGTCAGAATGATGGTGGTGATCGCTTTGATAGTGAAAGAAAATGAGTTGGAAGAAAAATAACTGACTGTCGGTTAGGGATTAGTTTAGAAATTGTTGCCGGTTGGAAATTGACTGTTGTGGCCTAGAGTGCGTTATTTTCTCAATTTTTATAATTTTTTTAGAAATGATTATATTTAGCACCACAGTATGCTATTAAAGTTGTGTGGGGAGACCCTTTCTCATGTACCTTGTTCCCTCTCACGCAGTCACTTGGTCGGTCGTCCATTCCTATACGCTTCTCTCCTCGTCCCTCTATCCTTCTCCATTTTTACGCATTATTTCCCCGTTACCACTGCGTCTCGAGCGTACTGCATTCCCCCCTCCCTCCGCCACACACACACACACACACACACTTTCCCACGCTTGATTAAATTGTCGTTCTTTGTGGACCTCTACTGCCGACTCCGTCGTTGTCATCGAGTGCATCACTCAATCTCGATTAGCGCATTGTCTCCTCGCTCACTCGCTCGTCTTCCACACTGTTCACTCCCCTGTTGCGCATCTCTCTCTGTCTACTTGCCTTTCACTCTCTCCATCCCACTTTCACCCCTCTCTTTACCTCATCTTCACCTCATCTTCATGTATCTCTTCACATCAATAACTTTTTCGTTTTAACAAGCCTTCTCGGCTGTGTCCCTCCCCAGTCTATAGGCTACCGCGTTTTTGCGCACCCCGGCCGTGATTTTGGCGCATTTTAAGCAGCTAGTTTTGTAAACTACACTAGTGTCCACTTAGCTAACTCAAATAAAGTTAAAACCTAAATAAATGGATCATTAATGAATGGAACCATTGTCATGTTGGTGCCCATCACAGAAATTACTTCATTAACTCACCACTTTTCATTCTAATCTAGACCTAAACCTTTCACCATGCTCTCCTGCTGTTTAACCAACCTACCTGTTTGACCAACCTACCTGTTTAACCAATCTACCTGTTTAACCAATCTACCTGTTTAACCAATCTACCTGTTTAACCAACCTACCTTCCTGTTTAACCAACCTACCTTCCTGTTTAACCAACCTACCTGTTTGACCAACCTACCTGTTTAACCAACCTACCTGTTTGACCAACCTACCTGTTTAACCAACCTACCTGTTTAACCAACCTACCTGTAACCATTGCGCTTGTCCTTCCTGCCAATCAACGTCTCTACCTTGTCTACCAAAGTCTCAATCTATACAAGTGAAGGGTTATTTTAGGCTTAGTTAGTTTAGGGTTTTGTTGCTAACCAACATTATGAATGAATGAGTCTTTGCTTGCCTCTATATGTTGATTGACCAATTGTCAACAGTTGCCTATCTCACTTTGCTTGTGGTGACATACACTAATGGAAAACTGTAAATGATACAGTAATTGTGTATTATCAACAGTAAAAATACTTTTAAACGTTTTACTGCAGCATACCGTACATTATGGTCATAGTGGGAAAATGTTGTGAGCAGGAAAAAATAGGTGAATTTAGAATGGTACTGTAATTACAATATTTGTTGAGGCTATATTTGTTGCACCCGTGAGTGAGAATGCTGTACCAATTTCACTTGTATGTAGTTATAATGCCCCTTCAACTGTAAATGCATAGGGGAGTGGCAGCAAGTTTTAAACCTTAATGGTTGAGCATTATGCCGTGTCCTGTAGTCGCTGACAGTTTGGAAGCCTCTAGAAGTGCAAGTAATAAAAAAACACAAAATATTCATTAATATACTGTAATGTTTGTAAACACTTTACCTAGCAGCCAAACTGCTTGCACCAGTCCCTTGTAATTACAGTAAAATACTGTGAAATACAAACCCCTAAACTAATTTAATTTATTCATTAATTTATTCACTCCGATTACAATAGCATTACCTTTTTAAAAGTATAAGACAGTACATTTTACGGTATTGTGCTGTGTGTCATTACACAGCACTTGCTTTGATACTGTGTACTGTAATACGAAACACAACATTTGACTTGCCGCTGAGCTGCCTGTAAACTACGGACAAATTCATGGTGAGCCCTTTACAGTGTAGGACTAGTCAGTGCAGTTGGCATGCCAGCCATGAGGGTGACATACAGTAGCCCTATGTCACATGTGGTGGCCCTGTAGGTATGACGCCCCAGCGGTTGGTTATTCCCCTTCCATAAACACTCCTCCCTTCAACATGACAAACCATATAACTCATTTTCTTCAGTATAGTGGCCTTTGTTTATTGAAGGCTACCCACTGTTTTCCCTCGAGGTAATAGGCCATCTGTGTGTGACAACGGGGACATCAACAGGCCCGCACCTGTGGCAAGTTAACAAAGACACATCTGCGTGAGTCAGAGGGGTTGGGTTAAATGCGGAAGACACATTTCGGTTGAAGGCATTCGGTTGTACAACTGACTAATAATGGTGACTTTGACTTTGAGGTAGGACCACGCACCTGCGGAGATGAGAGAGCGTTCATAACCACGAACTGTTGGCTGAAATGTGTTGACTGTTGAGGACATGCAGGCCAGGCCTCTAGCCTTACCTGTTACAACAGCTGACTTGTGGACACCTGCACCCAAACACAAATTAACACCTTCACGCAGGTAACACTGAACGCATGTGGTTCCCTGGCAACAGGATATATGCTATGCTGTATTCTGGCCCAGGCTACAGTAGGCTATTACAGGTGTAGGCTTGACATATAAATACAATTAGTAGAACCAAGGCGTTCTACAGAGAACACACGGACCTGTGTAAGGTGTCAAGAGAAGAACTAAGGAATTCCGCTCTTGATTAAAAATGGGGTAATCATCAATGGTCTGTGCAGGGCTGATTGCTTCACTTTAAGCCTGAGATCTTCGTACATGGAGGGACGCTAGAATATTCCCCGTCACACAACCGGCGTAATTTATATCAAAAGTCGTCCTGCGGGTGGCTATAGCTCCTTGTCCTTCTTAAACGCAAGTCCTTGGTAGAATGGCCATTCTATCTATGCAATGCGGTGGGTTTTTAGAGTTGTGTATCTGTTCTACTAAGTCTAACTCTATGAGTTTATTAACTCACCTGATGTTCTCTTCCTGGTGTGGTGGCCCTCTACCTGACCTCCAAGGATGCTGTCTTCATGGGAACACAATACTGCAGGCTTTTGTTTCCCGGGGGTTCGTGTTAGAGGGCGCAACGGGCTTAGATTCAGAGTCTACGTCCTAAAAGGCACCCTATTCCCTAATAAGAGTGCACTTCTTTTGGCCAGAGTCCTATTGACCCTGGTCAAAAGTAGTGCACTATAGGGAATAGGGTGCCATTTGGGACGCAAACAGTGTGGCAGCTCCAGGTATAGAAGTTGCCCTCAGAAGCAGATCTAGGATCAGTTTACTCTCCTCCAATCCTAACCTTACCCAATAGGAGGAGGGAATGCAAATCTAATCTTCGATCAGTGTCTAGGGCCAATGTCACCCTACCCCAGAGAGAAGTTACAGCCAGGTCTCTTCCCAGGCTTACTCAGCAGGCAGTGTTGCCAAGATAACCCTCCTGGTTTGGGCGTTGAAACTTCCACATTTGTCATTTATCCCCTCAGATTATAAAGTGAAGTTATTTCAGCTGAATTTTCAAATGCTTGACTGAAATGAATAAATGTCATCGATGTAAGTAGCCCTGATATCAAATTACTTTTCTAATCACTTAAAATGAGTTAGTTTTTTGTCATTGCAGACAGGAGAGGGTAAACACTGGATCGACCTGTTGCTGATCAGTGCCGCTCTGCTCTATCATCTAAAAATCAATCGGGGGTTATTCATAGAAGCATGCACATTATTGGGGCTAGTACTACTACTTTCACAGATGAGGGAGTTTACAGTGGGATGTGCATGGAGAAAATTCCTGGTAAGCTGAAATTCCACTCCGTGATTGAGCTTGCATGGTCCTGTCCTGTAGGCTACAATGCTATAGGCCTACTGTGGGCTGATCCAAAACAAGCTGATGCTTCTGAATGGACTTTTGCTTTGCAGTGCAAGGTTGATTAGTAACATAGTGTAAAACAAGGGTAAGGTTTATAGCTTAAAACCAGTGGTGTAAAGTAACTAAGTAAAACTACTTTGTAGTATCTGTACTTTACTTTACTATTTATATTTTTGACAACTTTTACTTTTACTCCATTACATTCCTTAAGAAAACATATATATTTTTACTCCCATACATTTTCCCTGACATAAAAAGTACTTGTTACAATTCGAATGCTCAGGCAGACCAGCAATATGGTCAAATTCACGCACGTATCAATATAACGCATTGTCATCCTTAACTGCCTCTGATCTGGTGGACTAGACACAAATACTGCGTTTGTAAATGATGTCTGAGGGTTGGAGTGTGCCTCTGGCTTTTTCCACCACTGTACTTAAGTACATTTTAAAGTCAAATACTTTTAGACTTTTACTCAAGTAGTATTTTACTGGGTTACTTTTTACATTTTACATGAGTCATTTGTATGAAGGCATCTTTACTTTTACTCAGGTATGACTATTGAGTACTTTTCCCACCACTGTTTATAACACAACAGAAGTAAACCAATCACAGATGACTTTGTGTTGTTTGGGATGGTCACGTTTTGAACTTCATATTGCAAGACATTGTGAAGAGAATAAAGGGGGTTAGCCCGAGTGGGACGTGACTTTACACCACCACACACTTTGGAGGGAAGCTGAAGCACACACTCCCCTGTGCCAATATGATTAATCCACTCGGTAGTGGCTGTACTAAATGTAACTATAGCGGGGTCGCTACCACAATAAACCTGGTCTCTCCTTCTCTCTCTTGTTCCCCCTCCTTGTGCTTAATTGTTTCTAAAAAATCCATATCCATTTACGGAGACAGAGCTGTGCCGTGACCCAGATTATTGTGTGTTAAAAGAGTATTTTCTGTCGACTGGGCACATCGAGACAGCGTGTTGCCCGGGCTGCGCCTCCATGCCTGGTCCCTTGTTTGGCCTGGTTGAAGAGACTGCATGCAGGGAAAAAGCATTAAAACCCGTTAATAGCCCTAAATATCTCAGATCAACCACCCCCTCTGTCCTCCTGCTGTCATTCAGTGACTGGGTGTTGTAGATGCTTGTGTTGCTGTCTCTTTCAGGCTTCCTTTGTAACAGAGATGTTAACAGAGCCGGGAATGAATGACTGAAGAATGAAAGCATGGTGAATCCTTGGTTTCAAGTGGAGTGAAATCTAGCTAAATTGCATGGTTTGCGGGCTTTTAAATGAGTGAGTGCACAAGTGACCTTGCCTGCATATTCCTAAAGTTTTGAAGTATAGTAAGATACCAGGGGCCTCATTTATCAAAATTGCACAAACTTGCGTTGCGCCAGTATTCACGCTAAGGATGGTATTTATCATTTTTTAACTTGATGGGAAAGTGTGCATACTGTATCTCCACGCAAATCTCAGACCATGCGTATGCACACCTAGTGGTTGATCAACTGTATTGCAAGCAAAAATTATTTTGGGGGAAATGGAGGTGTTTTAATAATGGAGGGCTCATAAAAGCATTCAAACCAAGGCCTAATGATAAAACAGAAGCATTTGCTGTTGATAAGATCGCATAGCAGCAAGTTGCCTAATATATTTATTTTACTTGTATTATATAGGCCTAAATCCTAATTATATTGCATGGCTGGTTTATACCCGCTACACAACAAATATGAATCTTCTATTTATTCCTCGTTATTAGTAAGTCGACCGGGAGCCTATGGCAGTGTTAGTAGGTCCACAGTAGTGTTGTGCGATAGGAGCGCGACATAATAACCTGTTTAGTCTCAGATCCTCTAGCATGTATTGATCATGTATTGATAAACAAAATATTGAACAACAATTCGTATTTTGTGTGGGCTGTAGGAAGCATTTACTTTTAAGTTGTTCAATAGATAATCAATCTAGCAGAATGCGCAGCCAGTGTTTGGCACCTGCTATAGGCGAAATGGTTTTTTTTGTTTGAAAAAGAAACATTCTGCCCACGCCTTTACAAAATGTGATTACATTTGCCATTGCGCATTATCAACTATCATGGCCCAGTTCCAACATATCCTAATCCCACAGGAAATGAGGGACTTTATGTTACCATAAAAGGTGAAGGAAGGGCGCTTTCCAGGCGGAGTTGTAGCGCTCGTTCATGAGCGCGCAAGTATAGTATGACTGATTTGTCAATGATTTTAGAATAAGGCTGTAACGTAACAAAATGTGGAAAAAGTCAAGGGGTCTGAATACTTTCCGATTGTATGTTTGATAAATCCCAATAATTTGTTGCACATGCAAATTGGTTGATAAATGAGGCCCCTGACCTGTTTGTAACAGAACACATGTTGTGGTCCTGTGCGTCTCAGTTGGTTAAGCATGGCGCTTGCAACGCCGGAATTGGGGTTTCAAATCCCGGCGCTACCCATGCGTCAAATGGGTGCACACATGACTGTAAATCGCTTTGGATAAAAAAAGTCTGTAATATATTATTATATGTTCTGAAAATGAATGAAATAATGGAAAATGGTGTGGAACGGAGAGGACAAAAGGACGCTAACACAGCACTGATTAGGCTACATAATTGACTACCGAGTCCCCCATTCGGTTTGATAGTGAGAAGCAGCATATCGGTTGGGGGTGGTTTATTCTTTGCACGGAGGGTGAATGTCGTCATCGCTCTGCGGCGCCGACAGTGTATCCCTCAACTCTTTATCATATACAACACACGACTTGTTTTATTATCACGGGTGCAGGGGTGTGCGCTGGATTGCTTATTTTCACCTTCTAGCCTCTCTCCTCCTACTCTCTCTCTCTCGTTGTGCTAAAGCGTAGCACTGCGGTGCTGATGGGAGCTGACTTCGCGCCGATTTCTGCTGCAGCGGTCTAAAAGGAGAGGAGAGGGGGAGGGGGAGAGATCGGGGGCTGTTTGTGCTAGCCCTTTTAAGACTTCGATCGAGAGGAAAAGCACTAAAAGTATTGTATGGGGTCGCTTTTCCCCTCTTTCGCGTATTTTTTATTTTTTTGCTTAGCCTTGCAAGCTTGGATGTGCGTATCCGCTTATTGATTAATCCATATGTCTCCGTGGCTGTCTCCACCAAATGGTGTTCTTTGTAAAGCGAAGCCCCCACTTTACGCAGGGAGTTGCGTTGGCTTTCCAACCCCCTCACACACAGACACTGAGAGAGGGGAAGGGGGTAATGCGGGTAGGCGATTGCCGAGTGCCCGCTGTTAGTGGCGATACCTGTCAAGCTCCAGAATGGCTGACTAGTCTCCCTTTTCACATCATGCCCGTAGAGGTTACCTCCTTTCGTGTACTACGATTGCGCTGTTTGGTCAGTTTTAAGTATTCTGTCATATATGGTATGTATTTGTGTGTGTGTGTGTGTGTGTGTGTGCAGACTGACGGGGGCTCAATATCACACCTCTAGAGAGAAATGAACCCTCGTCCACCTTGTAAACTTCACAAACGACCCTGGTCCGGTTTCACTCGTGTTACAACTACGACGCACACTGTGCTTTTAAGAATGTGCTGCTACAGACGTTACCCCAGATATCAGAGGGCGCGCTTGGTATTTGATGACATGTCAGGAAAAAAATCTGTTTAACCTCTGTGTGATCCAGCTCTGTCCCTGTCACGCGCCTCCTCACGCGTCTTGGCTGAAGACACGGTCGGTCGGCCGTAGCTATGTTCCCCTCCCAGATATACCTGCGCTTGTGAAGAAGGAAATGACTCTCTTTAGGACTAGGCCAAATATACAGCTGAGCTGCATCTAGACCTACCGGTATGTAGTTCTTTGACCCCGGCACCATATTTCTTATATGCACCTATTAGTACACAACACCAACAACATCCTGCAGGTGAACAGTTAGCCTATTCATTCTCCTATTTGCTATGGATGAGCAAGTGTTTAATGGACTTCATGCAAATTAAGGTAATAGGCTAACTATTAAATACAACTCATTCGAATCCCAATTTTTCACACAAAGCCCTTAGTAGTAGGCCTGCAGTCTTCCCCAAGATGTAAGAGCGGCCACATTTCTAGGTGCTTATAGGTTATTAGTGCTTATTTAAATGACATACTGCCCATGATTTATCCCGTTCTGTATATTATGTAGGCTACATGGAATGCTATGGCAATTTTGATCAAACGATATGAGTAGAGCCCGTCATTTGAGTCTAAATGAGCAGATAGAAAGGTGAGTAGGTACAGCAGTAGATGCGAGAAACGATGGAGACTAGCAGGCCTAGGCGGAACAGTCTGCTGAAATGCAGTCCTCTACCACCGAGATGGGCAACTCCAGTCTTCTGGGGCCTGCTTGGTGTCACACTTGTGCCCCAGCCCCAGCTAACACACCTGACTCCAATAATCAACAAATCATGATTTCCAGTTTTATAATGCAATTAGTTTAATCAGCTGTGTTTGCGAGGGATGGAGGAAAAGTTTGGCACAACACTGACCCCCGCGGCCTGGCTTTTCCATCCCTGCTCTGGAACCGGACAGCTCCACCCACACTTTCCGTCTTTCAGCACTGGACAGCGGCAGTCTGTTGGTCTATTTCAGCGCTAGACAGCGCCTAGACCTCTCCCTTTTACTAACTAAAGTGTCTGACTATATAATGGCTGCTCTTGCAATCTTACTTTGCAGCAACCTATTATGTTACAACAATGCGACCAGACAAGTTGGTGTCACTTATAGCCAAGGTCTACTCAATGTGTTGATTGTCGAGGACGCGTTATGTCACTGAGTTATATCATTCAGTTCATGCTGCCGGTCTCGAACACTTGTTCGAGCTTCTCTGACTGACTCAACTCTCCCAGGTCTCATTGTCTCCGCAAGACACGTCACTGAGCGTCAAGGGAACAACTCAGCAAAGTTTATTCTCGAACCATATTGATCACTTTGTGTTATCCAACTCCAGTCCTCGAGTATCCCCAACAAACAATTCGCCTAAAATAAACAGTATAGTCTATTATACGTTTAGGGGCATCCGTTTTCCCAATGTTAATGGGCACACCCCCGGAAATTGCATAGCTTGCGAAATCTGTATTTTCTTTCTATCCATAGTGTAAAAATTGGCTAGCCTACTGCATGGCGCATGCACAATACTATTCACCCAGGAATCAACTCATTGGTGACGTGGCCGTAAAGATGAAGAGCAAACACGTATTTGATGACTTTGATGTTGCGTGTTCCACTTTTTAAAATGGGGCTAAATCGTCCTTGTCTCGGTGTGTAAGTTATCGGTTGTCTCTTTCTCTCCCCAGGTGTTTGTAAACAATCTGTGAATAGGGGACACGGGTGCCGAAAATAAACCGGCGTGTGTGAACTAGATTCCTTTGTACTGTATACTTCAAAAGTGTGTCGTGAGCACTCCGACAGACTTACTCGCGCGCATGCTCGAGCCGGCAGGGAGCTCACCTTTCCCCGTCGGCAGATTTATTTATCAACAACCGGTATTTGTTGTGGGACCACCACTGGGAAACCTTTCATTTCCAGGCCGTATTGGTCTGTCTGTGGCCGATTTAAACGCTGCTTCTGCTGCGGATTGCCATTTCTGTGTTGTTCTTTAGTAAATGTAATGGGAAACGCATGTGACAGAGTAGCCTATTTGGAGGCTTGTTGACATTGCGTGAAAACACGGTCTCAAATGTCCTTGGGCATATACATGTTGCACTCCACTCCCTATACACCACCGTGCCGTTTTTCTGCTAAGGTTTCTGTTTGGCTGGATCCTATTTGTGATTCTACCCCTCTACCGCCCCCTCCCTCCCCCTCTCTCCTCTTCTACCTCTAAATATAGAAAGAAAAAGGGGAGATGGGCTGCATCTATCCTTCTCTTCTCCATACTGACACGCACACTCCTCTTCCCCATAGTGACACGCACACCTCCCCCGGTGGTTTTCGCTGGATGTTACTGCACCTCCGTTGCACATTCCCATGCAGCCGAGTGCTTTGCAGAAGCAACCGGCCACCGTGAGCATCAATACCGCCCGTGGTTCTCTCTTTTTTTTATTTTTTTTTACCGATGTACCGATGCCCACCCGTGGCCCGCTCTCAGCGGCCGGTTACTTGGCTTCCCTTACGCAGCGCTGGCTGGTTTGCAGCGTGTACCCCAGCCACATTGTTTTCGCCCTTGTCGTTGTCGATTGTACCTGCGCCGAGTGTTTCGTGTGAATTGCATCCACTGCGGTGGCAGCGGGGCCCCTCCGCGGGGAGTGATGCGACAAACGTCGGGGGAACTGAAAGCTTTCAGCGCCGGTGTTCTCACATAGGGCCCAATCAAGGGGGCTTTTGAATAAATGTTTTTTAAAAAAGCTTCGTTATTTGTTTAAATTAATTAAAGTTTTTTTTTTTTTTTAAACATGCGTGAGAGGTAATCTACCTACTGTTGACTTTATGTGTAGCCTGTTTTTGAAGTAATCTAATAAATAAATAAAAAGTCCTTTATTTACAGGCAGAATGCAGACCATGGACTGTATGTAGTTGTAGGTTTAGAGGTATGAATCATATAGGGTTTTTGGTCCTGTGTTTCCCATAACAAGATTCTGTTGTATGGAGAACAGGCAATAGTATGCTGTGGTGCTGCACCACAAAACGTAGAATTTTTCTCTTCCAGAATTGAGTAGCAGCAGGGACCACCTCCTATAGCCTTTCTGTCACACACACACACACACACACACACACACACACACACACACACACACACACACACACACACACACACACACACACACACTTTCTCTCTGTGCCAATCCTTGCATCATCTAATTTTGTATAACCCCTTATGTGCCACCCACACATCCCCATTCAAACATGCACAATTCCATCCTTCCTTCAGTTAGTCAGGGACTGGCCCTGTTCAAATATGTTAAATATGCATCCTTCCATCCATCCTTCCTTCAGTGAGTCAATAACTGGCCCTGTTCAAAAACTCTAAACATGCATCCTTCCTTCCTTCAGTTAGTCAGCGACTGGCTCCATTCTTATACATTAAACATGCATCCTTCTGTCATCCAATCGTGCACATCAGTAATAACCTTGAGAAACAGCTGAAAGGAAGGATGCAGTCTGAAAGTACTCGAAGCGTGCCCCGGAGTCAATGTCATGATAGCCGTGCTAGCCCACTGAGCTAAAGACTCGGCGTTTGCCTCAAGTCCCAGGCAAGGTGACTTGTGTCACGTGAGTTTAGTTTGGCAAAATACCACCTCTCCGTTCGCCTGATAGGGGACAGACAGAGGAGAGCAGAGTGCCACAGGGTGCTGCAGTGCAGATGGATCTTCCCACTGGGCACACACTGGATGAATCAAAGTTGTTTGAATGTCAATTTATTGTGACGTGGAATTAACGTGGAACATACATTGGATTTGAAAAAACGTCATCAACCAGTACTGTTTTCATCTCATTTCAACCAGTACTGTTTTCATCTCATTTCAACCAGTACTGTTTTCATCTCATTTCAACCAGTACTGTTTTCATCTCATTTCAACCAGTACTGTTTTCATCTCATTTCAACCAGTACTGTTTTCATCTCATTTCAACCAGTACTGTTTTCATCTCATTTCAACCCAGTGTTGTAAACATAGAAATTAGGGTGAACTTCAACTTAAATACATTGACTTAACCTGACCAACAGGTTGTTACATCAATCTTATTTCAACATAATTAGAACTGTATACATTGAAATTGTGTTGAAAATTCCACATAGAAATATATTCAATATATTGGGGTGGTTGAAGTGATGTTGAATTTGATAAGACATGTTATTTGACCTTGTTTCAATGTTGATAGGAGAATGGTATGTTTGAATCAACATCATTGTTTCAATATCATGCCATCAACCAAAATAGAGGTATAGTGAAATAAAATGTGAAGCCACAGTCCAATGATTCCTGCCTGAACAGTGACTCCTACTGGTGCATGAGGGGTAATGCATTTCAGTGAGAACAAGGTCTACCATCCGGATGCCTACCTCTATGAACCATACTTAACTTTGGATACAAGCTGTGTTTGATTCATCAACATCTGATTTGCCCAAAGGACACCGGCATTTAAATACAAGTCAATGAAGGAAGTTTTTCCCTCATTTCAATGTTTACAAGGCTGGTTGAAATGAGATGAAAACAGTACTGGTTTCTAACTTTTTTCAAATCTAACGTATTTTCCATGTTGACTCGATATCACAATACGTTGACAAATGACGTAGAAACAATGTTGATTCAACCAGTGTGTGCTCAGTGGGTTGGTTCTGGTCACTTTATGCCTTTTAACAGCTGATTTCTGATCAGATCTATTTATCTCAGTGCTAACCAGCACCAGTTAGAGCAAAAACGGTTAAAAGTGGCCTGGGATCAGTTGAGGTATAATGTAAAACGTAAAAGATGGCCACAATAAGTTGCTTACGGAAGGATTTCAGGTCAAGGGTCAAGCCAGTCATACAGGCTAGCTAAGGTATAGTACTAGAGTTATAACTTGTTAGAGAGACACTCAAGCAAACTCTGAATTAACTTGATCCGGTAAACTGCGATGTGAGAGGACGTGTTGTAGTGTTTGACCTGATTTAAAAAACCACCTCGGACTGCCTTTAATTATATTCATAGGAACCATCATAGAGATTGTTTTTCAATGAAAAGCACATTATCAATTCAATGTATTATTATTATTATCGAAAGGAGAGGTAGCAGTCAGGGCGTGTGTTCATGTGACACAGGGCTTGTGTCCCGCTGGTCTACATCCTCTGGGGGAAGGGGTAGAGGTAGGGTTGGGAGGGCGCCTTTCCTGTTGACCCTGAGGGAACACTCTTCACCCCGAAAAAACCCAACACTTAAACACCCTCTTTCCTTCTCCTCTTTCTCTTCTCTCTTTCTCTCCCCTCCTCCACTTCCCTTCCTCTGCCCACTTTTTCTCCCCTCTTCCAATCCAGTCTTCCCCTCTACCACTCAGTCCCCCCCTCTTCCATTCTTTCCGTCCCTCCTCCACTCCCCTCTTGCTCTCCTCTCCTCCCTTTTCCCCCCATCCTCCACTCTCGTCTTCCCCTCTTCCCCTCTTCTCCTTCTAGTTATAGGATGGTGGGACGATTCCCATCCTCCGGAGAGAGAGAGAGAGAGAACTGGAAGCTTTTGGAGATTTGTGGGATTTGTCAGGCAGATGTCAAATTCTCCTTACTTCCGGCCCTGTATTAGCCTCTTCACATAGCCCTACAGGGCCCAGTTCAATCAAAACTGCTAACCAGGTTTCCGCGGTAAAGCAATGATGTGGCAAGAATACTTGAATTGTATTGATTTGACACTTGAATTGTATATGTGTATTGATACACTCAGTTAAACAATGTTTAGGCCTACATTAGAAACACAATCAATCTTTAGAACATATCAATGAACGTCAATAGGCCATATCAAACATAACTGCCTCCCATTTACCACAAAATGGTGGAAAGTATAACCCCAGTTTCCCCTATACAGTGTAAAGCACCTTGAGTTTGAGGAAACTGCTGTGTAATCTGTACTGTAAACACAAATCATGACCATTATAATGCAGCTGTAATTTCCTGGAAGTGTACCATGTGTGGTGCTGCTGAAAGGGCCAGGCTTTGCATCCTTGATTAGTAGTTATGGATCAGTGGAGATAAGTGAATGGCATTTGGATTACCAGTGGAGAAATGGCACAGGAGTAGAGAATAGTTATTGTGGCCAAGGCATTTGGGTGTGAGGCCCACCTAGTCGAATCGAACATTGCCTAAGGTGCAATGAATTGACAAGTAATACATCACACACACACACACACACACACACACACACACACACAGTGATGGTTTATAGCATACAGAAATTTCTCACCCAACCTGCTCCGGATTCTGTCTCCCACAAGATTTCATTTTTGAACAGGGCAGGAGAAACTGATCTGAGGAGGAGAGAGAGAGAGAGAGAGAGAGAGAGAGAGAGAGAGACAAATGGAGAAAGCGAGAGAGAGAGAGACAAATGGAGAAAGCGAGAGAGCGAGAGAGAGAGACAAATGGAGAAAGCGAGAGAGACAAATGGAGAAAGCGAGAGAGACAAATGGAGAAAGCGAGAGAGACAAATGGAGAAAGCGAGAGAGAGACAAATGGAGAAAGCGAGAGAGAGAGCGACAAATGGAGAAAGCGAGAGAGAGCGACAAATGGAAGCGAGAGAGAGAGACAAATGGAGAAAGCGAGAGAGAGAGAGACAAATGGAGAAAGCGAGAGAGAGAGAGAGAGAGAGAAATGGAGAAAGCGAGAGAGAGAGCGACAAATGGAGAAAGCGAGAGAGAGAGAGACAAATGGAGAAAGCGAGAGAGAGACAGAGAGAGAGACAAATGGAGAAAGTGAGAGAGAGAGAGAGAGAGAGACAAATGGAGAAAGCAGAGAGAGAGAGAGAGAGAGAGAGAGAGAGAGAGGAGAGAGAGAGAGACAAATGGAGAAAGCGAGAGAAGGAGAGAGCGTAAAAGAGAGAGATGGAGAGAGAGAAAAAGAGAGCGTGAGAGAGAGAGATGGAGAGAGAGAGAGAGAGAGGAAGTAAAGGAAAGATGGAGACATCCTGTCTTTAAAACAGAACATTATTTCAGACTCTGCTGTTACACACACACACACACACACATAATAAACCTCTCCGGCAATCTCTGTGCACCACGTCAATAACATGATGATTTCCGTAACCCCAATGTTGAAATCCCTCGTGGCACTTTCCAGGCAAAAACAGAGTGTATCGATATGTGTGTGTGTGTGTGTGTGTGTGTGTGTGTGTGTGTGTGTGTGTGCGCGCGTGCGCACTGCAGAGAAGAGGTCTGTGGGAGGAGGGAGACTCATGAAATGATGATGACGGTAATGCTGCAGAGCTCCGTATAGGGGAGGGAGAATGAGAGAGAGAGAGGGGGATGAGAGTGGAGAGAGGCTGGCGGGAAGGAGGAAGAGAGAGAGAGAGATGCGGCGGAGCAAGAAGGAAGAGGAGGAGGGGGAGGTGAGGGGCCGACCCTGCCTGGTAATGAAAGAGGGATGATTTGAGAGAGGAATGAAGGAGAGAGCAGCGATGGAGGGACGATCCTGGGCTCAGCAGTATCAAAGCACCTCAGGCCACAGACTGCTGGGGAAAAAGCCTACACGTGCAGAATAAAGGTGAATGGACAGACAGGGATACAAGACAGGACAGAAAGAAGTAGAGAGAGAGAAGGAAGAGATAGATAGCAAAGTTCTGCATTTTAATCTCTCTCTCTCTCTCTCTCTCTCTCGCTCTCTGTTAAAGTGTGAAGCGTGGGTACATTTACCAGCCAGCCCAGTCAATCTCTGGGTGGCCCTGTCTCTGACAGTTTGGACACAGTTGGCCCGTGTGTGTGTGTGTTGTATCTAATGATGGAGAAGATCCCAGCGTGTCTGTGTGGAATAGCGGCTGCTCCGCTCTCTGCTGACTGTTCCTGTACAAATACAGACGCTATGACTCAGTGCCCAGAGCCTGTGTGTGTTCCTTCTCTAGGACAATTATGCTTTTCCCCCCCATGCAGTGTGTGTACTTTACTACAGAACGTATGTGTGTGGAGTGGTTGATCAAGTGTTGGAGATAAACAAGGGGAGGGAGAGAGAGGGGGATTGAGAGAGAGAGGGAGATATTGAGGAAGAGAGAGAGGTAGAGTGAGGGAGAGATTGTGGGGGAGAGAGAGGGAGAGAGAGGGAGATGTACAATAAGGGAGACAATTGTAAAATAGTGAGTGATATGAGGGCACAGAGAGAGAAGAGAGACTGACAGAGGGAAAGAAGGAGGGAGGGACAGCAGGAGAGGAGAGGAGAGGCACATTTGCAAGGACAAACATGCATAGTGCACTGCAGTGATCAGTATTGAATACTAAGCAGAAAAAATGCAATGCCTTCTCTTTTCCTGGTTTCACCTCAATGGACAGGGTGTGTGTGTGTGTCCCGGCCAGAGAGGGAGGGAGTGTGTGTGGGTGGGTGTCTGTGTCCGTCTGCATTTGTGTGTGTGCGAGAGTAAGGACGAGTTGATGTGTGTGTGTGTTTGCGTGTGTGTTCTAACGTGTGTGTGTATTCCTGCGTATTTATGGCTTCCTATTGCACTTACTGTACTTTCCACAGTCTAATGCACTGGAATACAATGTACACAATAAGCACTCTCCAAGACATAGGGGTTAGTGCTCTACCTACCTGAAGCTAACATTACCCTCTGTACTTCACTGTTCTTCAAGAGTTTACCTACCTGAAGCTAACATTACTTCGCTGTTCCACTTTCTTTTCAATATAATTCCTATGGTGTTCCCATCCCTCCATCCTTCCAAACCTCCATCTTTAAGATGTCCTAATTTCCATGATTATTCCCAAGGCTGCTGGGCTTTTTCTGTTCCCAGTCCCACATGGGAGCATCTCCCTCCTCTGTCTGTCCTTCTCTCTCTTCTTCTTCTGCTTCGCTTCCTCGTCGTCCTCCTGCCTTGTCTTCTTCTTATCTCTTTCTGTCTGTCTGTCTTCATCTCGCTATCTGTCACTCAGACTCTCTCTCCCAGTGGAAACGCTGTGTCCACTTCTAAGGGCTCTTAATGTTCCCTCCTTAGGGACGGCAGGAAGTAATGTCCACTCGGGTGCTAAGATGTCTCCACTGACTTCTCTTCAGGAAGGAAGTCCGTTTAGGACACAGGGACACTCGGACCCAACGTGATATGTGAGAGTTCATTCCACTCTTGGGTAGCATCAATGCACACTCCTAAGGGCATGGGGATGTTCCCTCCCTATGTAGGGTACACTTTAGTCCCTGGTTAGTGAGGACTGAGCAGTAGTGTCATTACTGTTGAATGAGCTGGTTATATAAAATGGCCTGGATGCGTGGGACTGTCTCAACATCTATATGTCTCAATGGGCATGGGCAAAATACAGTATATGGATCAGGGAGGGAGGGAGAAAGAGAATGGGGAGAGAGAGAGAGAGGGTGGGGGAGAGAAGAGAGAAGAGAGAGGGGGATAAAAGAGAGAGCTGGAAGAGAGAGAGAGAGAGGGTGGGAAGAGGGTTTGCTTGTCATTAGGGATGGTTCGAAATTTACAGAACGGGGACCAGGAGGAAAATGTGGGAGGGTCATGCTTTTTCAATTTCAGTCAAGGGGAGGGTTTAGTATTTTTTAAATCTAGTCCAGGGGAGGGTCGTGTCATTTGCAATGAGTGAAATGTCAATATTTCTCAGTTTTTTCCGAATGAGTTGCTTACTAGGCTATTATCGGTGTGTGCCCGATGCCGCCCCTCAGCTCTGATTCTCTGCTGGGCGCACAATATCAAGTGCACCCGTAGGCTATTTAGTGTGGTCTCAATCAAATGCTGCATAGGCTATGGGCTAGGCTACAGAAGCACAGAGCAACGTTATATTTCGAAGAAAATGTGCTTCCTTCTTTTGCGCTGCTGGGAGGGCGTAATTAAAACTAGGCTCTTTGCTGATCGAAACCTGTTGGCGGTGCTGTGTAGCTTTAAAGTTCAGGAGGAGAGTCAAAGGATTCTTCCGAAATGGGTATATAATAATATTCCCCCCAAAAGTCTATACCGCGCACGCAGACTAGCCTATTCTGTTCGGTTTGAGAGGGAGAGTGCGAAGATGAGAAGGAGGACCGGAAGTCAACTTTGATAGCTTGCTGCTACCATAATTGATTTTTATAAACAATATGTTTCTTGCCCATGATGGAACTAGACTGAACAAAAGTATAAATGCAACATGCAATGTTGGCATCCGAAAACCGCTCGCCCACACGACGCCATACACATGGTCTGCGGTTGTGAGGCTGGTTAAACGTACAGCCAAATTCTCTAAAACAACGTTGGAGGCGGCTTATGGTAGAGAAATGAACATTGAATTATCTGGCAACAGCTCTGGTGGACATTCCTGCAGTCAGCATGCCAATTGCACGCACCCGCAAAACTTGAGACATCTGTGACATTGTGTTATGTGACAAAACTGCAGATTTTACAGTGGCCTTTTATTGTCCCCAGCACAAGGCGCACCTCTGTAATGATCATGCTGTTTAATCAGCTTCTTGATATGCCACACCTGTCAGGAGGATGGATTATCTTGGCAAAGGAGAAATGCGCACAAACAGGGATGTAAACAAATCTGTGCACAAAATCTGAGCGAAAAAAAAGCTTTTTGTGCGTACAGTATGGAACATTTATTTTATTTCAGCTCATGAAACATGGGACAAAACACGTTACATGTTGCATTTTTATCTATTTTTTTTTATATTTATCAGAGATCCTGAGATATTGACCTCACAATAATCGATCATTAGACTAACTTGCATTGTGGTGCTGAAACCATGAAGCGGTAGCCCGCGGCACAATCAAACAGACAGCTCATGGTGCTGCGTCATGCACTCTAAATAGACTACCTCTGTAAGTGAAAACCAGGACTCGAATCGAGGGGGTATGAGTGTGCCATATTTGGTTAAGAATATTGTTTTGTTCAAGAAAAGCATAGGCCTACCTCTTGTTAGCTTAAAGGGATCTTTCAAGAATTTGGCAATGAACTTGTGCATATCATTTTTATGTCTCTGTGTCCAGTATGAAGGAAGTTCGAGAAGTTCACCAGCCAACGCTAGCGCTAGTTAGCAACTTCCTTCAAACTGCTCACATAGACATAAAAATGGTATCCAAAAATGGATTCTGGGGAAGTAGATAAATGGCCTCATTCCCAAAATCCCGAAGTATCCCTTTAAGATTTTGAAGAAAATAAAATGGATCCGATGATATGAAGTGATCTATATCAGCGCTTTGGTCCTTGATGCTTTATCCTAGAAACACGCTGTGAAAACCTGAGAAAGACGTGCCTCTGAATGCATATGCGGACATCTTTGTTTAGTTTCCATGACATTCATTGGCCGAGCGACAACTTTCTGTAGCAGAGGAGTCAAAAATAGACTTTGCTTGGGAAGTAATCTAATTCTGTTGCTATCAATTGGTTAAGATATTCACTTTCCGTACGATAGAAGATGTTTAAACCCAGACAGCTTTCAGGGAAACACAAGTGACCTTCCCTTGTTGGTTTAAGGCACGGAAGAAGAGTAGTCAGCAGTTAAAGTTGACATTTTATTGCGTCTGTAGGCCTAGTCTGTCTGGGGTGGAAAGGTAGGCCTAACTAATGACGTCTCAGATTGATTGATTTGCAAACAGGGACAGTTTCATTACAAACAAGACACAATGATTTGGCATTTGGAGAAATCTGAAGAGATGAACACAGGTCTTTCTCTCTGTCCATTCTTAGCCTGTCATTTTTGTCATTTGTGTGGTATTAAAAAATATTCTGCTAAGGTCTCCAGTCATGTAAAATGACGTAGAATTGCATGGCATTTTTATAAAAGGCTTATTTTTCTCAGACCTGTAAATACGATGATAGATTCATGCAGTGCTTTTATTCTAAAGAAGATATTTCCCGCCCTACTCTGTTTCCACGGTGGTCTGCGAACCCACAGCCTTCTGGCCCGGAGCCCTGTCCTATCAAAATTCCTGCATTGCCATGTAATGCTGACAGGACGAGGATCAGGTTCTAAAACTGCATGTCTAAGTCTCTGGTCCGTTCTAGAAGTGAAGGTAAACGGCATGTTTTCTGTTATCCAATTTATGTTTGAATTATTATTTAGGGTATAGGGGAGAGTCACTTGTTTTTTCAAGCGTTCAGGGGAAGGTTTGCTTAAAGAGTTGTCAACCTATTGTCATCTACATTATGCATTTGACATTCACTTCGATAATTCAAGCTTAGCCATATTTGCTTTTGATGGAAAGAGAGGGAGAAAGAAATAGAGAGGGAAGAGAAGGGGGGAGTGAGAGAGATATATATGAAGAGAGTGGGGGGTGGAGAGATTGCGTTAGAAGGCTCTCAAGTTCTCGGCTCCTATGGAAGATGTTTTTATCAATGAGAGGTGATCTAACCATTCACAGGTACTGTTCAACACTCAACCCACAACTATACACATACTCTCTTCTCTCTCTCTCTCTCTCTCTCTCTCTCTCTCTCTCTCTCTCTCTCTCTCTCTCTCTCTCTCTCTCTCTCTCTCTCTCTCTCTCTCTCTCTCTCTCCCTCTCCACTCCAGCCCACTCACTCTCTCCCTATGCACATATGCACACACTTATAGTAACACATGCATACTGTACCTTTACACAATTGGGTATTGGACATGCACACTCACTCACTCACACACTCACTCACTCACTCACTCACACACTATCCCCATACTGTTAGTAATGAACGTTTCGACACGTTAACGATCCATGCAAGGTTGATGCGTGTAGGGCGTAGTGTGTGGTGCCCAATACATATTGCACAGTGTGTAGTCTGTAATGGAGAGGTGGCGTGTCGTAGACCAATGAGATGCTAACCTGTCAGCCGCGCCAAAGACAGGGGAGTGGCTGGTAACTCATGATCCGTGATTATTCATAGTCCCGGTGACATCAGAATGGTTGTAGACGTGTTCAAAAAAACATGTTACACGCTGAATCTGACTGGGCTGGATGGATGTAGACCCTGTGGTCTCTAGAATGACACCTATTTGCTATTTAAAAATGTGTGCACTGTTAAGGGAATAGGCCAAATGGCACCCGTTGTGGAATAGGGTAGAGAGGTTATCACTGGGGTCTCAAACGAATAACACTGTTAACACTCATTCAGCTACAATTCGCCACTAAGTCATGTTTTGATATAAACTCCTGTACATTTTTCCTGGTCCGGTCACATGGTCAGAAGAGATATAACTGGCTATAACTGTCCGGGCACTTTGATCCATGCACCCATCCACCCCCCCCCCTCTTCCACTCTCTCTCTGGCCCAGGACAGGGACCAGCTGCTGGGCCGCTGGGGTTCTCCTGGACCCTGGCCCCTGTGGCTCCACCACTCTGTGGCTTTGTAGCTCTGGCCAGTTCCCACTCCCTCTGGTTTGCTGAGAGAGAGAGAGAGAGAGAGAGAGAGAGAGAGAGAGAGAGGTGAGGGGGGAGCGAGAGAGAGAGAGGTGAGGGGGGAGCGCGAGAGAGAGAGGTGAGGTGAGGGCGAGAGAGAGAGGTGAGAGAGAGAGAGAGAGAGGTGAGAGAGAGAGAGAGAGGTGAGGGGCGAGAGAGAGAGAGAGAGAGAGAGGTGAGAGGAGAGAGAGAGAGAGAGAGAGAGAGAGAGAGAGAGAGAGGCCAGAGAGAGAGAGAGAGAGAGGTAGAGAGGGGCGAGAGAGAGAGAGAGAGAGAGGTGAGAGAGAGAGAGAGAGAGAGAGCGGTGAGAGGCGAGAGAGAGAGAGAGAGGTGAGGGGAGAGAAAGCGGTGAGAGAAAAGCGGTGAGAGGCGAAGAAGAGAGAGAAAGCGGTGAGAGCGAAGAGAGAAAGCGGTGAGAAGCGAGAGAGAGAAGCGGTGAGGCGAGAGAAGAGAAGCGGTGAGGAGGCGAAGAGAAGGAAAGCGGTGAGAGGCGAGAAGAGAGAAGCGGTGAGGAGCGAAGAGAGAGAGAAGCGGTGAGGAAGCGGAGAGAGAAGAGAAAGCGGTGAGAGAGCGAAGAGAGAGAAGGGAGCGGTGAGGAAGAGAAAGCGGTGAGAGAAGCGAGAAGAGAAAGCGGTGAGGAGGCGAGAGAAGAAAGCGGTGAGAAGCGAAAGCGAGAGAGAAGAGAAAGCGGTGAGAGGCGAGAGAAAGCGGTGAGGCGAAGAAGAGAGAAAGCGGTGAGGCGAAAGCGGAAGAGGAAGCGGTGAGAGGCGAAGAGAGAGAAGCGGTGAGAGCGAAGAGAAAGCGGTGAGGAAGAGAAGAAAGCGGTGAGGAGGCGAAGAGAGAGAAGCGGTGAGAGGCGAGAAGAGAGAAGCGGTGAGAGGCGAAGAGGAAAGCGGTGAGGAAGCGAGAGAGAGAAGCGGTGAGAGAGGCGAAGAAGAGAGAAAGCCCAGTGAGAGAGGCGAAGAGAAAGCGGTGAGAGAAGAGAAGAGAGAAAGCGGTGAGGAAGCGAGAGAGAGAAAGCCCAGTGAGAGGAAAGAGAGAAGAGAAAGCGGTGAGAGGCGAAGAGGGAGAAGCGGTGAGGGCGAGAGAGAGAAAGCGGTGAGGAAGCGGTGAGGAGCGAAGAGAAAGCGGTGAGAGGAAGAGAGAGAAAGCGGTGAGAGGCGAGAGAAAGCGGTGAGGCGAGAGAGAGAAAGCGGTGAGGAGAGAAGCGAGAGAGAGAGAAGCGGTGAGAGGAAGAGAGAGAGAAGCGGTGAGGGAGAAGAGAGAAAGCGGTGAGAGAGAGAAAGCGGTGAGGCGAAGAGAAGAGAGAGAGGGAGAAGCGGTGAGAGAGAAGAGAAGCGGTGAGGCCGAGAGAGAGAAGCGGTGAGGAAGCGAGAGAGAGAAGAGAGCGGTGAGAGGAGAGAGAGCGAGAGAGGAGGAGCGAGAGAGAAGCGGTGAGAGGCGAGAGAGAAAGCGGTGAGAGAGAGAGAGAGAGAGGAGCGGTGAGGGAGAGAGAGAGAGAGCGGTGAGGGGGGAGCGAGAGAGAGAGCGGTGAGGGGGGAGCGAGAGAGAGAGAGAGAGCGGTGAGGGGGGAGCGAGAGAGAGAGAGAAGCATGGAAAGAGTGAAATAGAGAGAGACAGAGAGAGCGAGAGCGTGTGGGATATATATACATATATATTATTGAACCAGCTTTTATTGGCACTATTCAAATCACACGGGAAACGGAATGAGCAAGATGCTGAGAGAGAGTAAAATGGGAGAAGTTGAGAGGGAATGAGACAGAGAGAGAGAGAAAGAAAGCGAGAGAGATAAATGTGTAGTCGGAGGGAGAGAGAAAAATAGAGAGACAGGGAGGGAGAACTGGCTGGTATGGTGCACAGTATGTCCTGTCCTAACCTCCTCCCTCCCCCAGATGGCTCTGATGCTGCTACTGATGATGCTGCTACTGATGATGCTGCGACTGGTCCCTGCGTCTACCGCTTCACCTCTCTCTCTCTCTCTCTCTCTCTCGCTCCCTCTTACCCAGCTCTCTCTCTTTCCTTCTAGCTCTCTTTCACTTTCTCTCTATCAAATTCAAATTCGAAGGTCGTTAGTGGCAATGGGAAACATATGTTTACATTGCCGAACCAAGTGAGAGATAATAAACATCAAAACAAATGCGAAAGCTCCACCTCTCTCCTTCTCTTCCTCACGCCCTCCCTGTCGCAGTTCTCACTCTCTGTTCCTCTCACACGCTGATGCTATTCACATTATCCCCCCTCTTTCTCCTACACACTCTGGCCCTCGCTCCTCCCCTCCTCTTGCAGGGTCTTTGTGTTTCACTCACCATCTCTATGCTTTAGTGGGATTCTCTCTCACGTAAAAACACACTCAAACACACACTTCTCTGCTTGGTGTGTTGCATTCAAACATAAGTACGCACACACACACACACACACATTGACTGACTGCTGATCAATAGAGAATGCGTTGATGACCTCATGCACGTTAAAGTGTCAGTAAGAGGCAGGTGGGCAGAGCCTTGCTGTCAATCATCGGTCCCATCCCACAGTAACACAGCCCCTCCCACCATATAGGCCCATGCCTCACAGTACGTGGAAGTGGCCCAGGGTCAGATACTCTTACATCTCTCTTGTAGTTGAGGTTAGAGTTAAAGGTCAAGAAATCTGATATTAGATCTGTGCTTTTTTGTAAGATTAACTTAGAATCCAATACTGTCCAAAATATACCACATGGATATCCCTCTACACGTACTGGACACAGAGCTGTGTTGCTTTCGTATTATAATGGGCAAAATAAGGCAGACTGTTTCATACTGGTTGAAGCAGATGATGTCACAGTGGTTGAAGCAGAACAGATGATGTCACAGTGGTTTACACCCCACACCACTCTCTCTCTCTCTCTCTCTCTCCCACAATGCATGGTTTATCTCTCTCTCTCTCTCTCTGTGTACACAGCCCTTTGTACAGGGGCATTATTCGAGTCGTGACTGATACTGCTCCCTATGGTATTCTCCATTCATGCAGCTCTAAAGACCTGTAGCGATCTCTTTCTGGCAGGGCCTCCTTTCGGTTATGGCTGTGCTGTGTAGGAGCCCGGAGCAGGATTTGGCAGCTGGCTGTTCTTGCCGTTCAGCACAGAGCAGTAGTCATTGCACCAATCTCTATCCACTAGCAGTGCTGGAGTGAGCACATTTTCTCTCTCTCCTTTCCTTTTTGCCTCCTCTTCTCCGATCCCCGTCCTCCTCCCTTCTCCTTCCTCCCTGTCTCTGCTCATAATGTTCCTTTTGTTGGCCGCTATCAGTATCCTCAGACACAACACGCACACGTTCTCACGCTCACGCCCACGCCCAACCCCGTGGCTTGGGGTTGTTTGCACTTCTATGTACTGTAGCTACTGTACGGATGGATGCTCTAGCCCTATGGCTATGCCACTGCTTCTCTCTCCATCCCTGTTCCACCTTGGGTATCCATTGGTCCGTGGAGAGGGAGGGAGGGAGGGAGAGAGAGAGAGAGAGAGAGAGAGAGAGAGAGAGAGAGAGAGAGAGAGAGAGAGAGAGAGAGAGAGAGAGAGAGAGAGAGAGAGAGAGAGAGAGAGAGAGAGAGAGAGAGAGAGAGAGAGAGAGAGAGAGAGAGAGAGAGAGAGAGAGAGAGAGAGAGAGAGAGAGAGAGAGAGAGAGAGAGAGAGAGAGAGAGAGAGAGAGAGAGAGAGAGAGAGAGAGAGAGAGAGAGAGAGACCCCTCTCCTTCCCTCCCAATTTTGTAGAGATACAAACAGGCTTGCTTAGCAGATTAAATGAGCAGAAAATATGACTTTCACCCCAAATAAACCCTGTGTTTGCTGTTTTTGTCTCCTATGATATATGGAATAGGATGCTTTTAGTTCATGGCTTCAACCTATTGATTTCTAATTAAAAGACTTCTCCACCGCTCTTTGTTTTTCATCCTATTGATTTTTGATGTGCTGATTCAGTGCAGCGATCCCGCTTACGCGCTGCTCACGGCCCAAAGCAATTAAATGGCGGGGCCAGTGATGGTTGTAGGGCTTTCTTCTGCTTTCATATTTCGGATTTTGCGCTGTTGGGTGGGAAACGTTGACATTTGACTGGTGTGAACGTGGAAGTATAGACCGCATCAGTGGTGGCTGGTGGCACTTGACATCGTGGGATGGGCTCATATAATGTCTGGATTCCATGTGTTTGACACGCTTCTGTTCATTCCATTCGAGCCATTACTAACGGCCGTCCTCCTCTCACCAGCCTCCATTTGACCATATAGGCCTGTATAGGCTACTGAAGCGTTAGGGCAGTTTTCCCTCCAATTGAGCTGTCATTTGCGAGCTCAGTTGAAGCTTTTGGATATCTGTTCTAACCCAGATGTAAACTTCTCCCTGTCAGAAGCCTCTCTGTCAGGTAAAGGCCCAATGCAGTCGTTTTTTTTCTATCAAATCATTTCTGGGTAACAATTTTGTACCTTATTGTAGTAGATTTCCATTCAAATGTTCTTAACTATTTCTCAAGCAAGAATTGTGCTAGGACTGTCTGGGAGTGGTCTGAGTAGGGGGGGGGGGGGAAACTGAAAACTAGCTGTTATTGGCAGAGAGGTTTGGAACTCTTTCTTATTGGTCTATTAACCAATTTACCACACGGTGAAAGCCGAAACTCCCGCCCATGCTAAAATGCTGATTTAGAAGGTCCTGTGTAGATTGTATTTTCAACCAGCAACTATCAGGAAATAACACTGACCAAATTTCTTCACACTTTTACATTGTTAGTTTCATCAGCTGCTATCGTGCAATATGATACGAAACACAGGGGAAACTGAATTTTGACTACACTGGGCCTTTAAAGACCATCATCATACTTAATGCTTTAAAACAATTACAATTCAGAAATTCAATTCTGCCCAGACTGCTGCTATTGGTTCTTAATTTGATCCCTCCCTTGAGACGCCCACACTGGGAAGAGCCAATCACGGCACTCTTGTCTGTTTTGAATTGTATGACTTTTGACGTCTGTTAAATGATCAAGGGCATTTGGATTGTAGATACGGTGCATTCAGAAAGTATTCAGACCCCTTTACATTTTCCACATTTTGTTACGTTACAGCCTTATTCTAAGATATATGAAATAAAACATTTTTCCCCATCAATCTACACACAATACCCCATAATGACAAAGCGAAAACAGGTTTTTAGAAATACCTTATTTACATAAGTATTCAGAGCCTTTGCTATGCGACTCGAAATTGAGCTCCGGTGCATCCTGTTTCCATTGATCATTCTTGAGATGTTTCTACAACTTGATTGGAGTCCACCTGTGGTACATTCAATTGATTCAATCTATATAAGGTCCCACAGTTGACAGTGCATGTCAGAGCAAAAATCAAGCTATGAGATCAAAGGAAGCTCCGAGACAAGATTGTGTCAAGGCACAGATCGTGGGAAGGGTACCAAACATTTCTGCAGCATTGAAGGTCCCCAATAACAGTGTTCTCCATCATTTTTAAACGGAATATGTTTGGAACCACCAAGGCTCTTCCTAGAAGAACTGAGCAATCGGGGGAGAAGAACCTGACAGAGCTCCAGAGTTCCACTGTGGTGATGAGAGAACCTTCCAGAAGAACAACCATCTCTACAGCACTAATCAGGCCTTTATAGTAGAGTGGCCAGATGGAAGCCACTCCTCAGTAAAAGGCACATGACAGCCGCTTGGAGTTTGCCAAAAGGCACCTAAAGGACTCTCAGACCATTCATCTCGTCTGATGAAACCAAGATTGAACTCTTTGGCCTGAATGCCAAGCGTCATGTCGGGAGGAAACTTGGCACCATTCCTTTGGTGAGGAATTGTGGTGGCAGCATCATGCTGTGGGGATGTTTTTCAGCGGCAGGGACTGGGAGACTAGTCAGGATCGAGGGAAAGTTGAACAGAGCAAAGTACAGAGAGATCCTTGATGAAAACCTACTCCAGAGCACTCAGGACCTCAGACTGGGGCGAAGGTTCCCCTTCCAACTGGATAATGACACTAAGCACACAGGCTTCGGGACAAGTCTCTGAATGTCCTTGAGTGGCCCAAAACTCTTTCCAAGACAGACTGACCAGGTGAATCCAGGTGAAAGCTATGATCCCTTATTGATGTCACTTGTTAAATCCACTTCAATCAGTGTAGATGAAGGGGAGGAGACATGTTAAAGAAGTGTTTTAAGCCTTGAGACAACTGAGACGTGGATTGTGTATGTGCGCCATTCAGAGGGTGAATGGGAAAGACAAAATATTGTAAGTGCCTTTGAACGGGGTATGGTAGTAGGTGCCAGGCGCACCGGTTTGTGTCAAGAACTGCAACACTGCGTGGTTTTTCATGCTCAACAGTTTTCTGTGTGTATCAGGAATGATCCTCCACCCAAAGGACATCTAGCCAACTTGACACAACTGTGGGAAGCATTGGCGTCAACATGGGCCAGCATCCCTGTGGAACACTTTCGACACCTGGATCCTCAGTGGCGCAGTGGTCTGTGATCGGGAGTCCCATAGGGCGGCACACAATTGGCCCAGCATCGCCCGGGTTAGGGGAGGGTTTGGCCGGGGTAGGCCGTCATTGTAAACAATAACTGACTTGCCTATTTAAATAAAGGTTAAATTAAACCTTGTTGAGTTCATGCAGGCTGTCCAGAGGTTAAAAGGGGGTGCAACTCAATATTAGGAAGGTGTTCCTAATGTTTTGTACACTAAGTGTATAGTGCTAATAGTATATAGTAGTATTGACCAGGTCTAATGTACAGTATGTCAGTGTTCCCTCCCCAACTCAAAAGAAGCTGACGTCATGACCGTGTCCTTACAGTGACGAGAGTGTGCGTATCCTTACGGTGTTGTGTGCGTGTGTGTGCGCGCCAGTGTGTGTGTGTGTGTGTGCGTGTCCTTACAGTGGGGTGAGGCTGACCGGAGCTTCATGGAGGTGACCGGACCACAAATAGCTCCTCTTTACATTTGCATCAGTTATTCCCCATGAGGTGTCAATAAACGCTGTGCCCTGCCTGGATGCTGCCTGCCTGGGCCAGGCTGTCCTCTATACTCTAGTCTTAATGCTCTGTCCTCTAGTCTATGCTCTATGTTTTTGGTTCGATTTCTGTCTGTTTGTGTCTCTACACTCTTAGGCAAAAAAAAGGTGCTGTCTAGAACTTATAAGGGTTCTTTGCCTGTCCGCATAGGAAAACATTTTGAAGAACCCTTGTTGGTTCAAGGTAGAACCCTTTTGGTTCCAAGTAGAATATTTTTTGTAGACCATGTAGAACCCTCTGTGGAAAGGGTTCTTTGCCTGTCCCCATAGGGGAACCCAAAATGGTTCTACCTGGAACCAAATAGGGTTCTCCTATGGGGACAGGCAAATAACCCTTTTTCTAAGAGTGTACTGCGTCTCTTCACATTAAGACTTTCCGTGTGTGTGTGTGTGCATGCATGTGTTTGTTTTACCCTGCCTCCACTTCTTACTCATGAACTGTACTTGCGTGTTGTGTTGTCTATTCAGACTGGAGGTGATGGTGCAGTCCATTAGTGTTAATCAGGCTGGGTTGTTTTAGGTAGCAACTCTAGTCTCTCTCTCTCTCCCCATCTCCCCATCTCTCCTCTCTCTCGCTCTCTCTCCCCCTTCTTTCTCTCTCTCTCTCCCCCTTTTCTCTCTCTCTCTCTCTCCGACTCAGTGCTACCACTCTGGAGAGTCCCTCCACAGCTCTGGGGCTGTCTAAGGTCTGGGATATGAATAGAGCGCAGTGCTAATGCACGGCATACTGAAACAAAAAAGGGCTGGAGAGAGAGATGGATGCGGAGAGATGTGCCTCCTATGCACCCCACACTACAGTAGCACCCTAGGAACATGACAGGACTAGTTCCGCCACACGCAGATAGAGGGTGTTGTTTGTAGGTATCTTGCTGTTGCTGTTCAATTACAAGAATAACTCATGCACATGTGTTTAGATGCACTGCGATATTTATATACCTTCAATATTAATCCCACGTTCTTTCTTTGTATACATAGAGAGCAACGTTTTCAGCTCCTCTGTACTGTGGTGTACTGGAGTGTTAGTGACCAGTCAGTGGCTCGTCAAAACTCTTCGTTTGGGGACACTTCGGGCCAACTACGATGACATGTAGTTGGAAACCCCACCCCAAAATGGTATTAGACAGAGAGGAGAGAGTGTCACATAGACAGTGGGTCAGATGCTCCGATTCAAACCCGTGTCGGTGTTTGAGAGGCGAGCCAGCAGCCGGGGGATTGCCAGTTCCAATCCCGGATCTTACGGGAAAGATCTGGTGGAAGTGAGCTGGCAACCGGAGCGTTGCTGGTATCAAATCCTAGATGCCATTGCCTGCGTGGCAGCAACTGTTCCACGGCTGCCCAGTGTGGCAAGCCCCTGCTCTTACCTCTCCAGCCTGTATGTGTCGTTTGGAGGGGTTGGGATAAAGCAGAAGTTACATTTTCGGGTGGACCTTGCGTACAATTGACAAATAAAGTCCTCTTGAAGTACCAGTAGAAATGGATAGCTAGATGGTCCCTAGAGCTGTTCACATTCAGTAAGTGATGAGTTTAGTTTCATGGAACACCCTTCTATATGGCGGTGCACCCTAGATGACCAGTATTCACATAGTTAGGGTGCACTTAAACCCTGCATCTCTCTTGCTACCTCTCTTGACTCTCTCTCTAGTCTAACCTGATCCCTCTCTCTCTCTCTCTCTCTCTCTCTCTCTCTCTCTCTCTCTCTCTCTCTCTCTCTCTCTCTCTCTCTCTCTCTCTCTCTCTCTCTTCCTGTCTCGCTCTCGGTTTCCCTCCCCCTCTCTCTCTCTCTCTCTGTCTCTCTGTCTCGCTCTCGGTTTCCCTCTCTCTCTCTCTCTCTCTCTGTCTCTCTCTCTTCCTGTCTCGCTCTCGGTTTCCCTCCCCCTCTCTCTCTCTCTCTCTCTCTCTCTCTCTCTCTCTCTCTCTCTGTCTCTCTGTCTCGCTCTCGGTTTCCCTCTCTCTCTCTCTCTCTCTCTCTCTGTCTCGCTCCCCCTCAGCGATGTTAGACCAGTGCTGTATGATCTGACTGTGATGACTTGTGAGCGTGGCTCGTCTCCATACAGCCTAATTGATGCTACTAGTCTGTTGTGATCTGCTGTCCCAAGCTCTCTTTCTCTCCCCCTTTACACCTCACTACCTCTTCTCCTCCTCCTCCTACCCTTCTCTCATCACTCCTCCTTTCCTGCCACCTCTCTTTTCCTTTATCCTGTATCTCGCTCTCTCATCTACCTCTCTCTCTCTCTCTTTCACTCTGCCTAGTTTTCTGTCTCCCCCTCTCAGTCCCTCCCTCTCCCGCAATTCCCCCTCTCTCTCTCTCTCTCTCTCTCTCTTTCTTTCTTTCTTTCTTTCTCCCACTCTCTTTGACTCTCTCTTTCTCTCCCTCCCTTTCTCTTTCCCCCCCTTTGTCAGTACTCTGAAGTTATTAACTGAGAGACCATTAATGAGAATGTTGTTAATATCCACTTTTATGTCTTCTTTTATGCACAAGCAGACCTGTGTGTGCGCGTGTGTTTGTGTGTATGAACGTCTTGATCCTGAGACCACTTAGTTGCTTTCAAGAAGCCACGAAGGCTTGTATTTTTGTTAAAAGGCCTTTTTCAGGGGTGAACACCAGATTGCCTAATGGCCAGTGTGCATGCCAGCGAACTGTGGAATGTTTCCAAGCGCATGTATTATTCAAACTAAACAATGGAAGGGTTAGAGAGGAGAGCGGGAAGAGAGGGAGGAATGAGAGGAGTAAGGCAGAAAGAAAGAGGAGTAAATGGAGGTGGAGGCACTAAGAGATAAAAATGAGAGGTAGAGTTACCATGACGAGGGAGAGGGAGAACAATAAAAAAG
Source organism: Brachymystax lenok tsinlingensis (assembly GCA_030435695.1). NCBI lineage: Eukaryota > Metazoa > Chordata > Actinopteri > Salmoniformes > Salmonidae > Brachymystax > Brachymystax lenok. The sequence goes on along the minus strand of CM059791.1, from coordinate 96,727,497 downwards.
ACGGGAAGACGGGAAGAGATGGCCGTCCTACTTCAAACAAACAACTTTGAAGCTCATTACTTTTTCTTTATAAATGATTTGTGAAGCCTCTATGGAGGCTTAAAGGTTTTATGAAGGGTTCTAAAAGTTTTTCTTCGATTAAAGTGGGCCAGCGATGGCAAAACAGAAAGGAAAATCAGTGCGAGGAAGAGAAGGAGAGGAGAGGAAGAGGAGGAGAGGAAGAGAAGAGGAGGAGAGGAAGCTATAGGATATCTGTGAGATTGAGGAGGCATTAATGAAAATTAGGTCACTAACTTGAGTGAGGGAGAGGGCTAGATTGAGTGAGGGAGAGTGAGGGAGAGGGCTAGATTGAAGGGGAAAGGAGAGGAAAGAAAAGAGAGCGAGAGATTCACTTTGAGGGAGTAGAGTGAGAGTGAGACAGAGGGAGGGAGGGCAAAACAGAGAAAGCTATGGGGATGATGACGATGAAGCCTGTACTTGTTTCAGATTTAGATTAGAAATAGTTTAGATAATAATGTGGGTAAAATTAGACATTCGGGGGTAGGCTTGGGCGGTATACCGTATATAACATATACCGGGGTATTTGGAAATAGTCACTGGATGTTTTTTCAATACCGTTGAAACTATTTCTTAGAAGTTATTTTTTTTTATACATTTGAATATTTGTAGCTACGTTTTGATTAAATACATGCAGTCAACTTGTGCAATACATTCGGGGGATAAAGCACATCGCGCTCTTCATTTCACCTGTCACGTAATTTTTCATTATGAAGCTTACCGGTAGTCCCCAGTCACATGGTGTTTGTTTACATGCACACAATGATGAGAGACCGGAGCCTTGTGAGTCACTCACTGCAGTAAGCGCCAGGTGATCTAGTTACAGTATGGAATTCACAACTAAATGTTTGCCAGCTAGATACAGCATCTTAATAGTTATAAGTTAACTGTCTAAAATGTGCTAAATTCTCTGCAGTTGTGCATTTGGTTTGCTAATTTAGTAGCTAGTTATCTAGATAAGTAGTGAGCTTCTTGCGAAATCAACAAGGAACCTTGCTGTCTAATATTTGTTTTGTGCGTGCAGCAAACTGTGAGTAGCATTTTTGGGTTAATTGTATAACTTTATGGGCTGGGTTGTCTGTGCTGCAAAGAGTTTTGTCTGAGACTGTATAAAAGGTTTGCAATGCGCTCGTTAGCATTTAGCTAGCATTCGCTATGGGAATTGACATGTACTTGTTAGCATTGCTAAACTTCGGATTACTTGTGTTCAGTGGCAGTATTCCGGAATATCCCGCGATGGTACAAGGTCAGTATGAAGCACAGGAGGTTGGTGGCACCTTAATTAGGAAGAATGGTGGAATAGTATCAAACACATGGTCTCCAGGTGTTTGATGCCATGCCAATTGCTTTGTTCCCGCCAATATTATGATCCATTTTCTCCTCAGCAGCCTATGAAGGTATGACAATCTGGATACCGCCCAAACCTGGGTGGGGTGTCTTAGAAAGGAGCACATTGTCTTTCCAAATACTCCTGGCTGTCTCACCTCTCCTGATAAGGTCTTCCTCAGCAGCTAGTGATTTTAATATTATTACAATCAACAACTGTTTAGAAACACCACCATCATGTCCATTGACAAACCTAAGACCTTTCAAATGGCATGTCTAATTTTTAAGTATTCCTGCTGGTCACCTTTCCAGGCAGACGGATCTACTGAAATCACACATTTATTTACAAGACGTAACTGTAAATAATCCCTTATTTATGAAAACAACAATTTATTCATCAGTGCCACCTTCATCCTATGTTTTAATTGAATTCCTACTCTCTCGGAGACATCGGTCCAGTCATTTCTCTCTCTCCCTCTCTCTCGTTCTCTTCCCCCTCCTCCTCTACTCTGCTGCAATGTCGAGGGTTTTCATATTGGTGCAGTGTTTAAAGATGTCCTCAGACCATTGCAGTGTTCAGTATGATGCTCAGATCATCCTTCACAGTGCTATGTGTGTAGTACTAAAGCACTGTTTCTGAAGTCACATTATAGGATGATGTGTCTGTCTGGCATAGTGTGCTGTCTGTATGGAGATGTGCTCTGAATTCTGATTTGGAAACAGAAGAGGTCTGTCTGTGTGTGTCCGCATCTGTCTGTGTGCGTGTGACTGACTGACAGACTCACTGCTTTTGTGCTTGCGTGTGTGTGCATCTGGGGCGTGTGTGTGCATTAGAGCTCAGACCAGTATAGCCTTCAAGACATCCCCATTTGCCTCAGTGTGACTGAAAACCCACTACTAAGTGTTCTCCTCACAGCACTACCCTCGTCACTGTCACGTTTCCATCCGGGTCAGGTAGACCAGGGCTGTGTGTGAAATGGAACCCTGTTCCCTATGTAGTGCACTACTTTTAACCAGGGCCCATGCAGCCCCATTCTCCACCCTTCTCCCCAAGTGTGCATGTGCACACTTCCCTGCATGCATTTAAAAGCATTGGATTGGTGTAAGCATTGGCTGGAGGAGTTTCCACCATTTTTAAAACCCACACTTCAGGAGAAGGGTGGAGGTAGAGATTTGGCCATCCCTCTGACCAGAAGGGCTGTCTGCCTGTCCATCAGTAGGTGTGTTGTTAGTCTGACTGGGTCCCACATGGCACCCATTTCCCTATATAGTGCGCTACCTTTTGCCTGGACCGTGCACCCTATTCCCCTACATAGTGTACTACTTTTGACCAGAGCCTTATGAGTCCTGGTCAACAGTAGTGCACTGTGTAGAGAATAGGATGCAATTTGGAACACTGACACACTGTATCATCTCAGGGACTCCCTAGGGAGCTTTCAGACGCTTTAAGACGCGATGTGCTCAATGAACCTACAGGGTTCGTTCAGCACACTCTCCTCCTGTGTCTGAAAATATCACTAGCCATCAAATCCTTGCTTCCTCTCATTGTTTCGTCCATTCTTTGCCTCCCTCTCAAAGCTTATTCCCGGAGGCCAGACGGGCGGGACCTTCGATCCGTTCCTCCAATGAGGGGAAGGTGAAGAATTGAGGGAACAAAGATGGAGGAAACAAGGACTGAGGAAGTAAGGATTTGACGACACAGTCATGGACTCGAGGTTAGGAGGATAGTAGGAGCCTGTGAGCTGCTAGAAGAGGGAAACATCTCACTGTGCAACAGGGGAATGGCAGGCTTTTGCTCCAGCCAAGGATACATACACACACATACTCACAACATCTATAATAAAACATGCATGTCAAGGGAGGGAACCGTTAAATGTTTGATAAAGCAACAGAAATAGAAAGATCCTATGAAAAGAGAAGCGAGATTTGCACACACAGACAAAAAAAAGTGTCCCCAAAAGTGGAGCTTGAGTGCTTTAGGATGGCGAGGCAGGTGACATCACAGGCGGTGGGCGGCGGTGTCTCTAGTCGGCACGGAAACGGGTCTCCTCATCATCAGCGTTTCCAGGCCACAGTGAGATGAGATGAGGCTCGTTAAATGAGTTCATGTTAATAGGCTGGGGGAATTAAGCAGTTCTCCCAGGAGTATCCAGACCACTCATTTGGGCTGTGTTTTTTTTGTATTCATCTGTTATGAGAAGATTGACCCGACTGCTGCTATTTGAGACGCATCCTCAAAGACATCTATAATATAATGTACTGTATTAAAGGTATATATACACTGGAGCCACTTGTCATTTTGGGCTGGGTTGGTCTGATATTCATAATGTCGGTTGAGCGTGTGTAGGTTTTTATATTTTGGGAAATTAGAGGGATTTTTGTGTGTGTGTGTGTGTGTGTGTGTGTGTGTACCTGCGTGCCTGTATGTTTTAAGTTTGTGTAGTATGAAATGCAAGCTTCCTATCCAGGTGTACGTGTTTCTCTCTATACTAAGATCTGAGCAGGCATTTTGCAAGACGACTGTACTCTGCAGCCAGGGCTCTGGAAGGACCCCCGATACATTCAGGCAGCTTACTGCATAGACCAGAGAGCGAAGGAAGGCGAGAGAGAGACAGAGGAGGAGGAGTGTGGAGGTATGGGAGAGCTACAGATCTAGAAGGAGAGAGAGAGAGAGATTTCTGTGAGAAAGAAAGGAGAGGAGGAAGAGGATAGCGAGGGAACCGAGAGGAGGGGAGGGTAACGCTGCAGAGGGGGAAACAGCAGCAGCACCACACACACACGTATATAAGTGACTGTAATGACGTGTTACATGAAGGGACTTCATTGGGTGGCAGAGAGAGAGGCAGAGGGAGATTGCAGAGGGAGAGGCAGATAGAGGCAGAGAAAGAGGCTGGGCGATATGGCCGAAAAAAAAAATCTAACTTATGGGCGATTCACAATATATATATATATCTTGATTTTTAAAACAGTTTTCTCTAAATAAGCTTTGTTGTACAATGTAAAATACACTGCATTTGAAACAGTGAGCAATACTTGAATGAATTCAGGGCTTGTGAAAGTACACATTGGCTACCTAGGCCTTCCACAATAATAAGACCCACTAATAATGTCATTCTTTTATCAAAATAGTTTAACTGTCTGTGAAAATGCCGTTTTTGTTACAAATTTTACCAGAACCATGCATAATGCACATCCACTAATAACGATCAACTTATTGCAGCAGGCATTATAGAAAATGAACACGGGTCTCATAAACAATCTCTGAAGCACGAGCCCAGGTGCTAGTGAGTAGCCAGCTGATCTTTCTATTTAACGTCTAGCCAACTTGGATCTACTTGCTAGCTCACAAGGTAGAACAGTTGAATGGTTACGAACACACCCTTCTGGCCGTCTCCCACTGTTGGAACAGCATGCCAGCCTGTCCACTTTGTTCTGAAGGTTTTGTTTGTGCGTCTTTTACTTTTGGTTTTGTACACCAGCTTCAAACAGCTTAAAATGCTATCTTTTTTGTTCATCGAAAATAGATTTCACAGCGGTACAATGATTCTCTACACTATACTTGCTTGTTTTGACACATAAACTGAAATTAGGCAAACTATTAGAATTTTAGCAACCAGGACATGGCGGAGCAATTCCTGCATAATGCATCTCTAAGTTTTCCTATATTATACTAAAATAATGTCTCAATGTGTTTCGGTGTCCATATGAGCGATTCTGTTGGACCAAACCGCAAATGGCGAGTAGAAACCGCATGAGGAAGAAGTTATTTTTCCTATTTGTTGTTCAGTGGCAAGGGGGGAGGAGTTTGGTGTTTGTGTGTAAATTGGAAGGTGCACAGTCACAGTAGGAGTGAGACCAAAAGACAACACGAGAACAAGTGGACATAAACCCCCATAAAAGAATACAGGCATTTGGAATATCGTGCTAAAACATTTGAATGAATGAATCAAAATAATTCAATATATTGCCGAGCCATAGTTGAGGCTGGGTTGCGGATTGGTTAGGTTGAGGCTTGGTTGAGTTAGTTTGGGTTGAGGTTGTGTTAGGTTTGGTTGAGGCTCGGCAGAAGTTGGGTGAGGTTCTGTTGAATTGAAGCTGGGTTGGGTTAGGTTGGGTTTAGGTCGGTTGTGTGAGAGAGAGTGAGGTTCCGTGTGCCTGAGATGAACAGATACTGTTGGGGCTCCCGAGTGGCGCAGCGGTCTATGGCTCTGCATCTCAGTGCAAGAGGCGTCACTTCCTAGTTCGAATCCAGGCTGCATCACATCCGGCCGTGATTGGGAGTCACATAGGGTGCGCAATTTGCCCTGCGTCGTCCGGGTTTGGCCCGGGGTAGGCCGTCATTGTAAATAAGAATTTGTTCTTAACTGACTTGCCTAGTTAAATAAAGGTAAAATGTAAAATACTATTGATCCAGAGGGGCCGATAGGAGAAAAGGCCTGGTGCTTTGAACAGGCACGCCGGCTCAATCAATAGACATTTATCTATGTGAGAGTGAACATGACATCTCTGTTTTCTCCTAGGGTGGCCGCGCATTGCCCACAGCGTCGTAACTCACTAACCCCCATCTCTCCCTCACTCTCTATTCATCTCCCTCTTCCTCGTTCTACCTCTGTCTCTGTACCGTCGCACTCCATCTTGAACCCCCTCTCCCACCGTTTTCTACCTCCGCCTCTCTTTTCCCCTAGCTCTCTCCCTCTCTCCCTCTCTCCCCTTCTTTCTGTCTGAGTGCAGCGTCTATGAGATTGCAGCAGAATGCCCATACTGTATTAGCTGCATCTCTCTCTCATTTCTGGGCTGTTGTTCATGGTGTCTGGCGCCACCTATCTTCCGTCTATTATCAGAAGAACCCGGTCTGAATGCACACCACAGTACCACTGCAGTACCATGACCCGAAACGCAGCACAACCACCCTTCCCTGTATATAGCTACCCATCATAGAACATTAATGTAGCTTTCAGCTAATTCCTGTTCGTTTACATTCACTGTCAGCTGACAGGCCAAAGCTATGGGTCTATTCCCAATGACGAGAATCAAGGAGAATTTCGAGAGATTCTAGGAGGTATCTATTCTCGAGAGACATTACTGTAGTATTGCGTATTTCTCACGTCTGGAATGCAACCTCAGGAGGTCGCGCACGACACTCGTTCTACAGTTGCCCCCCTCTAAGCAGGGGAGTAAACAGCCCAACATGCATACAGTAAAAATACTAATAGCAGAGCAGTGTTTTTGAAACTGCTGAAATGTACAGACATTTTCATTTATATTTGAAACTCGTTTTGAGTGTTCACCTGATATTGCATTGACCTGTTATATTCTAAAATTGTCGCCGTAGCTTTTAAAAAACAGGGAAGCCCAACGGTGTTGACTTACATGATATTAAGAAAAATGAACTTTTTATTTTCGTGTGAGAGGGGTGAACGTTCATGTTTGATATGCAAACATTACTAGTTAGCTAGACCAATAATGGACGAAAAAAGAGGCAAGGACCTTCCATGTTCTGTTTTAAAGGGGAATCAGCACTGGAAGCCAAAACAGACTGACATTCCATCTCAAATGTGGTATGGTTGTAGAAACCGTATTTTTTCAGTGATAACACGTTTGTGGCGTTTACACAAGGTATTCGGAGACGCAGATAAATAATTAGCGCCGGTAGTCCACTCTTTCATCCGTCTGTTTTCCGTAAAACATGCACTGGAACATGGGAATAGGGCTGTGTGTGAACCTTAATAAGGTGTATAGTAATTGAACTTATAATGTATTATTATGTATTATTTCTCGCTGATATGAAGTATACGTCTTGCAAGCTACATTTGAACGTGTGTACAAACAAGAAAATAAACCCTTTTATTGTCTGCACATGCGTGTGAATTTGAGCATTTTTCAAGAGTGTAATATGGTTTGGTTGCATTACTCAAGAGCGTATGTAATACGTTTTAGCCACAAAGTTATAAAATCGGAATTTAAATCTAACCCACACTGTTGAACCCTAAAGCCTAACCTTAACCACACTGCTAACCTTAATGCCTAATTAAATGAAGACCAAAAAGCACACACAAATGTTTACAATATAGCACCTCAGTTAAAACAATTTGGCTAATCTATATATCCATAGCTAGGCCTATTTAATTTTTTGGAAGATCAAAGGGTATTAAATTAATTTGAATGACAGAAAATCTGACAGACTGTAGCCTAATATATAGATATAGCCTAATTGTATTATTATCTGTAGTAGAAAGCAATGGGTTAGAAGAAGCCTACATCCTTACATGGCCAGCTATGTAAACTCTAACATTTATTTATGCTGCAATAGAGGTTCAATTGGTAATATAAATGTTTTGTCTTCTTCTAATGCCTCTTAAAGCAGGTTTACATTGACGAGTCTTGTCCTGGAGGCAGAACTGAGTGATTTCAGCTAATTTGGTGTGCCAACATATTGGTCTCTGACTTGTGGTCAGACTCGCTCAGGCGGAACAAACTTACATTTGCACCATTGCTGATTTGAATGTCATTGAAAAAAACTGAAAGGTGTCGAATGCATTTTGCACAAACGTCTTTTCTGAATGTGAAAGTAATCCTAGAAGTAACCATGTAGTTTTTCAAAAGTATCTGTAATCGGATTACAATATTTTTGCTGGTAACGTAACTAATTGCAGTCCGAGTTTTTTTAGGAATCCGTTACTCCCCAATCCTAACGGCATGGTTGCTATGGGGTTTGTTCAGTTGTACTGTCGAGTTCATCAGAAGTTCTATGTAATCGTTGGCGTTAGACCTAAAACTGTGTCAAACAGATCTATTCATGCAGCTGGGAACCATTGGTGTTATTTAGCAGTTTAGGTTAACCTCTGTTGCTGTATGTTTTCTGTGATACAGTATGTGAATGACATTCATCTGTAAATCCATGTGATCCTTTGGGTTAGGCTTCGGTGAGAATTCAATGAGCCCAAGAAACATAATCCTGTAACAGGCAACTAAGTAAGCAAACTTGAACCTAACCATTTTTCTCTCTCCTTCTCTCTCCCTCTCCTCCAGTACTGTGCGTTCCTCTCCCTTCTGTTCATCCTCATCTCCATCACCACCTTCTGCTTGGAGACGCACGAGGCCTTCAACACCATCTACAACAAAACAGAAAACGTGACGGTGGGCAATGTGACGCGTCAGGAGATAGTCTACGAGGTGGTGACCGACGGCTGGCTCACCTATGTGGAGGGAACGTGCGTCATCTGGTTCACCATTGAGGTCATGATGCGCGTGATCTTCTGCCCCTGCAAGAAGGAGTTCTTCAGTAGCACCCTCAATATCATTGACTTTATTGCCATCATGCCCTTCTACCTGGAGGTGGCGCTGAGCGGTCTGGATTCCAAAGCCGCCAAAGACGTGTTGGGCTTCCTGCGAGTGGTGCGCCGTCAGGATCCTGCGTATCTTCAAGTTGACGTCACTTACTGGGCCCTGCGGGTGCTGGGCCACACGCTCCGCGCCAGTACCAACGAGTTCCTCCTCCTCATCATCTTCCTCGCCCTCGGAGTGCTCATCTTCGCCACCATGATCTACTACGCCGAGCGCATCGGCGCCGACCCTGACGACCCTACGGCCGCCAAACACACAAACTTCAAGAACATCCCCATTGGCTTCTGGTGGGCCGTGGTCACCATGACTACTCTGGGCTACGGGGACATGTACCCCGAGACGTGGTCGGGGATGCTGGTGGGCGCGCTGTGCGCCCTGGCGGGGGTGCTGACCATCGCCATGCCTGTGCCCGTCATCGTCAACAACTTTGGCATGTACTACTCACTGGCCATGGCCAAGCAGAAGCTGCCCAAGAGGAAGGGCAAGCACATCCCTCGGCCCACCATGCCGGGCTCGCCCAACTACTGCAAGCCAGACGCCCTGGCCATGGCCACCGCCGGGCCGGGTATGGTGAGCTCAGGCAGCCTGGGGGGAAGGGACTGCCCTCTGGCCCAGGAGGAGATCATAGAGATCAACAGGACAGGTGAGTAGATCAGGGGAGGGAGGAGAGGGAGGGAGGTAAGGGGAGGAGAGGCGAGGCGTGTGTCTGTTTGTCTGTGCGGATGCAGTATATTTGGAATCTATCTAGAGTGACTGACTGCTGGTGACCTGCAGCATCCCTCACACTAATATTACAATACAATATTATGATCAAATTACCCCAATCACTCTCTGTACATGATGTGGTGTATCGGCTTGTCTCTGAGTCACAACTAACCCAATGTACCAAAACATATACAGTTGGAGTCGGAAGTTTACATACACCTTAGCCAAATACATTTAAACTCAGTTTTCCACAATTCCTGACATTTAATCCTAGTAAAAATTCTCTGTCTTAGGTCAGTTAGGATCACCACTTTATTTTAAGAATGTGAAATGTCAGATAGTAGAGAGAATGATTTATTTCAGCTTTTATTTCTTTCAGCACAAACCCAGTGTGTCAGAAGTTTACATACACTCAATTTGTATTTGGTAGTATTGCCTTTAAATTGTTTAAATTGTTCAACTATTTAGTATGCTTGGGGTCATTGTCCATTTAGAAGACCCATTTGCAACCAAGCTTTAACTTCCTGACTGATGTCTTGAGATGTTGCTTCAATATATCCACATAATTTTCCTTCCTCATGATGCCATCTATTTTGTGAAGTGCACCAGACCCTCCTGCAGCAAAGCACCCCCACAACATTATGCTGCCACCCCCCGAGCTTCACGGTTGGGATGGTGTTCTTCGGCTTGCAAGCCTCCCCCTTTTTCCTCCAAACGTAACGATGGTCATTATGGCCCTCTCCTTTCTGAGCGGTATGACGGCTGCGTGGTCCCAATGTGTTTATACTTGCGTACTATTGTTTGTACAGATGAACGTGGTACCTTCAGGCGTTTGGAAATTGCTCCCAAGGATTAACCAGACTTGTGGAGGTCTACAATTTTTTTTTTCTGAGGTCTTGGCTGATTTCTTTTGATTTTCCCATGATGTCAAGCAAAGAGGCACTGAGTTTGAAGGTAGGCCTTGAAATACATCCACAGGTACACCTCCAATTGACTCAAATTATGTCAATTAGCCTATCAGAAGCTTCTAAAGCCATGATGACATTTTCTGGAATTTTCCAAGCTGTTTAAAGGCACAGTCAACTTAGTGTATGGAAACTTCTGACCCACTGGAATTGTGATACAGTGAATTATAAGTGAAAAATTACTTGTGTCATGCACAAAGTAGATGTCCTAACCGACTTGCCAACACTATAGTTTGTTAACAAGAAATTTGTGGAGTGGTTGAAAACGAGTTTTAATGACTCCAACCTAAGTGTATGTAAACTTCCGACTTCAACTGTACCCCATGTCTGAATCACTGTACTGTAGTTAAGATACTGAACAGTCTTAAATAGCACTCTGTCAGATTATGGTTCCCAACCATCACAATCCTCCCTTTCTACCATGACCGCATGTGTGGGTATGTGGTGTGTGTGTGTTTCCATCCTTCTCCAGTATGTAGAGTTAACCCGATTAGAGAGTGTGGGGAGAAATGAAGTGGATCTGTAACCATGTTAAATAGGGAAGCTGAGGCCACACACACACACACACACACACACACACACACACACACACACACACACACACACACACACACACACACACACACACACACACACACACACAAGCTGATGAAGTCAGATAGACACCGTAACTCTGTATAGAGCAGCGTGATCCCATAATCTAACCCCCAGCCACCCCTCCACCCTCATCCTTCTCTCTCTGCTGGGGAGCTCTCAACACGTCAGCTTTAACGTTTATAAATATTTGGTTGGGAAGATTGGCCTGTCAAAACGCTGTTTGACAGTGGACAGAAAAGCAATTAAACTTGAAGAGTAGAGCGGGGTGTTGATGGGTGGAGGGTTGGGGGGGTGGATTGAGAGAAGGATTAGTTATGACAAGAGAGAAGTTGAGAAGCATGTAAAATGGCATTAGAGAGGGCCCCTCAATTTACACATGTAGGCTACTCAGAGCCTGACACACACGCATGTGCACACACACACACACACTAGGGATGGGCACAAGTACTGAAGTACTAGAATTGGTGTTTGTACTCAATTAAATATTGAGTACTCAAAATGTTCAAATGCAACTATTTAGCAGGTTACATTTAAAAGCGCTGACAACATTTCTGTCAGATGTGAGTATGTTAAGGGCAGTGAATGTTAAAGTTGTGTATCAGAACAACCAGTAATTGGAACAACCGATGGCATACCGCAAGCTTTTTTTGCCTTCAGCCATGTTTAACGCAAACATGCCAGTATTCTACATTTTTTTCGTGAGAGTACTCGAACACAGACATTCCTTCAAATACCTATCCCGAAAACAAGCACTTGCGCGCGCGCGCACACACACACACACACACAGTGTTCCCATAGACTTCCAATCATTGAGCCAATGACTATCCATTTAAAAGCGCATCTTGGCAGAAATATATATAAAATATTACATCATATTTTTTGTAGCGGTGGGCCACTGCTGCTAAATTAATATAGGGGAAACACTGCACTCACACACACACACACACACACACACACACACACACACACACACACACACATACATTTGTACATCATATAGGCCTATTTCCCTCTTGCACTAGCAACCCCCCACACTAGTAATAAATAGGCTTTTTGTGTGTGTGTGTGGGGACGTGCCAGTCCCGATCAGCTGGTGAGTTCACACAGCCGAAAGAGCTCCTTCTGTCAGCACAGCTTACAGCCCAGGAGAGGAGACAAGTGTAGCTCAGTTGGTAGTCCTGTGTAGCTCAGTTGGTAGAGCATGGCTGCTTGCAGCGCTAGAATTGTGGGTTCAATTCCCACAGGGGACCCTTACCACAAAAGTATTAAAATGTATGCACTCAGTAGTATAAGTCGCTCTGGATAAGAGTGTCTGCTAAATGACTCAAATGTAAATAAGGAGGGAGAGGAGAGAGGATTGGTGAGGAGAAGAGGTTCCTACGTAACAAATAACAATAAGAGCAGAGGTTTTGACCCTGATCTCTTTCCTATTACTCTATCTACATTTCAATCTCCGTTTTGCTTTCTTTTACTCCATCTAGGCTCAGTCTGTTTGAATGTTGTCTAAGAAAGACTAAAACAAACTATTTAAATAGAGAATTTCCATTGAACATGCGGTTTAGTCTTGGGATCTTTTATCTCAGCTCGTGAGGCATGGTACCAACACCTTTACATTTGTACAATCAAGATGCCTGCAGGGCAGTTTCGCTAAGCGTGTTGTGTCACACTGTTTGTTTGTGTCAAGTGTTGCAAGTTTAAAATCTAAAATCCTACAGGATCAAAGCAAAGTGTTCACGTCGCTAGTAAACCAAGCAGTGACGTCTGCCGGTTTCTACATGAAAGGCGAGAGAGGATGCATCTGTGCTGTGACTGACTGTCTAGACACGCTTGGGCTGACTAGCCTTGGATACTCCTCGACGGTCAGGTTTTTCATCTGTGTTCCGGAAATCTACCGGAGTCTCCTGACTCCGTTTCCTGCCTTGCTGTGGTGGAAGCTGGAGGTCGGTATCTGCGCTGTGACATAACGTCTAGATGCGCTGGGCTTCCTAGCCCCGGATATCCCTGCTGGGTGGAATCGCCACCGGTGACTGGCCGGTCTACTGGGCCCACTGCTGCCTCACTGTGCGGTAGCCTACTGCAAGGCGACTGGGCGCATTGGTCATATCCACACACTGGGCGAAATCCCTGTCAGCACATTCCTGCAGCAGGTGTTGAACGCTCTAGCATTCTAAAATGCTGACCAGACCGCTCGCGTGCGCATGTTGACACCAGACGCGATCAGGACACGCAGGTTGAAATATCAAAACGAACTCTGATCCAACTATATTCATTTGGGGACAGGTCGAAAAGCATTACACTTATGTAAATTTAGCAAGCTAGCTTGCTTTTGCTAGCTAATTTGTCCTGGGATATAAACATTGGGTTGTTATTTTACCTGAAATGCACAAGGTCCTCTACTCTGACAATTAATCCACAGATAAAAGGATAACGTTCAACCGAGTTTGTTTCTAATAATCTCTCCTCCTTCAGGCTTCTTGTTTTTTGGACTTCATATGGCGGTTGGCAACCAACTTTAAGGTGCATTACCACACCGTCGACTGGACTGGAGTGTGGACCTCAGTTCATCTTTCAATCACCCATGTGGGTATATGCTGCTAAAAGCCAATGAGGAGATGGGAGAGGCGGGACTTGCAGCGCATCAAGTGTCACAAATAGAACTATGTTCTATTTTAGCGCCTGGCTATGCAGACGCTCATTGACGTACGCGAGTAGTGGGTGCAATGATTGAATAACATGTATGTGTACATTTCCTTTGCAACGCACGCGATGCGAGCGGTGTGGTCAGCATGTAACTGTCACAGACCGGCTCGAAGCCCGTAACAAAAAGGGAGACGATGTGGAGACAAGGAATAACAAAAATATATTTATTAACTGAGGTAACCTATATACAAATAAACAATGGTGTGTGTAGTCAGTAATCAGCAGTGTAAGTGAGTGGTCGAGTGTATAGATGTTGAAAGATGCCAAAGCAAGCAAGCCGGCCACAAAAATGCCACAACTAAAATCAACCAGTGTGTCTGCATGGAGAGAGCCTCTTCAATGAATGGGGAAGAGGTGTATCTATCCCGGGCCCAGGTGTGTCCCATTTCGCTGACGACCCTCCCGGCTCCACCCACCGACATCCTAATAAGGAAAACAAGAGCAAAGAGAAAGAATACGGCAGACAGAGTGGAAGACAGAGTCACAGTAACTAAGGCAAGAACGCTCAGGGACCCACTTGGTTTCCAATGCTACTAGACCTGTAGGCTACAGCATTTTTAGGGCAGTAAGGTTTCAAAAGATTGACTCAGCATATTTTAATTTGTTTTCTGTTTGTTTTAGTGAACTGTTGGATTCAGTGGTTAAAATGGCTAGTTTTGTACAAATGGTCATTGTTTTTGATCATTTAAACTATGGAATCTCGTCTCCCTAACCCAGAGATACAGCTAAACCCTACTTTAACTGATGCTATAGCAGATTCTATCTTTCAGAGGGATCCCGTTGTGTAACCATTTGACTCCTACTGTGACATGCACATAAAGCTTTCTCATCTACAGGTTTGGTCTGGCTAAAAACTGTGTTGTATCAGATGACTGTAGTTTGGATTATTTGAAATCATCAAAGTGCAGAGAGATTTTAGAAAGAAACAAATCAAGGTGTTCTATTATTCTTCTGCTTTTGGTGTCAGGAAACATTCACCCAAACCCAGGCCCGTTGGCTATGGATCAGGAAACATTCACCCAAACCCAGGCCCGTTGGCTATGGATCAGGAAACATTCACCCAAACCCAGGCCCGTTGGCTATGGATCAGGAAACATTCACCCAAACCCAGGCCCGTTGGCTATGGATCAGGAAACATTCACCCAAACCCAGGCCCGTTGGCTATGGATCGGGAAACATTCACCCAAACCCAGGCCCATTGGCTATGGATCAGGAAACATTCACCCAAACCCAGGCCCATTGGTTGTGGATGAACTTCGCATTCCAAATGGTTTTAAAACTAGATCAGGGTTGGGACTGATGCATATTAATGTGAGGAGTCTAATCCCGAAAATTGACATGATAAAAGTCTAGGTTCACACTGCTGACCCAGATGTCTTAGTTCTAAAAGTCTAGGTTCACACTGCTGACCCAGATGTCTTTGTTCTAAAAGTCTAGGTTCACACTGCTGACCCAGATGTCTTTGTTCTAAAAGTCTAGGTTCACACTGCTGACCCAGATGTCTTAGTTCTAAAAGTCTAGGTTCACACTGCTGACCCAGATGTCTTTGTTCTAAAAGTCTAGGTTCACACTGCTGACCCAGATGTCTTTGTTCTAAAAGTCTAGGTTCACACTGCTGACCCAGATGTCTTAGTTCTAAAAGTCTAGGTTCACACTGCTGACCCAGATGTCTTTGTTCTAAAAGTCTAGGTTCACACTGCTGACCCAGATGTCTTTGTTCTAAAAGTCTAGGTTCACACTGCTGACCCAGATGTCTTAGTTCTGTCTGAGACCTGGCTTAAGAAATCTGTTCCAAATCAGTCTCAAGGCTTGGATGGTTATAATGTTTATCGATGTGACTGACGAAGTAAGGGGGAATGTATAGCCATCTATTAAAGACAGTTATGTGGTTACTGAACTACGGTCTTTATCTAAACCAAAACAGTTAGAGTTTTTATCATTGAAACTGCAGTTATCGGAAGCTGTGAATTTAGATTTAATAGGATGTTATAGACCTCCATCTGCAAAAGTAGAATCCCTGTATTCTCTGGCTGAACTGATGCGTGGGGGCGAAATGGTCCTTTAAACTGGGACTGGTTATCTCCAAACTCCGAGGCCATAAGAGGACTGTGCAATACACCGAATTGTACTCAAATTATAAATGCAGTCAAGACTCAATCCAAAAGACATCTTTAAGTCAACACTTATTGATGTTATTAACAATTCCCATAAATACTCGGCCGTTGGTATTTTCCCTAATGATTTAAGTGAACATTGTGCAGTTGCTTGCATTATAGACACCAAAAAGTGGCGCCTCGGTTCATAGTCCAACAACGTTTTACGCAGTTTTGTGAGCAGGCATTCCTGATGAACTGTATGCATGCAACTGGGATAGGGGTTGCGCTTATTCCAGATACCGAAGAGGCATTGACCTATTTTCATTCCATGTTTTCTACTATTTGTGATAAACACGCCCCTCTCAAAAAGTACCAGGTAAGAGGTGGAGACAATCCCTGGTTTACAGGGGAATTATCTGATTTGATCCATAAACGGAATACACAACGGGCCAAAGCCAGAAAGGGTAATTCCCGGGCTGAATGGCAGTTATTCAGGGAATTGAGAAATAAGTGCACCTTGTTAATACGGAAATACCAAATTCTATTAGGAATCTACCAAGGCAAACCTCAATAACCCGGACGAAATTATGGAAAACCATTCAATCCATGAATGCTAACACAAACTCCTCTGGTCTTCCGCTGAAACTGACCTCAAATTCAATGGATGTGACTGGCAAGAATAAACTGCTTGACATGTCTAATGAGCATTTTGCTAAAGCTGGGTATTTATTTAATAATGAACTCCTTCCTAAGGTCTCGAATGAGGCTGTGAAAGAAACGGCCACGGGCCCGGCCTGTTTCATCCATTTCATTTGACCGACATGGGGCTTTCAGAAGCTGTTTAATTCATCCGGGCCAGCCGCTTTCTTAATATCAATAGAGTTGAGTGCCTTTACCTTTTTATTTATTTGCCCCTCTCACTCATATATTCAATCTTTCATTGGCGAGTAATACCATTCCAAAAGTCTGGAAAGCAGCCTACGTCACACCTTTACATAAGGGTGGAGATCCGTCCCTGTTGGATAACTATCGTCCCATATCTAAACTGTCTGCACTGGCAAATGTTTTGGAAAACCTGGTGAACTCGCAGTTGAAAGACTTTCTTTGTTTTATCTCAGTTCCAGTCGGGTTTTAGAGCCAAGCATTGTACAATTACTGCAGTAGTTAAGGTTGTAGGTGATCTTCTAGATGCTCAGGACCAGACAAATCACTGCGTTTCCCTTTTTATTGACTTATCGAAGGCCTTGGACACTGTTGACCACGCCCTGCTGTTGTATAGACTAAAAAAGGTTGGTTTAAGTGTTGATGCTTTGGATTGGTTCCAGAATGACCTTTTCTGACAGAACACAGTGTGTAGCACTGGAGGGTGTGAAATCTGAGTTTACAAGGCTTACAAAAGGAGTTCCCCAGGGCTCAATTTGAGTTCCGATCCTTTTTACACAGTATATACATGCTATAGGGGAGACTGTTGACTCTGCAAATCTCCATCTGTATGCTGATGACACAGTTATTTATTCCAACGCGTCTAATATTGAGAAGGCTTTTCAGGACGTACAGTTGGCTTTTGATGTTATTCAAAGGCAGCTTTTCAAGTTGAAACTTGTGCTTAAGTCAAGGAAAACAAAATGTATGGTTTTCTCTTCCCTGAAAGTAAACAGATGGAGCCACTTGCAGATTTGAACTATATAGGCCAGTAAATTGATAGGGGCACCTCCTGTAAGTATCTATGGATTTGGTTGGATGAAAAGCTGAATTTTAAACAGCACATTGATAACTTGACCAAGAAACTGAAGTTGGGTTTCTATTTTAGGAATAAATCAATGATATGTGTGTGTGTGCGTGTATATGTATGTATGTATGTATATGTTTTTAAATGTAACCTTTATTTAACTAGGCAAGTCAGTTAAGAACAAATTTACAATGACGGCCTACCGGGGAACAGTGGGTTAACTGCCTTGTTCAGAATGACAGATTTTTACCTTGTCATCTCGGGGATTCGATCCAGCAACCTTTCGGTTACTAGTCCAACACTCTAACCACTGCCGTTATTCAGAAAGGGTCTTGTTCAAAGCACCTTTTTTTTAAAAATCAGTGCTGGATTATGGTGACCTCAGCAAGTACCTTAACTCTGGACACAGTGTATCATAGTGCTTTAAGGTTTACTGCAAATTCTGGATCACTCACTGTGATTTGTATGCTATGGTGCAATGGACCGTTCTCTCCACCAGGAGGCTTAAGCACTGGTGCACTTTTGTATGCAAAGCTTTGATGGGACAACTCCCTTTGTATCTCTGTTCCTAACTGACCAGATCAGTCACTCAATACAGTCTTCGTTCACTGTCGCTGCTGTCCTTGTCTGTTCCTAAGGCTAGAACTGAGATGAGATGGGGAAACAATCTTTTTCCCATAATGCCCCTTCATCCTGGAACATGCTTCAGATATTAAAGTTAGGGGAGTTGGTGTCCTTGCCTGTTTTTAAGACTGATCGACAACACCGTTTGTGATAGCTGCAGTTGTTTCTAATCTTCAGTTGTGTCTTTAACTTGTGACACTTTGTCTTTTGTGCGTATTTAGTATGTTTCTGTTGTATTCCATGTACACGCTGCTATTTCCCTGTTCTGCCTTCTTGCCAGGTCGCCCCTCTCAAAATAGGTTTTTAACCTCCATGGTTCTTACCTGGTTAAATAAAGGTTAAATAAAAACAAGTAAATAGTCTAGTACTAAGCTTAATCTGTGTCTGGGAAACCGGCCCCTGAAGTGTAAGCCTAAATAGTAGGCCTTTTTGATTATGTGAAAGAATTCCGTTTTTATAGGATGTGAAATTTCAATCAGTTCCAGGGTCAGTGCCAATACCATATTTACGATGAACAATATAGCCTGACATGTTGCTTTGAGTCAGACGGACTAAACCTGCCATCAAAAGCTACGGCATCAAGGAAGATTAAAGATGGCCTTTTCTTTTTTCGAATATGCTGTCAACTGGTGCATGGATGTATCCTTTTTGATAAATAACGCAGGTATAAACAGGCACATAAACCAGATATTTACAGATTCATCCAGAATGTCACAGTGTTCAAACGTGTAGCTATTTGGACATGGGAGGGAGGAAGGTAAGAAGCTGTAGTCAGGGGGGAGAGAAAGGGATGAAGAGGGGGGAAAAGGGGGAGGGAGGTAAGGAGGGATAGTGAGTGATCTTCATGAAGCCTCTTACTTTAATGAGTCTTTGACCTCTTAATGTTCCGATTCCCCCTGGCTCCATACCAGGTGTTGCCACAGCATTGTGTTATACGCCTGTTTGAACACACACACACGCACACAAACGCTCAATGACATATACCGTACACACACACACACACCTCTCTCCCTCTCTGACCACTTTCCCTCTCTCTGTAATATGCTATCTACTGAATGTCTCTCTCTCTCTTTCTCTCACACTCCTTCTCTCTCCAGCTCTCTTTACTCTCTGCAATCTCTGTTCTTTTCTCTCAGTCTCTCTGCCCCCTACAATTTCTCTCTCCCCCTCCCCCTCGCCGTCTCTCTGCGTCTCTCTGTGTGTCGTTGTGAGGTTTGGCCCTCTGGGTTATTTCTGTAAATTGTTGAGCAGTAACTCACGTCAAATTAGATTTGACAGCTGTGTCGGAAGCTATAAGCACAAGTTACCCCGCAGCATCTCACTGTGAGTGTGTGTACTGTGTGTGTACGAGTGCGCATGTATGTGCGTATCTACACTCTATAGTATCTCTCAGTTCCCCCTCTCTTTCTCTCGCTGTCCCGCCCTCTCTGTTTTGCAATGTGTGTGTTAATGTAATGACGCTCAGCGTGTGCTGTGTGTGTGTGTGTGTGTGTGTGTGTGTGTGTGTGTGTGTCAGTGTGTGTGTGGACCTGGAGAGGCTGGGCTCCTGCCTCCTCTCTTCCACTGCAGTGTTTTGGTCACGTGACGAGCAGGGCTATCACAGGACACTAATGTTCTTTTCTCCCCCCTCTTTGCCTCCCTTTTCCTTCTTCTCGCCTCACCGTCTTCACCATGTCCACCCGCACCCTCGCTTTTAACAATCTCATCCCCTCTTCTGTTCATTCCACCCTTTATCTTCGTTCTCGCACATCACCCTCCTCTATTTCCCCTAACTCATTCCTGTCCCTCTCTACTTCCTTGTTCTGGTTATCTCATTTCCTGCGACTTATTTCTTTCTCTGCCTTCTCGCCTCTCCATTTATCCCCCTCTTCTTACACATTCTTCCTCCTCCACTTTCTACCTCCTCTTCACTTTACCTCTCTCTTGCCCCCCCACATGTTTTCTCCTCCTCCTCTCCATCCTTCTACCTCTCCTTTTTTTCTCTCTCCCACCCTTCTCCTCCCCCCATTCCTTACACCCGACCTATCCACCTTCTCTTTCTTCCTCCCTACCTCTTCATCCCTCCTCCCCTCTCTCCCACCTCCTCGCCCTTCTCTGTCCCTCCCTACCTCTTCATCCCTCCTCCCTCTCTCCCACCTCCTCGCCCTTCTCTGTCCCCCTCCCTACCTCTCTTCATCCCTCCTCCCTCTCTCCCACCTCCTCGCCCTTCTCTGTCCCTCCCTACCTCTTCATCCCTCCTCCCACCTCCTCGCCCTTCTCTGTCCCTCCCTACCTCTTCATCCCTCCTCCCCTCTCTCCCACCTCCTCGCCCTTCTCTGTCCCTCCCTACCTCTTCATCCCTCCTCCCCTCTCTCCCACCTCCTCGCCCTTCTCTGTCGACCCTCCTTACCTCTTCTTACATGCCTCCTTGTCTCCCCCCTCCCTCCCTCCAACCCATCCCTCCCCTATCTTTCTCCTCCTTCCCCCCCTCTCCCCTCTCTTCTTCCCCCTACCCCTCTCCCCTCCAGATTCCAAGCAGAATGGCGACGCGGCCAACGCAGCCCTGGCTAACGAGGACTGCCCCACCATAGACATGGTGCTTGGGGAGGAGAGGAGTCCTGCTACTGGGGGTCTGGGCACCGGCGGGAGCCGTGAGCGCTATCCCCATGACCGCGCCTGCTTCCTCCTCAGTACTGGAGAGTTCCGTGCTACAGACGGCAACGTGAGGAAAGGTACGCCCGGGTCAGGCTCAGGGTCAGGGTCAGGGCCGGGGTCAGAGCCGGGGTCAGGCTCAGGGTCAGCGCTCCGCCATACCCAAGGGTTCAGTAGCTCGACACTCAGCAGTTCAACACTCACTGTGTGCTCATGACACTCCCATACACACATGGCACACACACACACACACACACACACACACGTACAGAACTATACACTTTAGAGCTGGTTCAAGTACCCTAGGGCAAATACTTTCATTAAACTCAATAGTATTTGAGGTGCTTTTGATTCAGCTTTAGGTTTGCTTTTGGAACTGTTCTATTGGTTCCATTGTACCAGGCAAACGTAATCAAGTGCAGCTCTTGGAAGAATTTGACTTCCAATTCACACATGCGTACATATATACACACACACATTACGGAAACATACATACACACACACACACATTATGGAAACACCAGGTAGCTCCCTACCTCCCTACCTCCTCTCCCCTAACCCCTCCCCCTCCTCATATTCTTCATAACCAATCATTTTGACCGACAGTCACAGACCCCACCCACAATGTCCACAGGCTGTTTTGAGCGGTCTCACTCTCCAGACCTTCCTATATGAACTGGGTTATGCCACATTATGGCATGAGTGAAATATCAATGGATTGATATTTTGTTGGCCCAGTTCCCACATGCTGTATTCAGTTACATTGGCACCCCACATCTACTACTGTGCATCTAAATGTGCTGTGGTGCTTTCCATTGCCGCTTTGGACGCTGGAGTTGTAAAATAACATCAGAGGTATTATTGCCTGAGTTTGGTACACATCAATACAGTATCAGTACATATCAGTAGTGGTCCATTGTAGTTCAGCTGGTTGAGCTCGGCGCTTGCAATGCCAGTATCGTGGGTTCCACCACCCGTACGTAAAATGAATGCACACATGGCGGTATTTCGCTTTGGTTAAAAAACCTCTGCTAAACGGCATATATTATTATTCTATTATTAATCGCCATACAGGTACACATACTCTATTTCAACCCACCGGTTTAGCTCTGGTTTCTCTTTCTTCAGCTTTAATGCACATTTCCACAGAGATCTGTACAGTACGATCGCTGACTGAGTAGCTATCACACTGCATCTGGCTGTCAATCTGTCTTCTACTGTCTGTAGTCATTCTATCTGTCTCTGTCTCTGTTTCTGTCTCTGTCTCTGTCTGTCTGCACTATATATACAAAAGTATGTGGACACCCCTTCAAATGAGTGGATTTGGCTATTTAGGCCACACCCATTGATGACAGGTGTAAAAAAAATCGAGCACACAGTCATGCAATCTCCATAGACAAACATTGGCAGTAGAATGGCCTTACTCAGTGACTTTCAACGTGGAACCGTCATAGGATGCCACCTTTCCAACAAGTCAGTTCGTCAAATTTCTACCCTGCTAGAGCTGCCCCGGTAAACTGTAAGTGCTGTTATTGTGAAGTGGAAATGTCTAGGAGCAAGTGGTAGGCCGCACAAGCTCACAGAACGGGGCCGCAGAGTGCCGAAGAAAATAGCACGTAAAAATCGTCTGTCCTCAGTTGCAACACTCATTACGGAGTTCCAAACTGCCTCTGGAAGCAACGTCAACACAATAACTGTTCATCTGGAGCTTCATGAAATGGGTTTCCATGGCCGAGCAGCCACACACAAACCTAAGATCACCATGCCAATGCCAAGCATCGGCTGGAGTGGTGTAAAGCTGGGCTTCATTGGACTCTGGAGCAGATGAAACACGTTCTCTTCAGTGATGAATCACGCTTCACCATCTGGCAGAGAACGCTACCTGCCCGAATGCTTAGTGCCAACTGTAAAGTTTGGTGGGGGAGGAATAATGGTCTGGGGCTGTTTTTCATGGTTTGGGCTAGGCCCCTTCGTTCCAGCGAAGGGAAATCTTAACGCTACAGCATACAGACATACTAGATGATTCTGTGCTTCCAACTTTGTGTCAACAGTTTGGGGAAGGCCCTTTCCTGTTTCAGCATGACAAAGCGAGGTCCATACAGAAATGGTTTGTCGAAATAGGTGTGGAAGAACTTGACTGGCCTGCACAGAGCCCTGACCTCAACCCCATCGAACACCTTTGGGATGAATTGGAACGCCGGCTGCAACTCAGGCCTAATCGCCCAGCATCAGTGCTCGACCTCGCTAATGCTCTTGTAGCTGAATGGAAGCAAGTCCCCACAGCAATGTTCCAACATCTAGTGGAAAGCCTTCCCAGAACAGTGGAGGCTGTTATAGCAGCAAAGGGGGGACCAACTCCATATTAATGCCCATAAGGACGAGGAGCAGGTGTCCACATACCTTTTGGTCATGTAGTGTATCTATCTATCTATGGATATATCTATATTGTGGCTCTCATTCTGGCTCTCATTTATTGGTCATGCAGTCTTCCTCTTTGTCTCTCTCTCCTCTCCACACCCTGTCGGCTTGCTATCGCTCCACCCTCCCCTCTCCTCCCCCTCTCCTCCCCCTCTCCCCCTCCTCTCCTCCTCCTCTCCCCCTCCTCTCCTCCTCCTCTCCTCTTCCTCTCCCCTCCTCCTCTCCTCCTCCTCCTCTCCCCTCCTCCTCCTCTCCCCTCCTCCTCCTCCTCCCCTCTCCTCCCCTCCTCTCCCCTCCTCTCCTCTCCTCTTCCTCTCCTCTCCTCCTCCTCTCCTCCTCTCTCCTCCTCCTCCTCTCCTCTCCTCCTCCTCCTCTCCTCTCCTCCTCCTCCTCTCCTCCTCCTCTCCTCTCCTCCTCTTCCTCTCCCCTCCTCTCCTCCTCCTCTCCTCCTCCTCTCCATGCTTTCTCACTGGACATGCATGCTCTTTTTAATTGACCTTTTACCACTCACCGGCTTCTTCTTTCACCTGACATCCCCATGGTTCTCCTTCCACCTCAACCTAAAACTAACCCCCCGCCCGGCTTGCCCCTGGCGTCCCTGATCCCAAATACACTCCTCTACAAACCCCACTCCAACACTCCCCTCACAACAAACACCAGACGCTGCAGCGGCCAGCCCGGCATCCCCCCCAGGAGAGGAGTGGTTCAAGCCGGAGGGGCCTCTGCTACAGCAGGACCTCAATGCAAAATCCGCCTCCTCCTGGATCAAACCATAGAGATACAGAGGTAACACAAAGACACATACAGAAGTTTGGCCGAAAGCCCAATGAGCAAACACACATTAACATGGCAAGCGTGCGCGCGCACACGCATCCACGCACATGCACACACAAACGCACACAAAAAAACACATCAAAGCACACACACACACATGAAGTAACATGGTAACCCCACACACACACACACACACACTCTCTTGAAAGGTTGTATGTTTAAGAATGCATGACAGTTAATTGCTTGTTACAGTAAAGCTTTAAAGTTTGGTTCAACATTTTCATGGTGGAATATGGTCCTAAGTGTAGGTTGGGAGGGTAAATGTGTGTGTGTTCGTGCATGTGTTGCGCTTGCGCTAGCGTGTGCGTTTGTGTGTGTGCGTGTGTGTGTTCGTGCATGCGTGGGTGCGCATGCGTATGTGTGTGTGCGCGTGTGTGTGTGTGTGCATACAGTGCCCTCCTGAATTATCGGCACCCTAGGTAAACACTGTTTGAACCAAAAAAGACAGCGAAAACATGTCATTGTTGTTCATCAGCTTGACCTTACACTCAAAACCTCATAGATAACAGCTCCGAGTCGCCTCCTAGGATGTTTGATGAGTTGGGAGAATTAGACCCTTCCTCCATACAGAAACTCTCCAGGTCCTTCAGAGTCCATGGTCCTCGCTTGTGGACTCCTCTTCAGCTCACCCCACAGGTTTCCAACGGGGTTTAGGTTATTTTCTGCATGACCATGGCTCTTTTTACGCCAAACCCACCTCTGGTGTTTGTTGCCTAAAAATATCTATTTTAGTCTCATCAGACCATAGAACCTGGTTCCAATCAAACTTCCAATCACATTTAGCATACTCCAGGCGCTTACGCTTGGGGTTTGGTGACAGCAGAGGTGGCAACCTATCCAGCTAACTTGTTGGCATGGAGGTGGCGTTTAATTGTAGTTTTGGAGAGTTGGTGACCCCAAGATGTAACCAACTTTGGCAATTCTCCAACTGTGATCCCTGGAGGTTTGTGTTTGCCTCGTGCACCATCCTTCTCACTGTGCGTGGGGGCAAAACAAACGTGCGTCCTCTCCCAGGCCGGTTCATCACATCTCCAGTTGTGTTACATTTCTGAGTTATTGCCCTACTAGGGGAGATGGGTATTTTCAGGCTCGTAGCTATCTTTTTATAGCCGTTGCCTGATTTGGGAAGATCAACAACCTTTAGTCTCATTTCATTTGTGTGTTCTCTGGCCTTTCCCATGTTGATGGAGGACTAAGGGAGTTTAGCCAGTGTGTCACCTTATATATATATATATATATATATATATAATACCCCAGTGAAACAGGAAGTCATGGATACACCACTTAAGACTTCCCAAAGAGTCAGATGACGTTTAAAAAGTCAAATATGAATCGAAATATACATTAATTAGATTTTGTTCATAAAAATTTCTAGGGTGCCTATATATATATATATATATATATATATATATATATATATATATATATATATATATATATATATATATATATATATATATATATATATATATATATATATATATATTTACAATTATAACTCAGTCATATGATATTTTGAGTGCAAGATCAAGCTGATAAACAACAATTACATTTTTTCACTGTCTTTTTTTCTTTATATTTACCTCGGGTGACAATAATTCAGGAGGGCACTGTACATCAATGTATGTTTACATCTCCCCACATTTAACACAGTTCGCCCCAACTGTGGCTTAGCCTTTGGTCAGTTTCATTCAGTTCAACCTCTGCACTTAACCTTACATTACAGACACACACACACACACACACACACACACACACACACACACACAGACAGACGCACAACCTTTAACCTCCTTTTCTGCCCTCTGGATGACCCTAAACCCCCTCTCTGTCCCTGCAGACCAGTGTAGTCCTCTCTCTCTCTCTCTCTCTCTCTCTCTCTCTCTCTCTCTCTCTCTCTCTTCTCTCTCTCCATTCTCTCTATTCTCTCTCTCTCTCTCTCTCTCTCTCTCTCTCTCTCTCTCTCGCTCTCTCGCTCTCTCTCTCTCTCTTCTCTCTCTCCATTCTCTCTATTCTCTCTCTCTCTCTCTATCCTCTCTCTATTCTCTCTCTCTCTCTCTCTCTCTCTCTCTCTCTCTCTCTCTCTCTCTCTCTCTCTCTATTCTCTCTATTCTCTCTCTATCCTCTCTCTCTATCCTCTCTCTATTCTCTCTCTCTCTCTCTCTCTCTTCTCTCTCTCTTACTTGACCTTCTCTTCTATCTATCTTGCCACCAAAACGCCACAAACGTTTTCCACTGAGGGGTGAGATAATGTGCCCTGAGCGAATGGGGTCGATTAGACCTACATGACTCATTGGATCCAATAGAGGGAGAAAGAGAGGATGAGAGAGAGAGAGAGGAAGAAAGAGAGAGGGAGCTGGGCTTAATTGTGCGATGGGAGGCTAAATGGCGTTATGTAATGTGATGTGAGCGATATGATGGCCACCCCCCCACCTCTCCCTCCTCATCTCCTCCCTCCATCCTTCCTTCCCTCCTTCCCCGAGACCTCGTCTGCAATCTCAGCCCCGGCCTCCACTCAAATTCACCCTCTCAGAACTCTACTCCTCCACACACACAACACGCAGGGTTTCTCACCACTTGTACTTGTAGCCTACCCCATTCGAGCCCATGTCTTAGAGCCCTGTTACACACCGTGAACTGAACCCTTCATGACCCATTTGACCAATTAAGCCACTACGCAAGGCTACCAACATAACACAAGATTCTGATCGGGAGTGTGTGTGTGTGTGTGAATGAGCTACGGTATGTGTGGCTGTGGATGTCCCTCTGTCCGTCGGCTAGCGCTGTGTGCGTGCAAATGTGTGTGCGTTTGCGTGTATATTTGTGTCGGCTGCGATGCTAGCTCTCTGTTCTCTGCAGTGTGTGTGTGTGTGTGTGTGTGTGTGTGTGTTAGGACCACCATGGAGAGGGGTGGGGGTGGGGTTGGTGAGGGGGGCCATGTCTTCTGACGTGTCTGTTGTTGTTGTCTCCCTCCTCAGGTTGTGTCGTGTCATGCGTTTGTATGTCGGCTCTTGTTGCTCTGTGTTACACTCGTCTGTGTGTTTTGTCGCTGTCCTCTCCCCCCAGTTTCTGTCCGTCCGTCTGTCGGTTGTGTGTCCTGTGTTTTCCTTTGTGCTCCCGATGTTTTTGTCGTCGTTTTTTTGTTTTGTGTTGCCGTGTCCTCCTCTCGCTCCTGTGGCTCTTTCCTCTGGTACGGTCTCCTCTCTCCTTACTCAGAGACACCAGTACAACTGTCCTGTTTAGCAGTGTACAAACCGTCACACAAACAATACACCAATCCAAGGTGCTGTGTAATCCATACACAATTGGAGAATTCTGAGAGGAAGAAAACTGTGACGCACTTAAATCCAGATGATTGGACCAAATCAGTGTTAACATGTTTGTGTCTATATAAACTGGTAGCAGAGTAAAGGTCACTGGTGTGTACTGGTTCATTTCTTGAAGTGAAAGCTGGTTACTTCTCTCTCTTTTCTGGAACTGCCCTCCACTCTGAGGTGACCAGAACATTGTTTCATCACAGTACCAGGGGGGAGCCCAGGCCCTATGTGCTGGTCCAGGGTCAGTCCTTAGGACCTCAATCCTCTCCATTCTCCTTTACAACCCTAAACCAAGACTGACTCTGGATCATATCTATGCCTGCTCCCTAATCCCCAACCACCACACATGTCCCTATACGAGTGGCGTTGACTCAAGATGTCAAGCTATCGTAGTCTATGCAGCAGTAGATCTATGAATGTTAGTGGCTGGAGTGGGCGATGCATTTGGCTGTGCTGAAACACTGTTCACGAGTCTAGTGCTTTTAAGGTGGGCTTCAGTCCTTTAGTGGGAGAGCACTAAGGCCAGGCTAGATCAAAACGTAGAGGTCTAGTCTCGATACTGTACACACTTTGGGACTGAAAGGCTTACCGGCACCGGGCACCCATCCACACACACAGTGTTACACGCAGACAGACTGGCAGACGGACCGACCGACAGACCGACCGACAGACCGGTGGACGGACGGACAGACTTACAAACAGACCGACTGACGGGCCAACCATCAGACAGACTCAGTGCTACGTGCAGTGCCAGGTAAGTGACGGTAGTAGCCGTACGGTCTGTGGCGACTAGCTGACTGCTGTTAGTGGTGACAGAGTGTGTTGAGCCACAGCCCCTGGCGGCCCTGTAGTAATAATAATAGAAGCTTCCTCCACACTCTAAAAGCGAAAAAAGCCATCCTCCGAAGGCGCCCCAAAATGGCTGCCGGCCTTCCGCTTTTAAAGTGGGCTATAGTGCTTTAAACCTCCCCTTCTTCCTCCTCATCCTCCTTCTGGCGCTTCTCCATTGTTTCTGTGCCCAGAGTGGTTCTGCTAGTTTATGGCTTTATTTTATTGTGGGTTTTTTTATGACGCGTGCAGCTTTGACCTCTGTTGACAAATGCTAAAGTGCAGAGGTCAGAAAAGGTTAAAGCTTGGAGGGTTGGGCTCCTTACGTCTGTACCCTGCGTCCCAATATCTGTCCTTACTCCCTGAAGTGTGCACTTGTTCACTACCCTCATGGATTGAAAAGGAAACGATTGGGATGCCTAAAACATATGGTGGAAACTCTGTCTAGAGCAAATCCAATGGTTACACAAATCCAATGGTTACACAAATCCAATGGTTACACAAATCCAATGGTTACACAAATCCAATGGTTACACAAATCCAATGGTTACACAAATCCAATGGTTACACAAATCCAATGGTTTTGAAATGCGCTGGGGAAAAGCACAAGCATACACTTCGGGAGAAAAGGACATATTGGGAAGCAGCCTTTCTCTCCCTCTCTCTGTAAAACTTTCCTCTGATAAATATTGTGTAGTGTAATAGAGTAATTGGTGTGTTTGAGGGTGTGTGTGGATATTGTGTTGTGTTTTATGCACATAGGATGTGTGTATAATTTGTTTATTGGTGGTTATTATTTTCTTGTCTGTAATGTACTGTGGATATTATCTTTTTTCTCTTCACCTCCTTTCCTTCTATATCTTTACCGCTCCTCTTCTTTCTCTCTCTCTCTCTCTCTCTCTCTCTCTCTCTCTCTCTCTCTCTCTCTCTCTCTCTCTCTCTCTCTCTCTCTGTGTCTCCCTTTTCTCCTTATTTCCCACTGTTGCCAAGGAAACAGTGGAAGAGAGCATTCTGGGACTTTTGTGCAAAGCATTCTGGGTTAGATTATTAAAATGAATGATTGCGTAATTCTTTCACTTTAATAATGTGTTGTACTAGATAATGCTACATGTAGTCATCAAACCATGCTCCCACGATGCACTGAGTTCGAGTTGTATTATTCTACTTTTTTATTCTTTTTTATTCTTCTTTTTTATTCTTTTTTATTTTTATTTTTATTCTTCCTTTGTTTATCATTTTTGTATTTTGCTTTTCATTCTCATCATGTACTATTAATTATAATGTATTATTTGGCGAATCAAATCCAGAAGTGGCCTCTATCCCTATTAACCCTAGACAGACTGATCCGGGACCAGGGTGAATCCCCTCCCTAAGGACTCCTAGTGGAGCAGAGTGCCTTTGTCCTGTAAGAGCTGATCCAGGACCAAAGTGTTCCCGCTGGGGCTCTTACACTGAGAGCAGCTTGAGAGGCACTTACAGCTTTTAAAACACTGGAGTAGTCCAGGGTTGCTTCCCAAATGGCACCCTATTCCATGTGAAGATAACTACCCTCTATGTGCACTGGTCAAAAGTAGTGCACTATATAGGGAATAGGGTGCCATATGTGACTGGAGTGGGTTCGTTTAGAATCTGGGGTCCGTACAATTAATCTCTCTCATGTGCGCTGTTCCAGTTGATCTCTTCTACCATTGATTTTCCCCCATAGACACAAAGCATCACCGCCATTAGGCTGCTGCTCTCTCTGTGCTGCACTCTGAATCATTGATGGACGGAAGGAGATGCCGTTCCACAATGGTGTTCTCTCTCTTCCCCTCTCCCTATTTCTCTCTGCTTCTCACTTTCCCTCTCCCTTTTTCTCTCTTTGACACTTTGTTACCCCCCTCTCTCTTCCCCTCCCGTTCCCCCTCTCTCTTCCCCTCCCTTTTCCCCTTCTCCCCCCCCACCCCACACACACATTTTAATTAGCAATCTCATGGCACTCGTTTTGTTATTCAAACCAGGCTGTCTTGATAATCAATGGCCTTTTAGAATGGACGTTGATTATTGGCGGCAGACCAGAACACTTTGCCTGAGGTTTGTCTCAGGATCCCTGTAGGTCTATATACCTGGGTATGTGATGCAGTAATGGTAAAACTGCAGATTAATGACAAAGATAACATTGCACTTAATATTGCTAATATTGACCAGTGAACAGCAGCTAATATAAAAAAATCTATCCAATGCTGTACATGACAATACGCGCTCAACCCCCCTCAATCTAAACCAATATGATCAGCAGGTGAAAATACTGTCTGCAAAATCAGGCAGGCACGATTATGCATTTATGTCAACAAATAGACTGGGATTTACTGCATGTGACAGTGACATAGAGTCCGCATTATGTCAACAAATAGACTGGGATATACTGCATGTGACAGTGACATAGAGTCCGCATTATGTCAACAAATAGACTGGGATATACTGCATGTGACAGTGACATAGAGTCCGCATTATGTCAACAAATAGACTGGGATATACTGCATGTGACAGTGACATAGAGTCCACATTATGTCAACAAATAGACTGGGATTTACTGCATGTGACAGTGACATAGAGTCCGCATTATGTCAACAAATAGACTGGGATTTGCTGCATGTGACAGTGACATAGAGTCCTGGAGGGTGTGGGTCTGTGCATGTGTGTGTGTGTGCGTATGTGTGTGTGTTATTTCTTGTCTCGGTCATTGACGCCAACATGGAATCATTTCTACTGTATATACTCTGGTTATCCTCTGTATATATGTGGAACATACATCTATGGGTTATGTTCATTGTAGCAGTGTTAGTACAACAAACTGTTTCCTGTTTCTTAGGTGTTATTGAGTCTGATATTACCATAATAGTAAACTAACCCTTTTCACCTCATAGAATATCTCTCTCTCTCTGTCTGTCCTCTCTCTCTCTCTCTCTCTCTCTCCATCTTACTCTTTTCCCCTCTCTCTCTTCCACCCTCCCCCTTTCTCTCTTTCTCCCTCAATCTCTCTTTTCTGCCCTCCCTCCTCTCTCTCTCCCTCTCTCTTTCTTTTCCACCCCCATTCTCTCTCTCTCTCTCTCTCTCTCTCTCTCTCTTTCATTCTCTCCGTCATGGGCCACTATCAAGGTACATGCAATATGCATTAGGAAAAGAACAGTTGGATTAGATTCTTCAATCAGGAGGAGATGTAGTAGGTTCATTCATTCATCTATAGTGCCCCTCTCCCTCTCCCCATCGTAAGTAATGTGTGTTCTGCATGTGTGTTCATGTATGGTGTCCATGTGACATAGCAGAGAGCTGGCCATCTAGGCCCCAGTGTGGTTTCCTGTGAATCAACTCCATGTTCTTTGGGGATAAGGTGTTTGTGTGTTAAAACGTGGTTCAGTTTGTCATGCTATGTCTGATACATACAGATGTTCTACTGTATGTATGGTTACTGTGTCAATTGTGTTGTCTGTCATACATCCATAAATGTGAAAAATGTGTTTCAAATATTGCCTCGGGTGATTACAAATCTACATGTTGTTTCGTAATGTGACATAACAATAATCAGCCATTGCAAATATATAATACTTTGTATATAGTATATAATACAAAAAAGTGTGAAAGTAATAAGAAATATTTATGCAAATTAAGACATTTAAACCTATTAAAAGAAAATGTACTATACTTTAGCAGTTTAAAACAATGTACAGTATATGCATTTATTTTAATACTACAGTGATAGATACTACAGTGATACCACAGTAATACCACAGTGATACGTTACTACAGTGATACCACAGTGATACTACACTAATACCACAGTGATACGATACTACAGTGATACTGTACCACAGTAATACTACAGTGATACTACAGTAATACTGCTACAGTCATACCACAGTTGTACTACAGTGATACTACAGCACACATATTATTGAACTCTATTGCTACAAGGTATCTACTGCACAATACTGGAGTATGTAGCCTATACAGTATCTGACATCAACTACCTGAGCGTGCATATTTATTTACATCCACTACCAACGATCCAAACACTAGATGTACTACAAAATGGCTGCCATAACAAAGTATATAACAACTCTGATATTGCAAACCTTATCTGCATGTGGATTTGGACTGGGGGGAAATATTTGCCCCCTTGTACCCCCCTTGTTTCCCTCACTCCCCTCCCCCCTCCTCTCCCTCCCCCCTCTCAGACTAACTCCCATGTTCCGTTCCATCCCATCCCCAGGACATCCCCAGTCATTGCACCTGCGTAGCATAACTAAAGTTTGACCTGAGGTACGTACAACCGACTAGCTTCCCGCCCTCCTCCTCTGTAGTACTATCTTCACACTATCGAGCCGACCCGAACCACACTGCGCTGGCTCACAAGTCTTCTTTTCACATTGTCCATTCCAGCAGAGTTCCAGCAACTGTGGTGGAATGCGTAACCACTAACCAGGCCAGCGCAGTACAGCTCGGTTTGGCTCGGTAGTGTGAAAAGGGTATAGGAGGAACAAGCTGGTATGTCACGGCTTTGGCAGGAACAGTGCTGCGTTCTGCTGCATTAAACAACCAGGCTTTGCCTTAAAGTCATGTAGAGTGGCGTGAATGTGTTCAAGCTGATATATGTAAGGATTTAATGCGAGAATGGAGTGGAATTACATCCATTAGCTTTTACAAAGCTAAACGTTTTTATAGTCTGAGATCTAATAGCATCATCTTTGATAGTGATGCACGATGCATGTTTCCCAGCAAGAAAGCTTCGGCAATGGATATTGTGTGACCTCACAACTTCTTGGCCAAACTATAGATCACATGCCAGCAGACCAGCTTCAATTCATCTTGTTTTATGGCGTGTGTGTGTGGGTGTGTACGTGCGTTCGTTCGAGTGTGTGTGTGTGGTAGTGCAGTATGCATTTGTGTCAGGAATGAAGCTATGAAAAGTTAAGTTCTCCAGAGTGCTAATCAAACAATAGGAGTTCCTGATAAAGTCCAAAAGAGATAATATTTGTACCGTTAATTGGCAAATGTATTATAATTATTATTTTATTATTTTGCTCTCTTTGTTGATATTTATGGATAAAAAAAAAAATGCGATAATTTAACGAACCATTTTTGCTTGAACTTCTGTCTCTCTCTGTCTCTTTCTCTCTGTCGCCCCCTAGTTGTAAGGTGCATGTTGCATGGCGTGTTAGGTGCTGTGAAGGAGGTCATCTGGGTAGCGTTAGATGAACAGTATGGCCAATGACTATTGGCCGATCAAATTGTCACTACCAACCGCATATTCGCCTATCAATCCATTGTGTTTACACATAGCCTAGTTCTGAGACATGATATAGATCCAGGAGTTTTGTCCAGACCACCGGATCCGACCAAGAAAAACCCAAGGCTCTAGTTCAGAGTTATTGAACGAGGGCCCAGAGTTTTCCCCAACCCTGTGACTTGACCAAGGAAAACCTCCCGGCCCTGTATCATGACATTACAATTCCACAAATGAATCATTACGCTAGGTACTGCTGGAATCCGTCCAACGGTTACCAGCTGTTACCAAAGGCTACCAGTGGTTACTCATGGTTACCACGTTGTTCTTCTTTCCCACCTCAACCTCTCCTGAGCAGGGCCTTCGTCTCGCCCCCTATGGCTTGTGGAACCCCAAGACCACACAAACCCACAAAGGAAAATGACGCGCGGGCACACACACTCTTCCTAATCAACTAAGAGCTGCAGGGCTGGGATTGATGAAGGCTGTTACAAGGGTCGATGTCTCAAACACGAGTTTGAATAGAGAAAGACCAACGCAGGAGGTTATCCTACATAGCCATGTATTCTACCTTTGAATAATGATGTGTGCACTGTACCCTACACCTAGTCAGATGCGTATGTAAAGATCTGAAAACGGTCATTCATGCTAATGCGCAAATATATTGTAATTAGAGAGTAGACACATGCACATATATTTACACATCATCAATTTGAAACATTAACATGTTCAATACATGTTTGAATACAGAATCCTGGAAATTACTGTACCCTCAAACAGGCACACAAACCATTAACACACACACCCACTCGGCCAAAGAGGAGTGGCCAGGTTGTGAGGAACACGATGACCCAGATCTGTCGCATAGCTGTACTACCCGGGCAGTATTACCCAGCATGCCTCCTGTTCACAGCACCAGCCCATGACTGAGTGGCTCCTATAGGCTGTGCATTAATGTAAGAGCCTGGCGTCAAACTGATTTACTAACTAATCCGGCCGCAACAACATTAGCCCAGTGCTCCCCATCCCCAAATCTGCCCCTCAGTGTGGTCTTTTAAGTTCTAGTTCTAAATTCCAGACAGAGGCACAAATAATCTGTTTTCTGGAGAGGATGGAAGTGCAATACTGATATTAATACCTGATAGTTGTGATAGTAATTCAGCGTTGTATTATTTTGTTTTGTGTTCTTTTCAGATTTTGATTTGTTTGTGATGACCCATGTTTTGTCTCTCATTTTGTTTGTTGATTTGTTTTCACTGTGAGGAGAGGGGTGGGAGCCTACAACCTCTCCCCATGCTGTTGGCGACTATGGCCCACATTTAATCAACTACAGATATTGAAAGAAACTGCATAGACCAGCCTTTGTTGTGTTTTCTCTGGTGACCAGCCTTCGTTGTGTTTTCTCTGGTGACCAGCCTTCGTTGTGTTTTCTCTGGTGACCAGCCTTCGTTGTGTTTTCGCCAGTGACCCGCCCGAGCTGACAAGGTAAAAATCTGTCGTTCTGCCCCTGAGCAAGGCAGTTAACCCACTGTTCCCCGTGCGCCGAAGACGTGGATGTCGATTATGGCAGCCCCCCTCACCTCTCTGATTCAGAGGGGTTGGGTTAAATGCGGAAGACACATTTCAGTTGAAGGCATTCAGTTGTACAACTGACTAGGTATCTCCCTTTCCTTTGTTGTGTTTTTGCCGGCGACCAGACTTCTCTGTGTTTTTGACACTGATGACCAACATAAGCCGGTCACCCGCAAAATCAGCATCAAGTCACATTATGCTGGCTTGAAAAGACTGAATAGTGATATCCAATAATTGGACCATTCATAGATAAAAAAAAACATAGATATTGAAACAAACAATTCTAAAGCCAGCAATAGAGCATGCTGAGAAATATGATAATGATGGGTGTGGCTTCGCAGACCGGCTGGACCAGCATACACACAAAAAAAAAGATTCTTCAGGGGTTCTTTGTCAGGGGTAAATTCAAATTTCAAATGTATTTATTTATAAAGCCCCCCTTACATCAGCTGATGTCACAGAGTGCTGTACAGAAACCCAGCCTAAAACCCCAAACAGCAAGCAATGCAGGTGTAAAAGCACGGTGGCTAGGAAAAACTCCCTAGAAAGGCCAAAACCTAGGAAGAAACCTAGAGAGGAACCAGGCTGTGAGGGGTGGCCAGTCCTCTTCTGGCTGTGCCGGGTGCAGATTATAACAGAACATGGACAAGATTTTAAAATGTTCATAAAACAGGCAGACTGGAGAAGCAGCACGGCCAGGTGGACTCGGGACATCAAGGAGTCATCAGGCCAGGTAGGCCTTGAGGAATGGTCCTAATGCTCAGGTCCTCCGAGAGAGAGAGAGAGAAGAAGAAAAAAAGAAAGAAAGAGAGAGATAATTAGAGAGAGCATACTTAAATTCACACAGGACACCAGATAAGAGAAGAAATACTCCAGATGTAACAGACGGACCCTAGCCCCCCGACACATAAACTACTGCAGCATAAATACTGGGGGCTGAGACAGGAGGGGTCGGGAGACACTGTGGCCCCGTCCGACGATACCCCCCGGACAGGGCCAAACAGGCAGGATATAACCCCACCCACTCTGCCGAAGCACAGCCCCCACACCACTAGAGGGATATCTTCAACCACCAACTTACCATCCTGAGACAAGGCCGAGTATAGCCCACAAGATCTCCGCCACGGCACCAGTAAGCCAGTGACTCAGCCCCTGTAATAGGGTTAGAGGCAGAGACAAGTTACTCAAGTTTGGCGACTTTTTTTCACCTTTATTTAACCAGGTAGGCCAGTTGAGAACAAGTTCTCATTTACAACTGCAACCTGGCCAAGATAAAGAAAAGCAGTGCGACACATGGGCTAAACAAACGTACAGTCAAAAACACAAAATCTATATACAGTGTGTGCAAATGTAGTAAGATTAGGGAGGTAAGGCAATAAATAGGCCATAGTGGTGAAATAATTACAATTTAGTGTTGACACTGGAGTGATAGCAGAAGATGAATGTGCAAGTAGAGATACTGGGGTGCGAAGGAGCAAAAAAGAATAATAACAAAATGGTTGGGTGGGCTATTTACAGATGGGCTGTGTACAGGTGCAATGATCGGTAAGCTGCTCTGACAGCTGATGCTTAAAGTTAGTGAGGGAGATATAAGACTCCAGCTTTTTTTACAATTCATTCCAGTCACTGGCAGCAGAGAACTGGAAGGAAAGGTGGCCATGGAGGAGTTGGCTTTGGGGATGACCAGTGAAATATACCTGCTAGAGCGCGTGCTACGGGTGGGTGCTGCTATGGTGACCAGTGAGCTGAGATAAGGCGGGGCTTTACCTAGCAAGACTTATAGAGGACCTGATGGGTTTGGCAACGAATATGAAGCGAGGGCCAGCCAACGAGAGCATACAGGTCGCAGTGGTGGGTAGTATATGGGGCGTTGGTGACAAAACGGATGGCACTGTGATAGACTACATCCAATTTGCTGAGTAGAGTGTTGGAGGCTATTTTGTAAATGACATCACCGAAGTCAAGGATCGGTAGGATAGTCAGTTTTACGAGGGTATGTTTGGCAGCATGAGTGAAGAATGCTTTGTTGCGAAATAGGAAGCCGATTCTAGATTTAATTTTGGATTGGAGATGCTTAATGTGAGTCTGGAAGGAGAGTTTACAGTCTAACCAGACACCTAGGTATTTGTAGTTGTCCACATATTCTAAGTCAGAACCGTCCAGAGTAGTGATGCAGCGATCGGTTGAAGAGCATGCATTTAGTTTTACTTCTGCCACAGAAGAAGTGTTGTATGGCATTGAAGCTCGTCTGGAGGTTTGTTAACACAGTGTCCAAAGAAGGGCCAGAAGTATACAGAATGGTGTCGTCTGCGTAGAGGTGGATCAGAGAATCACCAGCAGCAAGAGCGACATCATTGATATATACAGAGAAAAGAGTAGGCCCGAGAATTGAACCCTGTGGCACCCCCATAGAGACTGCCAGAGGTCCGGACAACAGGCCCTCTGATTTGACACACTGAACTCTACCTGAGAAGTAGTTGGTGAACCAGGCGAGGCAGTCATTTGAGAAACCAAGGCTGTTGAGTCTGCCGATAAGAAATGAAGGTGTTATTGTTATATGAAGGTGTACATTCAGTATGCTGCTGAATGTTGGTTACTTGAGACTATACCCAACTGGGGGTTTGAACTCACAACCTATTGGTTGTTAATTACCTGATTACCTGTTAACCCCACCAGGTCTGTGGGCATGACAGAGATTGGCCACAGAGAAACAACAAATGTCGGTACATTTAAGTGTCTTATATCGACTGAAAGCTTAAATTCTTGTTAATATAACTGCACTGTCCAATTTACAGTAGCTATTACTGCAAAGGAGAGCTCCTAACAACAAAACATATTTTTCACCGCAATAAATAAATTCACCTCTGAAGGTGAAATGTGTACTTATATTCTGAAATCTTGTTCTGATTTATCATCCAAAGGGTCCCAGAGAAAACATGAAGTGTCGTTTTGTTAGATAAAAAAAAAATTCATATCCTAAAAGGTCCATATAGCATGCACGATCGATTTTGTATTTCCACTCGTTCAATTTGCAAAGAAAGGAATCTGTGAAAATCTCACCCTAAACGTTGTTTCAATGAGTCAAATCACGTTCGTATGTATTCCTCAGAGATCCTAGAACATAACATGACTTCACTATATCATTAGGGGTGTGGTATATCCTATAGGACACCATATTTGGTCAGAGAGCGAAGCCTTCATGGCACGCCAATGACGCGGGCGGCCATCACTTGAACGACTGTGCCTTTGTCATTAAGCACCAAACAAAGCTAGCCAGATAGCCAATGAGCTGGGCTTTACGGGACTACCCTGTGTCTGTCGCAAAATGTAGATGCTAACCTTTTGCGACAGCATGCCTTTTCCTTTTTGACAAAAATTATACGAATATTCAGAGTTGTGAAGTTATGAAAACTGGTTGTTTTGCAAATGTTGAACTTATAATATGGCTACCAATACTGGAAAAGATAAATCAAAATCCAAGTATACAGATTTGACGATATTCTTGCAGAAAATGTAATATGAATGCAAATGTCTCTTTTACGATTTGCCCATATGTACCTGTGTGACTTCACACTAAATGTCCTGTAGCTCGCTCATACTTCAAGTTATCCGTCTGAAACCTTGCACGTACACTGCTGCCATCTTGTGGACACCATCGGAATTACAACCAGAGTGATTGCTGGAACTGGGACCTTTCTCTTGCGTTTCAAAGATGGTGGTAGAATGGTGTTTTTTTCTTTGTATTTTCTTCTACCAGAGCTATTGTGTTATATTCTCCTCCATTCAATTCACATTTCCACAAACTTCAAAGTGTTTCCTTTCAAATGCACTAAGAATATGCATATATTTTCTTCAGGGCCTGAGCTACAGGCAGTTAGATTTGGGTATGTCATTTAGGCGAAAATTGAAAAAAAGGGGGCTATCCCTAAGAAGTTAATGACCTGCTAACCCCACCAGGTCTGTGGGCATGACAGAGATTGGCCACAGATTTAAAGGCAATAATACATTTCTGCACTAAAAGTTGCCAAGAACCAAGTCAATAATTGTCAGATTATCTGACAACACCAATGGGAAAATAGCAGTGCTCAGGGACACTTGATGTAAAGTGTGCATAAATACTTAGGGATTTGAAATTGCAAGCTTTTGGGCGGAAGCAGTGTCACCAGGAACAGCTTTATTACTAAGAACATATATCCACACACTCTCAAAATGAGGGTACAGTAATTAGAGTACAGTCTTGTTCCCTGGAATACAAAAAGGTCAAAGGTACACATAAGGTACCTTTAGAGATACACATAGGAACTCACATGGTACTGGTCCATTCCTTTTAGGGTACATGTATGGATAATCTAGTATAATGGTACATTTTCTACCCTATATTTTGAATATAAGGTACAATCACTGCACTTTGAAATGTAGGTGGGCGAATGTATACATGTGTTTGTGCCAACCATCAGTTGAAGTGTTGTACCAGTTTAAGGGGGTGATGGGTATGTTGTCAAAGGTTGAGCACCTCTTTTAACACGGTCACTTCTGCAATCTTTGTATTAGCATGTGACATTAAAGAGCTGCACTGTTAAGAGGTTATTGTGCATTTCACTAGTGATGAGAAACCGAGGCTTTCTGAAGGCTGCGGCGCTTTCACCAAATTGTGATGAAAAACAGTTAATTACTCAGACCTTCATTATCTGTTCACAATGTACATTAGTTGCATCTCCTGGTCAGCAATAAATAGCAGCGTATGATTATCATATAAAGGTTTTCTTTCTCCACTCTTTTCATCAAAACTCCTATAATCAGTTTTCTTTTATTTTTTTAATTTTTTCCCCTTTATTTATCCAGGTAGGCCAGTTGAGAACAAGTTCTCATTTACAACTGCGACCTGGCCAAGATAAAGCAAAGCAGTGCGACACAACAACACAGAGTTACACATGGAATAAACAAACATACAGTCAATAGCACAATAGAAAAGTCTATATACAGTGTGTGCAAATGAGGTAGGATAGGTTGGAATACCAGGTTCACATCTGTCATCATGGTTCCCTTTTTTGCCTTCAAGTTGACTATTTTTCATAATCTGAATCTATGACATTTAGGATGCTGAAGACAGAAGCTCATACTATACCAAATAAAACAGATTATTTGAACAACAGTGTAGAAAGTGTGGTTTCACATAAAACCATTTTCTACATAGTGTGCCTTCAACAGGATTCGAGTGCATACCCTCACGTCCCTGGTTTGAAAAAGTACGGAAGTCTTGGACGTCATTGATGACGTACTTCTGATAAAGTGATGCACGCATCGGCACACTCCTTCGAAGTTAGCTGCTTAGCCCTTTCAACGCATGCCTCGGAGCTCCGGTATCAAACGGAACATGGCTACATTTCACAGTAACTTAATAGAAATGAGTTGGCTCGAAGTTTGCTTTGAATTCTGAAATACCTAATTGGCAACCATTTGTCAGTAAGTTATTGTACAAAATTCACAGTAACTTAATAGCCAGTAACTGCAAGTAACTCACTGACAACTAACTTCCAGTAACTTACTGGCACCTTAACTGGCAACCTAACTGGCAGCCAAATGTCAGTAAGTTATTGTGAAGTGCACAGTAACTTACTTGCAGCCAGTAGCTCACTAACTTCACTCAACTATTCTGATTACAAGATGGCGTATAACATTAGGTGACAACTACTCCGCATTCTTTGTGGTGAGCACACTTGGGAACCAGCCTCACCTGGCCTCGACCTCTTGGTTGGTAGCAAACGGACCTTCCTGCTGCACCATCAGATCAGTGAACGTGACAGAGATCAGCCACAGGAAGTTACTGTGAATTTTACAATAACTGCTTGCAGCAAGCTGACAGTAAGTTAAGGGAAATGAACTTCCTGATGGAAAAAAACTGCCATTAACTTACTGGAAAATGCACAGTAACCTTGATTGTCGCAAGCGCTTACAAAGATGTATAACTGGGACCGGACAAATGAGGTGCTCAACCTTCATCTTCTTCTTCTATGATGTCACGGCGGTCCACAAACAAACGTTTATGTGCATGCCTTTACCTACTGTGCTGGAATGTACGATCAAATCAAATCAAATCAAATCAAATTTTATTTGTCACATACACATGGTTAGCAGATGTTAATGCGAGTGTAGCGAAATGCTTGTGCTTCTAGTTCCGACCATGCAGTAGTATCTAACAAGTAATCTAACAAATTCACAACAACTACCTTATACACACAAGAGTAAAGGAATGAATACGAGTATGTACATATAAATATATGGATGAGCGATGGCTGACCGGCATAGGCAAGATGCAGTAGATGGTATGGAGTACAGTATATACACATATATATGAGATGAGTAATGTAGGATATGTAAACATTATATAAATTATATAAATCAATCATGATCTGTCCAATTCTGTACTACCATGAAAATAACAACCAGATAAATCCCTACTAACTTCTACCACACCCTCCCCCTCTCCCAAAACCCCTCCCCATCCCCCCTACCCCATTAAACTTTACCTATATAATGCTGAAACACTCCACCCTTCAGCATGTCAACAACCATTTCACCAGTAACATCTGTTACCCCCAATATCTCTTCTGCCATCTCCACAATAACCTTCAACCTGGCATTTCTGCTTTCCACAACCCGAGTCATATTGATAACCTTACCAGTAAAAGCTAAGAAGTCAACTTTATTCATGATCAAAGTGTCCTTGGACACCGCAAATTCATGAGCGCAAGATTTCTGAACAGGCCTGGAAACCATGCCAGGTCCAGCAGAAACCCCAGCCCCGACTTTAGGTCCACTTAGTACAGGAGGAGCCGTGGAAGATCCATCCTGCCACGCTGTAGTTCCACCAACCTGTCTTACAGACACTCTGCATACGATACATCCTGACTAGTTTTACATTTCAGAGCCTCTCTAGCCTCTCTCTGCACCTGGCATCCACCGAATGCTGCACTGTGTTCTCCCCACACAGTTACAACACTTAACCTTCACATTGCTCCCACATTCACCCTAATCATGTTCCCCTCCACACTTGGCACATCTTTTCCTCCCTTTACATTGAACAGCTACATGTCCCGTTCTTTGACATTTAAAACACTGCAATGGGGGACGGGACAAATTCTCTGACATTGAAACTAAGGAATCCTATCTGTACTCTCCCAGGCATAACCTTCTCAAACTTGAGTAGCACTGATAGGCTTCACTTCTTTGACCCTCTTTCCTACTGATCAACCTTTTGGCCTCAATCCCTCTGCCTCCCGTCACATTTTCTTTAATATTATCTGTGGACAGAGATATTGGGACCCCGGTGATGACTCCCCTCAATATAGCATAATCACCAGGGACATGGCTTTTAATCTTCTTCCCATTTAAGCTTGTCCATTTTCAGAATCTTGTCTTGCTGAGCCTGGCTACCACGCGATATTAACAATCTACCATTTCCAATGAACCAAGCTAATTTGACCTACCTCTTTCTCTACGGCATTAGTTAGTCAGATAGGGTTTGATGAGACCACAGGGCCTCATTCACACCCTATCACCACTTTCCACTCCGACACATTATTACTCTGGCTTCCTACCTTGGAGCTCTTTATACTTTCGTTACTTTCTTCTTCTTTAATAAACGCTCCACTTACATCTAGATGATTCTGCAGTCAGTAAGCAGCACACTGCACTGTGCGATAGTTCTACCTCCTCAACCTTCATCAACATACAGATAACACCTCTTAAACTGGTACAGTACTTCCACTAACAATTGGCAGAAATACAACATATTTTAGACCATGCCCCCAAATATGCTAATGTCCCCCGCCAGCACATTGCCCCCACATACGTTTCAAAGTGCAGTGAAAGTAAGATAAACAACAAGTCATTTAAAAAAAACAAAAAACAATAACACCTTAAATCAACTGTAAAAAAGAAATGATTTAAAGTTAAATGGGTTCTCATGCACAAAATGCGTATCAGCCAATGAAAAGCGTTGATTTACTTGCATGTGACCAAATGCTAAATTGTAGCTGGTCCCATCAGATAACATGGTACAAATTAACCCTATGCTAACTTCAACAGGTGGTACTGATTATATCCTGGCACAGGTGCATCAGACAATTAAAAGTGTCAAAGTAGTTGGAAGTGTCCTTAACATAACTAAGTCCAACAGCATGTTCTGATCATCAAAGCAACTAGCACGTGTATTTGACTGACTGATCAAATTGCTCTCTGTGTAAATTGCCTATCCACGTAATTGTGGCAGATTGGGGCAAGGGTTTGAATCTCACATGAGTTTCCCCCCCCCCCCCTTTGAAATGTTGATTTACATGTATTGTGTTATTGTGCAGTGCTTGAATTGGACTAAAATAGGTGCCGGTACTGTTTATATTCAAGTGCAGGAACTGTACAATACTTTTGAGCTAATATTTTATAAGGGGTGCAGTAGAACATTTGAGGTGCCGGTTCTCAGTTCTGGTGAGCTCCTGCCCAAGTGTTATTGTGTCTACAGCCAACAGCTTGAAAATGAAGATTATGAATGAATTTAATAAGGAGCTACCTCTTTCTTCAGCCTTGCACACAAACACACTGCTATTGCCTAATAATCATATTGCATAGGCTATATTACATGGTCGTGTACACCTAAATGTAGGGTTACAACGTTTTATAGGCTACGCATTTTTACAATCATCCACTTCATCACATGCGTTTTGAATCGGGCATCAAGGACCGGCAGTGAACAGGTTTTTGTTGTTGTAAGGACCTCATTTATAGTTTCCCCATAAAAGCACATGGATGGGATCTGAAGTATCTTATAAGTAGAACTGTAGAACCTGTCATTGGTTCTACCTGGAACCAGAGGGTTCTTCATGAGATGGTTCTAAATGGAACTCAAAAGGTTTCCCCTACGGAGACAAATCAAAGGGTTCTACATGGCACCCAACAGTCATTCTGAAAAGTACCTTTTCTCTCATGGCTAACTACTGTACCAGAAAGATTGAAAAGACAGGATGAATAGGTGGGGAGCTTATACTCATGAGCTCGCCTTGACTGACAGCTCTTTGAAACGCCTATGTCAAGCAACTTGGTTGCAGTGAGCAGTGTTGTAGTAAAATCATCTCAAGCTAATTTAGTGGTTCACTAAGCAACTCAAACAACGTTGAAATTGCATTAATGATATCATTTTTTTTTTAAATATACATCTCCCGTTTGAGAAGTCTCTTGTGATGCGGTTCACAGCAACACTGACGGATGTGTTGACTTGACAACTGCGTCGCAGTTTTGAACGACCCCCGAAGCCCCGCCCCCCCTCTTCTAAACCGTGTCATTCTGAATGCAGACTGTGGGAATCCACTCTGGTTAGATTCCAAAAGGAATTAAACATTACTTTGTAAGCCGGCATAATGTGACTCTGCTGGTCACCAGCGAAAACACAATGAAGGCTGGTCACCAGCGAAAACACAATGAAGGCTGGTCATCAGCGAAAACACAATGAAGGCTGGTCACCAGCGAAAACACAATGAAGGCTGGTCACCAGCAAAAACACAATGAAGGCTGGTCACCAGCAAAAACACAATGAAGGCTGGTCACCAGCGAAAACACAATGAAGGCTGGTCACCAG
This sequence comes from Brachymystax lenok tsinlingensis, assembly GCA_030435695.1. Classification (NCBI taxonomy): domain Eukaryota; kingdom Metazoa; phylum Chordata; class Actinopteri; order Salmoniformes; family Salmonidae; genus Brachymystax; species Brachymystax lenok. The sequence continues at coordinate 96,682,863 of CM059791.1, read as the reverse complement.
CGAAAACACAATGAAGGCTGGTCACCAGCGAAAACACAATGAAGGCTGGTCACCAGCGAAAACACAATGAAGGCTGGTCACCAGCAAAAACACAATGAAGGCTGGTCACCAGCAAAAACACAATGAAGGCTGGTCACCAGCAAAAACACAATGAAGGCTGGTCATCAGCGAAAACACAATGAAGGCTGGTCATCAGCGAAAACACAATGAAGGCTGGTCACCAGCGAAAACACAATGAAGGCTGGTCATCAGCGGAAACACAACGAAGGCTGGTCTGGCAGGATAACCAGCTAGACCATGCTGGTCAGACCAGCTAGATCATACTGGTCGGCCAGCAGAACCAGAATATGCTGGTCAGACCAGCTAGACCATGATGGTCAGACCAACTTGACCAGCATCCGACCAGCATGGACCAGCATGAACCAGCTTGAAATGTATGCCGTTTTTTTCTGCATGGCTGCAGGTTTCATTCAGAATGTTGATGCTGTATTTTTAAGGGTAGTTGTGGTTTTACAAAATCAAAATATCCAATGACAATGTCTGTGAGACTTTGTATACGGCGTAAACCACAGTGTGGTTTACCTTTATCTGTGATTGATTGAATTGGATCCCAGGTTTATGTTTGATGACATGTGATGTGTCTGCCTTTCCACCCTCATTCATTCCTGCCCAGGGCCACATTCTCTATCAGTAACGATGACAAAAAAGTCATTCATGACAACAAAAAGAACACGAAGAAAGGACACGTTAGGAGGAGATATGGCTGCTTTGAGTTTAGAGAACAGAGGATGATCAAACCGATCCTGTTATGCCACCTAACCTGACCATTCTACTGCTTGGTCAGATGTGTTGAGGTTTATATCCACTTTTTGGTCTAAATTTGTATCTGGGAAAAGAGAGACTCCCTCTTAAAGGGGTGGTGTTAGATAATGGTCATGTTCCCCTGTTCAGACGTTGCTGACAGCACAGTCAATGACGTGGCATGCAACCATTGGTTGATGCATGCAACGTCTGAGCAGGGTGATGGGACTTTTCACTCACTCTTAAAGGGATGGTGTTAGATTTTGGCTCACTCTTAAAATGTGGTATTGGATTTTTTTTGGCTCACCCTTGAAGGGGTGGTGTGAGATTTTGGCAGAGGCAGCAACAGCTTGATCTCGGGTCAAACCTTGATCTATTTTGCTCTACCTGGTCATTCTCCAGGGTATTGACATCTGTTCTCTAAAAAGGTCAAACAGACCGACGCAAGTTGTAGGAAATGCTGAGGAAGCAGGGATGTACAGTAGTGGCAAAAACTAAATTCTGAACACCCGTCACAATGACTAGTTGGGAGTAATGCAAATTCCAACACTAATCTGGCGTGATAATTTGTGCATAGAGGCTATCCACAACATGAAAAGGGGCAAAAACTGTGTTTTATGTTTACGTTTTGCTACATCCCTGGGAAAGAAGGAGAAGGAGGGGGGAAAAGGCAGGCTTGGACCATGAGAGGAAGTATGGGCCTGCATTCACAAACCGTCTCAGAGTAGGAGTGCTGATCTAGGATCAGGTCACCTCTGTACATTAAAATATTATCCAATTCATTTCATTCATTATGATCTAAAAGGTCAAACTGACCCCAGATCATTACTACTGTGGTGGGGGCTCTGAGAGGAAGGTGTAAATGGTGAATAAGGGGAGGCAGCCAGGTTCTGTTGGGCCCGGTGAAGCTGTCAGTGTTTTCATAAGGTCTTCCACCACACACACACACACACAGTAAATGTTCTGCTTCTGTTTCTGTTCCCAAATCCTGACGACTTCACCAGGTCCAAGTTGGTCACGTCGTTGTTATCCTGGGGAGGTGCTGAATAGAGCTTTGACTGTATGTACTGTTGCCCTGTCCGTCTGTCCGTCCCCCTGTCCGTCTGAAGTCTGTCTGACTGGAGGATTAGAATTTAATGTTGGCGGCTAAAACATCTGGATGCTGAGTCTGCCCTCTCTCTTTCTCAATATCTCCCTTTTTCTGGGAGACACATGAGTGTTCTTCCCTCTCTTTGTGTATGCCGGAGGGAGCTAAAAGTCACTGGAGCTTGACTCCAGCTGTTTTATCCATCAGTGCTCTCCCCCCTACTATATTCTACCGTACTCTACTGTGCCGTACTTGACTGTGTTGTACTGTGTATGCTGACACTACTGACAGAGAGCACCATTTTGTATTGATGAGGCAAGATTCTGATGGCATATTTTCACAACTCATTTTCCTGTTTTGTCCTGTCTCTCCCGTCTGTCTGTCTCTGTCTGTCTTTCTCTCTGTCCCTTGTCTGTGGCCTTAAATCTTGATTTGGAATTTCGGTTTGACTGTTGATTTGACTTGATTTGGTATGATTTGGGTTTTTATTGTTTTTGCCTTTTGAAACCTATTTATTCATAACAATCTTTATTCCTTGCTATTTCTAATCCATTATATATTTTAACACATCTTTCTCTGTCATCCAAATGATATCCATGTCCTCCTTAAACATGAAAAAAATTACATAATAATCATTAAATTAACCACAAACATTTATGCAATTTCACTTTATCTTTATTTTGTACCAAATGTCCTGCATTTAATCTGTTTTTAACCCTAAAACTACTTTTCCCCAAAAACACCACTGTTGTTAACTTCTGTAACCTCTACGGTAACCCCTTGACCTCTAACCTAATGTAACCCTGTAACCATGACAACCCGGTCACCACAGCGACAGGCTATGAGAAGTCCCGCAGCCTCAATAACATTTCGGGCATGTCAGGAGCCCCCATGCGCCTCACCCCCATCACCAACCCTTTCGAGCCCCCGGGAACCAACCTCCGCCGCTGTCACTCCCCCATCCCCTCCATTTTGTAGCGTCATGATGTGGAGAAGCAAGCCAACAAGTCAACGGCGGGAGGAGCATCAGGAAAGAGAGACATACCAACACCACTGTAATCCCAGTACTCCCACTGATATTAGTCCTATAGTGATAATGATAATGAGCTGTAGGGGGTGCCATTTAGCCACATTTAATAACGCTCTATATTGAAAGCCAGGTAGAGGGGGACATGCAGTGCATAAGGGACTTAGAATGAATAGCAAAAATATCCACTATGTCTACATGCACTTTCCCACCACATGCAATGTGCAATATGTTAAGAGCGTTAGTCTACAGCTATGTAACATCTGATGGAGCGATGAGAACACACATCACCACACACACACACACTCCCTCGCTCTCTCTCTCTCTCTCTCTCTCTCTCTCTCTCTCACACACACACACACACACACGTATACTCCCTCGCTCTCTCTCTCTCACACACACACGTATACTCCCTCGCTCTCTCTCTCTCTCACACACACACACATGTATACTCCCTCGCTCTCTCTCTCTCTCACACACACACACACAGACGTATACTCTCACACACCTGCCTTATTAACAGGGATTGAGTGTAGCTTAGTGATTTAGACTGATAAATAATGTAGTGAGCTACAATAGCAGGCCTCCCTGTATTATAGTAAATATGTGCTGTTCTTGCACTCCGTATTACCACTAATCCTAAAGAGCTCCTTAGTCAAACGAGACTTCTTCTGATACTCTACATCCCCACACAACATCAAGCCTCAACAGCAAACCCATCCACTCACTCACACACACATCGCTTGTATTTGGGAGAAGAACAGACTTACAGTACCTAACACCACCAAAATATCTAATATATATTAAAATGCATGCATTTGTTTTTTGAAGAAAAGAAAAAAATCACAAAGAAATTCTTACATTTAACAGAAAATCTTTGAAAAGAAAAGAGGCAAGCCCAAAGTAAGAAAAGTATTTTTCAGTAGCACCCATAAAACAAGCCATGTACTGGTTAGTGCTAGATCTCCCAGGGGGGATGACTCATTGGACCGTTAAATGTGTTTCTGTGTGCTGAAAATAGACTATCACACAGGCACACATACACACTTATAGAGGCTCACAACCGATCAAACAGCAATGTATCATTTTAAAAGCTGGGGGGTGCTAGAGAGTTGTACTGTACTAGCGTTCATTCACTACTACTATCATTATCATTATCATTATTGATATTATCAGTGCCATGTAGAGAGCTGGAGAGAACGCGAAGCGCTCTGGGGCTTTTGTGCAATACACAGACTCTGATGAACAACGGCCGTCAATGTTTTAAAGAAGAGGTTCCCGAGTAGCATCCTAACCCACAGAGAGGGAGGACATAATAACAAACTATTTTTATAATGGTTTTGAGGATTAAAGGGCAGAAGGGGTGGATGGATTCTCTCTTCTTTCTCAAGGGGGCGGGGTTAGGTGTGGTAGAGAAGAAGACGTGGGGGTGGGACTCTCATTCCCACTGCTCAGGAGCAGTAAAAGGGGCCATTGAAGCAGGGATCAGTATTTCTCATCATTGACCATATACCGGCCCTACCCGCCCTCCCCGCCCTCTTGTATGCAGGTGCATGAAATGAAATGAAGCTTCTTTCTCTTTTTCTAAATATGGCTCCTCAGAAATCAATCTGTACACATATCAAGCTATACCTTTCAGTCTGCACATGTCAGTGTCAGGAGGGTGTGGCTATATTCAGAAGTGGCTTCGGGTCACCCGTTAGACAAGAGATAAATTTCGGTCTTTTTCATCTTCGTCATCGATCTCCCTTCACTTCCTCAATCCTTTGTTGTCTTCCTGTATCAAGCATTTCACCACATCGCCACTCTCACAATGACTCTTATGATTTGAGTGTGTAGTGATTTATTTTCAGTTTTCTATTTTGCTTTTTCTCTTTTGTCCTTTTTGACCCTCCTCCCACCCCCCCACCTCCCGGTCCTGGCTGCTGAACCATCGCCCCTCACATTAAAAGAGGGCACCGTGAATGGAGGATGGACTGACAGCGCTTGGTAGAAGAACAGAACGAATCAATGATTAACAAAAAAGGCAACATACATGTATAGAAATATGCAATGTATAGAAATATATTTGTATCTATGTATAGTTAGTCCTATGGAGGTATGCTGTATGTTGTGTATCTGTGGCGCACATGGGAGTTGTGTGGTTTTGTGTGCACAGATATGCATCTACCTCTGGCCTAAGATGCAAGAGTGAATTATACATAATTCCTTTCTTTCTCACTGTTTTCTGGGGGGAGGGAAGTGTTGAAGGAGGACAAATGTTTTCCCTCCATACCAGACATCAGAAAAAAAGAGACCAAAACTTCTTAAAATCCCGATTTCTTTTGAAATTCTGTTGAAATGTAGAAGACGACGAGGTTATAGTGACAATGTTCAAAAAAGAATCTATCTTGATATACCCAATGTCGACATTTTAGTTATTGTCACTCTTATGGATTGTATATTTTCATTTAAGCGGTTGATTTACAGAAATGTTTATTTTTGTATTTTCCGATGTTACTGTCGATTTTATTATTGATATTTATTGGCATAGAATGTTGCCGTCTATTAAGGCAATGCTTATGTCTCTAACTGGTCGTGTCCAGTTCTGTTGCTTGAAATGTGTCAGTTTGATTTGATGTGATTTCTTTTGGTTTGACCTTCCCATCTCTCCCCCTCCTCATTTCTCACTCTGCCACCTGCTCCTCTCTCACTAGAGGGTTGTGTAAGGACACATTTCGTAGAAATGGCATTCTCTATGACTAACATTAGCATTAGCCTTATACAGGTGTGGACTGTACACACTCTAGATAGCGTTAAGCTAAAAGAAAAGCTATTAGGACAACCTCGCTCAGCGATCGAAGCGAAGAAACACAATTAGACAAAACCATTAGATAATTCAAAGCTCAGGACTCGTTCGGTTGAGAACTGTGTCCTCTACAGGCTCAAGTGAGGCTGTGAGAAGGTTTGACGTTTATTAGTTGAAACATGAACTGTTGTTGTGAGTCACGTGACCTAACTCAATATCTGCATTTCATATCTGCACATACTCAATAGTAGCCCGAGTGCCAGTTGGTTCGTGCTCTATTACCAAGTCCTTGTCACTCATTGTCACATCAAACATGTCATGTTTAGCTTGCCAATGACATAGGAGTTGGCTAGACAGCACAAACAGATCTGGGACCACGCTAATTCAATAGTAGAAGGTGAGAATCCGAAAAGCTTTCATCTGTGTAGAGTTTGAGTTTGAGGTGGGAGTGTCAGGGAGGGTGAAAGCTTGACCTATAACTATGGTTGGGGTGGACTCCATTTTGATTGCAGTCAATTCAGGAGATGCATTGAATCTCAATTCATTAATTGAAATGCGCCTGTTATATTAAATGCGGATTCTTTTCAATTCATGGTTTGCATTTTTATTCACCTCCAGAGTTGATATAATATAAATGGGATTCACCCCAACTTGAACTAGTACTCTACACCCTGAGTAATATATATGATAATTTAGTTATATATGGTACACATAGATATATTCCCTATATATGGGTTTGTTGACACCCAGACACCAGTCTACAAACTACCAAATCTATTTTTTCAAATGTTCTCTCTTCATCCCTACATTCCTCCCTTCCCCCCTTGTCTTCTCCCTTGATCTAGTGCTTTGGGTGTTTGTTCTTGTATTATAGGAATTCTTCTTATACCTGTTATTGGTCCAAATGTTCTGTACAGTTGTAAAGTTTTGACTTATTTCAGTCTTCGTTGGGTTTCCATTGCAAGCAATAAGGAATTGATATGTCTATATCCATAATCAAGGAAATGTGATTTGAGAAGACATCAGATTTGATCATAAGCTTAATGAATGTGTATATATTTACTGTATATATTAAGTGCATATGAATGTGTATATTTCTATACACATAACATATAGACTAACAGCATGCTATTAGGGGAAAAAAGCACTCGGCCCTCACAGTTTTGTCTGAGAAGATTTGGGCTTATATATGCATGCTAAGATGTTATAGGGTGGAAGAGACCATTGGTACCCTAATGGGGAGGGGGTTTGGGAAAGTTGTATTTTTTAAGGATGGGGAAGGGTAACCAGTGGTCTTGTGTAGCTGCTCTGTTATTTCTTACTAGACTAACTGGTAATAATAATTACTTTATGATTTATAATTTTTGTTATCTTTTTACAGAGAACTATTCTGAGAGCTCAGTGCTTATCAGGTATATGCAAAAAGAAGCAGTAACTGTGAATTAATACTAGAGAAAAAAATCGACTTCTTCCTTTTTCCAAGTTAATCCGAACACGTCCTCAAAACTCAATGTCCCTCGGTGAAAACCACATCGGCCAAAGCCCACCCAAACCTTACCGACTTTTCTACACACTTCATCACTTCCTCTCCTCTTTGTTCTTCCATCAATCCATCCTGTCCTGTCCCGTCTTGTCCCTCTCTTGCTTGAAATATCCTGAGGTACAGTACATACCCGACATTTTAGGGGTTCAACGTTTGAAACGGTACGGTAACCTCCACTGTGTGGAGGGAAAGCTCACACAGCGTTTGCATTATCAGTGATATTTTGTTGTTGTTGATAAACTAATAACCTATAACCTGGGATATGATGTGCATTACTTAGTTTTGCTACACCTTGTGGCTACTTATTATGACAGTTAATGAGTCATAGCTGATAGCAAAAGGAAACTTGACTGTCACGAACAATCTACACGTAGACTCTACATCCCCTCTGGTGGTAGAATTCACACGTAACCAGCCGTAGGCTACAGACATGGATAACTCATTGTTGAGCGAAGATGCTTATGCTACTTCCTTGTGCGTCCTGCACATTCTTTAAAACTTAGGTTGCATCTGAAATGGCACCCTAGTCCCTATATAGTGCACTACTTTTGACCAGAGCCCTATTATAGGGAATAGGATTAGTCAATACCCACTGGGCACAACGTGGAATAGACATTGAATTAACATCTGTGCCCAACGGGTAGTGAATATTCCCCCATTGTCGCTGGGACAGGAAGGTGCTGATCTTTGGCAAGCAGTAAGAGGTGAGCATGTGACATTCTAGAATGGATCAGTAGAGGTTGTTGTGATAGGTGGTATTTTGTTGATGGTTGAGTTAGTGGGGTCAGTTCGTCGAGTGCTGTTCAGGTATGTGTATCATAGCATGTTTTTGTTCAATCACTGCAGATAAAAAAAAACTCTGGGAAGAAGTTCTTCAGCCACCTTTTTGTTTTAGCAATCTTAAGAAAGGAGAAGGACTTTAAGATGCTGAAATGGAGGACGTGTGTAGTCTAGTCAACAACTGACGTAGAAATGAATTGAACAATATCATCAGTGCAATGTTTTTGACTACACCTCTGTCTTCCCCCCCCTTTTCCACATTTCCCCTTTCCCTCTCCTCGTCAGTCTCCCTCCATTCACAACTCAGGTATATCTCTCTCTATGTTGGTTTAAATCAGAGCTTCCAGACGTAATGTCTATCAGAGCCGAACAGAGAGAAGGTTTGAAATGTTTTGCTTCCTCTCTGCTGTATGTATGGACTTGTAAATAGTGTATGTCCTGTGTCCTCATCCCAGCTCACCTCTGTACCCTGTTATGTGATTCTGAGACTGTTTTGTCTCTCCACTCTCCTCTCTCTCCGACACACACGTTTCACCCCATCTCAACCTATTCCACTTTCTCCTATTCTTTGTTGTTGTTGTTGGTATTTTGAGATGTGCTATCTCTACTGCTTCCATTACAAAACCCCAAACTGAAACGACAGACTTTGGGGAAATGAAAAGACCATCACCATAAACGTTAAGGTTTCGTCTTCCCTAAAAGTGGATTGCAAACGTCTCCCGAGGATAGGAGTGGACAGAAAAAAGGACAGAAAGACTGTCAGACGTTACGTATGATGTTTTGGGGGGGAAGTAGTAACTGTATGTATATATACATATATATATATAAAGGATTGTCATCAAAGGAAGAACCATGAAATGGAGGACAGTTTGGGGAAGAAAGAAAAAAACTAAATGAGAGGAGGAAGTAAGCTGATCACTTCTCAGTGTAAGAATGTGTTTTGTGTTCTGTGTGCCGTTTCGCTCTGTGCTTCGCGTGCTGTGTTTTCGCAGTGTGTGTTTGCGTGTGTGTGTGTGTAACTGTGTTTTTGTGTTGCGTGTGTGTCTTGTGTTTCTGTGCTTCGCTCTGTTTCGTGTCAAATTCTTTCCTCCATGTTGCCTATCTGTGTGTGTAGGCTGTAGGATACATACCATGCCTTCAGAAAGTGTTCATACACCTTGATTGTTTCCAAATTTTTGTTGCGGTACAGCCTGGATTCAAAATGGATGAAATATGTGTTTTCTTCTCACCCCTCTACACACAGTACCCCATAATGACAAAGTGAAAACCTGTTTTTAGATCTTTTCTTTTGGCAGTGATTACAGCTGTGAGTCTTTCTGGGTAAGTCTCTAAGAGTTTTGCACACCTGGATACTTGCAGATTATTCTTTTTAAAATTGTTCAAGCTCTGTCAAGTTGGTTGTTGAGATTTTCAACCTAATTTCATCCAAAACTGCAGGCCAGTCAGGAACATTGAATGTTACCTTGGCAAGTAACTCCAGTGTATATTTGGCCTTGTGTTTTATACTATTGTCCTGCTAAAAGGTACATTTGTCTCCCAGTGTCTGTTGGAAAGCAGTGTCTGTTGGAAAGCAGACTGAACCAGGTTTTCCTCTAGGATTCTGCCTATGCTTAGCTCTAGTCCATTTATTTTTCTCCCCCCAAAAAAACTCCCTAGTCCTTGCCGATGACAAGCATAGCCATAACCAGATTGCAGCCACCACCATGCTTGAAAATATGAAGAGTGATACTCAGTGATGTATTGTGTTGGATTTGCCGAAAACAAAGCATTCATTTCTTTGCTAAATTTTGTGCAGTTTTACTTTAGTGCAAACAGGATGCATGTTTTGGAATATTTGTATTCTGTACAGGCTTCCTTCTTTTCACTCTGTCATTTAGGTTAGTATTGTGGAGTAACTACAATGTTGTTGATCCATCCTCACTTTTCTCAGATCCATTAAATTCTGTTACTGTTTTAAAATCACAATTAGCCTCATGGTGAAATCCCTTTGCGGTTTCCTTCCTCTCCGGAAACTGAGTTAGGAAGGATCCCTGTATCTTTGTACTGACGTTGTGTATTGATACACCATCCAAAGTGTAATCAATAACTTCCCCACGCTCAAAGGGATATTCAGTCTTTTTTTTACCCATCTACCCATTTGGAAAACCTCCCTGGTCTTAGTGGTTGAATCTGTGTTTGAAATGTACTACTCGACTGTGGGACCTTACAGATAATTACCGAGATGATGTAGTCATTCAAAAATCATGTTAAACACTATTATTGCACAGAGTGAGCCCATGCAACTTATTACATGACTTGTTAAGCAGATGTTTACTCCTGAACTTATTTAGGCTTGCCATAACAAAGGGGTTGAATACTTATTGACTCGAGACATTTTTGAATTTCATTTTAAATTAATTTGTAAAATTAAAAAAAAAGAAACATAATTCCACTTTGACATTATGGGGTATTGTGTGTAGACCAACAAAGTGTGGAAAAGCCAAGGGGTATGAAAACTTTCTGAAGTGCTCTCAGCTCTTGGTCTGTGTTAAGTTAAACTAACATTCCTGGTGTGCTGTAGTCCTGTGTGGGAATGACCTCCAAAATCACTGACTCAGTCCTTTTTGCTGGAAAAGCACCCTATTGGACTATGACTAACCGATTAATTAAGAGGTCGATGAACACCAGCAGACTTAACAGCCCACAAGGACTGAAACCACCCACGCCAATTGTATTGGTGTCTGTGCGTGTGTCTGTGCAAAACGTACAGGCTTTTCTGCCTTTTCGTGGTTTGTGTACATGCATGCCAATGTGCTTTGCAAAAAACAGGTATTTCGCTTGCTTTATCGTCTATCGATAAGTTTAATCATTTGCTTTGAACAGTTGCACTCATCATAAGTAAACCCATCCAGTCATACAATCAATCACTTGACTATAACAATTGAGAATGTGAAATGAATTGAAACTCCCATTCAAGCTCATGTTAGGTTAATAGTATCAACTAAACTACCCTGGATCATGTAGGTTTTGAAACATCCAGTCATAGCTGGTTGATATTCTAGGTTTGCTGGAACTTCCACTGATTCTTCTCCTTGTTTCTCTCTCTTTCCCCCCCAGTGTTGAGTTTCTAAAATTCCCCTTCCTGTCCAAGAAGAGGAACAACCTTAGGACACAAATCACCCAGAGCTCCCTACTGGATTCACTGTGGGCTGAAGGGATACGTAACCGGAGAGAGAGAGAGAGAAAAGGAGAGTGAGCGAGAGAAAGAAAGAGAACTGAAGGTGATGATGATGAGCGGATGATAGAGGACAAAGAGAGTCTAAGAGATTTGTTCATCCCTCCGTACCAGAAGCATCCTTCGTTCCTGTGGACTCCTCAATCAGCACCATCCGTAGGAAACAAACTCCAGACCAGCATGACAGACTTACAGACTGAAACACATACCTTATGTCAGCATACTTTACAGTGTCTTATTATACTACGTTTATTGATATTGAAATCCCAGACAAATAATAAAAGAAACAAACAATAGAGCAGAATGCCCCTAGGAAAGAGCCAAAGGGTTATGGGACAGTAGGACAATGTTCCACAACTTGGTTGTCATCCTACTGTATCATAGACAATGTACGCTCTTAACCACTGTCAACTGTTCCCTATAGACAAATGAAATGTTACCAGCTCTCAGATACAGAATATTCAATTGTTTTTAAATCTTCCTTTTTGGTACCTCAAAGATCGGACATACAGTACGGTAGGCAATATAAACAAGGATTACTCAACATAGTCAGCGTGGATGTGACTAAAGAAAAGGCGAGCCAGGTGCTAGCCAAAGGCAAAATAAATTTACATCGAAAGTCCTTTTTCTGTTTTACAGCCAAACACTATGCAAATGAGGCTGAATGACCATTGCGTCCGGTGGCTCTTGAGTCGGCCCACTATGGTGACGCTACCTTCTTATGTTCAGTCAGTCACAGCTGTTGGACTGTTTTCAGTGATTGACAGCCCTTCTCTGACCTCTCACAAGAGACACACTTCAGAAGATACTGAATTGTGGGCCACAATAGTAGAGCAACCAGTCATATAGTATACCAGGCCATTGGCCGTTTCATAGAAACCTGCACGTAGATCTGACAAACAATACACTCAGTGACTGACTGATGCTGACCCGTGTTGCATGAGAGAGGGTGTCGGCTGACCCTAACAGACCTAATCATCGACCACTTTGAAGGATTTGGACCTAAAGAAAACCAGAGTGTGTGTGTGCGCGCGCTGGAGAGTTGAGGAGGACGCCAAAGGAGAGAGACACTGGAAGTATGACCGCAATGCGCATGCCAAGAACGCAAGCAACTGCCGGAAAACAAGGACATACATCGCCCTCTCTTTCTCGCTCTCAATCTCTCCTTCTCTTTATCCCCACCCCTCTGCACCTCAGCATTGCTCCTCCTCCGTAGCAAACTGCATGGCATGATCGAAAAAACCTGAGGAACGAAACGTAGAGAACAGAAGGATGCAGAGAGACCAGAGAGACTTTATTTTTTAGACCAAACAATCAAACAATCATAGTCACATCAACTTTTTTTCTAAAAGATCCAATTGGTGTCAAGATAACCAACGGTCGACTGCTCGTTGAGAGTGGCTACGGTAAAGGTCTCTCTCCTTTCTGGAGAAAGGAGGAAGATCAAAGAGCACTGCACCTCTGGGGGGGATCAGAGGTTCACAAGGAAGTGTGAGAAAAGAGCGGGAAGAGGGTGAACTTTGATAAACAATTCCGGGAAAAAGTGAAAATGCATTTTTATTACTTTGTTTACCAGCATGACTATTCTGCATGAGTCTACTTCTGCAAGCCCTAACCCCACCCCCCCTCCCTAAAAAAGAGGGCTAGGAATTGAAAAAATGTACAAAATCGAGACGAAACAAAAAATATTTATGTTATATGCAACTAATTTTAAAAAAAGAGCAGGATTATATTAAAAAAAATATCTATATTTTGTTTTGGGATAATAAAAAAGGAATAACAAAAAAAATATATAGGATTGCAAGATACACGTTGAACAATGTTTTCTTAGGCAAATAAGATACAAACACCACAAAATCTACCAGAGATGAACTGTGTGAGGGACTTCCCCTGATACTACAATTACTCTACTGCTACTTCGATGACTACTCCTCTCACTCTCTGCTACTTCTTCTTCTACTCTCTGGTCCTACCGCCCTGATTGCGCCCCTAATGCCAATTCTCTGTCTTCCACCCCACTGTCCATCCAGGTCCCCTCTCCACTGTCTGTCTGCATGACTCTGTTTAGTTGGACTTTGCTCAGATCCGATGGGTCATATTCACTAGGATCCAAACGGAAGCGAACGGGAGGGACTATACCTGAACATGTCTAACAAGTTTTCCGCTGCAAAGCTGTTTGCTACGGTGTGCACCAATGAATACGACCATGATGGACTCTGTTTTGTGCTCTTTCAGTCTCGTGCTCAAGGTGGGAGATGGCAGCTTCACCACCGGGACGCGGTTGTAGACTCTATAAGGTCTCAGCTAACTAAAGCAGTGTAGCGATACCTAGCGGAGATTAGACCGTCCCCGGGCTAATTGCCGACTGCGCATTGGGAGAAAGTATCTGATCTGGTGAACGAGATTAGCGATGACCTAACACACAAAAACGAACGTGATTGGATTGTGTAGGCCGATAATACTGTAGCGCTGACCCTGCACTGTAGCTAGCACCTGTAGCACTGCACTGACTGGCCATAGATGGCGCCATAGTAGCTCAGCCCTGATATTGTAGCTATACAATGCGTAGCTTTGTACTGCTATGACATAATGTACTGTAGGCCTATCTCCCTGATTATGGGGATGTGTATAACATGTCGTTGTGGCATTTAACACAATCTCCCCCAACTCGCTTACTCTACGGCCCATGTGACAGTCAACAGTGTTTGTTTTACACATGCTGGTGCCCCCGGCGTTGGTGAAGCAGCCATCTTTGCTCCATTTCCCAGGTGGGGATAGCATATTGCCAGGAAAACTGCTGTTCAACGATGCGTGAAGGGAACGCCAAACTGTCTATCTATGCTATCATAATGAGCTTATCTAGATAAATTGTTGTTGTTTCTGTTGATGAAGAAATTGCTCTTGTTGACCTTCCACCACCCCTGCCTGTTTTGCAGTATGACTGAATGCATCGCACCAGGCACCTCACCACCCTCGACAACAACCGATGTTTTGTTTTAATTCCCCGTTTTTCCATGTTTCTTTTCAAGTGATTTTTTTGGGGTTGGTTGCTATGTTCTGTTTCTAGGCCTGTGTGTATAGATAATGTCTCGACCAGCCACCGCAAACCCTTAGCTAGGCCCACATCAGAGTTGAGATAATATGTTGTTTATCCCCGATGAAGAGTGCCGTCATCTGAGCCGTGGTTAGTCTCTGGTGACACTCTGGTCTAGCCGAGGGTTCCAGCAGAGCAGGGTTCATCTCAAGGGTGTTATTTAATGTTACAATGGCGGAGGAGGAGAGGAGTGTTAATTATGTTTGGGCAGGGGGGGATTTTAAAATGACGTCACTGCAGACCCGTGTCAAATACAATTTCGGGTCACATTCATTTGCATATTGCTCGTTTATATTTTTGTCTCAAATGAGTGTTAACTTGTGTTCACTTCCCAAAACTGTTCTTCTTGTTTCTGTTTGTTTATTTGATATTACGCAATGATGAAGATTTTGATGATGTTCCAGAGATGCTGGGGGCTATTTGTACTGAGAACTGAGCAACTAACTATGCAAGAGTTTGACTGTAGCATACGATTAACTTCAGTGGTTCATTGTGCCAAAGGAGTTCAGTGTGTTGGGTCTGTCTGTCTGTTGTGTGGGAGGGCAAGAATGGGGCAGGGTAAGGATGGAAAAAGGGAGCAGCTACTATATCTAGCATGGTGCATTGTTTACTGAAATAAATGGGGGTGTGGGGGTTAAAGTAATTGGAATAGGGCCCCCTGAAGACCTCTGGAGTTTGCCACTCAGGATATGTCCCTGTACTCACAGTTTTCATTTGATACACTGGATCTCTGTCATTCATCACCTTATGTCTGACTCCTCCCCCTTTTCCTTCTCCTCCTCGACCCCCATCCCTTCCACATTCATTCCCTCGCCCTCTCTTTCAACTCCTGCCTTCTCCTTCTCTCACCCTCTCCCTTTCCCAAAAACGTTTATTATGGCACGATGTTTGTTACAAAAAGAATGATTTGAAATGATAAGAGACATAAGTAACCATAGATTATGGAAGGACGCATCACTACTAGACATTTCATTCTGGAGATGGAAATGATTGTTTGTGAGGTAGAGGAGAGGGATCGGGTGCAAGGTGGATGGGAAGAAGAGGGGGTGGCCACAACTGGCTCAGCTAAAGACAGAGGTGAATGGATCATCCCCCATCAACCTTCTGGTAAGCACCCCACACAGACACGTTAAATGGAAATATAGACCGTTCCATTTAAAATGTCAGGGGGAAGGGGGGTCTATTGTCAGAGCAATAATTTGTTCCAAACCCTCTATTTTGTGGGGGAGTCCAATGCCATTTACTTAAACTTACTGTCAAAGCAACCTTACCAGCTGTTAAAAAAAGAAAAGAGGAACCTGTTAAATACTTTATTCTGTAAGGTTTTCATCTTGATTTTAAAGCATGCATACACATCTAGTCTCTCTGAGTTTTGGGATGGGTTTTCACAAATACCAAGGTGGTGAATATACTGTGAATAACCGCCATCTTATGTGAATGACTGTACCACCACTGTGCGTCAGTGGGAATGTGTGTGTGTGCGCTACCAGAAGACACGTTGTGCAGGTGGGGGTGTGTGTGATCCTCCTCCACGCCCACTTGAGAGGATTGACAGCTCAACACTCGCATAACTTTACTTGAAAACCCAAATACAAAACATATCAAGAAGGTATCAGAGTAAAGCCAGAAACCCCGCGGCCATATATTCTCTTTCCCCGTCTTCCTCCCTCTCATCCCCGTCTCCTATCCTCCTCTCTTTCTCTCCCTCCTCCACACATTTATGAGGAAGAAGCTCTTTTTTTGCATCCTTGTTCTTGTGTTTTTCTAACATATTGTTTGAAGTTGAATTCTAATGCATGCGTGGGAGAAAAAAAAGATGACTTAACTTATTTGTGAATGGCCAGAATGAAGTAACTGTCTTTTCGACCGGCAATCTCTGTCTTCCTCTTTCTCTGTCAGCCAGTGGTGAGAGGATGGGGGGGAATATGCAAACTGAAACACTCTTAAAAAAACATATTGTCTATATCACTGTTTTAATGTTCATTTTTTTTTTGTCATATTTTTTTGTTTACTGCAGTGTGGCTTGACTGAATTGGTAGAAATACACGGGCTATCTTTCTGTGTATTGCACTTGGAAGGAAAGGGAGGTGAACTAGGCTCAGTTTCATGAGTCCGACATCTTTCCTGATACACAGACAACAGTCTGGGAGATCTCAGCAGTGCTAGTAGCATAGGGCCAATCTGTCCATTCTGTTCCATTTTTACATGTCCATCTGTACATCTCTATATATCATTCTGCCTGTCACTTCTTCTGTCTATAACAGTAGATGTATCTATTCATCTACCCCTCTAGATACAGATACGTCAATATCATTGTTTTACTTCATTTGCATTTGTTTCCTGTTAATTTTCCTTATTTGTTGCTTTTATTTGATTTATCATTTGGTGCCTTGTTTACTCTTTTGTCTGATTCATGTTGTCGGTGGTTTGTGTTATGAATTTTACATTTGAAAGAACATTGCACTACTAGCGCCAATGCAGCTAATGTTTCTATTGGTCCTGCCAACTGTTGTGACTACATCGCCGCTAAGCGAATAAGGCACTGGGTGTAGCCATGCCACTTTCCTATCAGGGGAGAAAGAGAGGGAAGACAGAGATGGAAGAAGAGAAGGTTACTACAATAACACTGAATGGGGTTTATGCTATAAAGACTGATGCTGGATACAATTTTAATGTCATAACACAGAAGAAAAAATAAAAGAATCAAGAACTGTATAAAATATATTTCAATGGAATGTTTATTATTTACCTTTTTATATTTTTGAAATGTGTAAAGAAAAAATATGAAAACGGTAATAATTTAACCAAGTTTGTGAAAAAAAAAGAGACTTAAACACAGTTCTATTATTAAAAGTATGAACGTTTGAAAGTGAATGCTGATTAAACTGAAACTCTTCTCCATTACAGATAGGAAAATAAAACAAGAATAAAACGAAATACCCACAAAATTAACTGGAAAAACAAACAAATCCAATTTAAAGAGAAAACTTCAAGAAAATCTATAAAAATATTAAAAGCTTATGCCAAAATTTTCGATTTGTGTCCTGTGCATTTTTTTTTAACATTTAGCTAACAATTACTATCACGACTGATATTATGGAGCTGACTGACTGACTCATGTTGAGGACTTTTAGGGGTCATAGTTCAAACATGACTATTGCAGAACATCATCGTCAACTCATATTTATTTTGTTTATCCTAATAAAATGGCACATTTAATACATTACATTCAAGTCAAACGTCCCAGACATTTTTTTTTAATCAAAATACAT
The DNA here is from genome assembly GCA_030435695.1 of Brachymystax lenok tsinlingensis. Taxonomy (NCBI): domain Eukaryota; kingdom Metazoa; phylum Chordata; class Actinopteri; order Salmoniformes; family Salmonidae; genus Brachymystax; species Brachymystax lenok. The sequence goes on along the minus strand of CM059791.1, from coordinate 96,665,257 downwards.
GTTTCATACATTTTCATTAACTTAAAAAAGATTCAATTGGTATTCATGTGTTATTTCTGTATAATATTGTATTGAAAAATAATCTGACCTTTCTGTTAAAACCAATCACATAACATGATGCTTGGCTCTCTGTTAGGCTTACACTGGTTTCTCATTTCAGGCACAGATACCCTAGTCTAGCAGGATACCAACAAACATGATGATATACCCTTATGGGAAAAACCACATGATTTCACATGTGACATTTTCACGTTTTGCACATATAACATTTTATTTCACATGTAATTTTACATGTGAAATCATTTGAAACCATGTGGTTTTGGAACACTTCATGTGATAATTTTTTTTTGCAGTTTCACATGTGAAAAACACATTTTGAACTGAAGTTTTCACATTTGAAAACAAAAGAGACACATGCGAGTTCAGTTTCTTACATGTGAAACCTTTTGTTCACATGTATTCAACATGGAAAATCACATTGACTTTTACATGTGAAACACGTTCAAATGTTTTGAGGTGTAGTTTCCTAGTATCATATGTAGAAGGGTTGCAATTTCATATTATCACGTGTTGCTTTACTATGTTGTCACGTTATCACATTAACTTCCCGTAAGATCACACGTTAAACACTTGACCATGTGAAATTCAACGTATTTTTTTCCGTAAGGGTAGTGAGACAAAATGTACTGAGCTCTGCCCCAACACTTTTGGTTTCATTACTGTAGGTCAATATATACAGTGCCTTCACAACGTAGTCACACCCCTTTGTGTTACAGCCTGAATTTAAAATGGATTACATTGAGATTTTGTATCACTGATCTACACCCAATACCCCATCATTTCAAGGTGGAATTATGTTTTTTTGATTTTTCTTTACAAATTAATAAAAAATGAAAAGATGAAATGTCTTGAGTCAATAAGTATTCAACCCCTTTGTTATGGCAAGCCTAAATAGGTTCAGGAGTACAAATGTGCTGAACAAGTCACATTATAAGTTGCATGGACTCACTGTGTGCAATAAAAGTGTTTAAAACAGAATAGTATGTCCCACCAACATTAGACAACTATACAGAAAACCCTCAAATGACTGAAATAAGTCAATTAAATCAATGATGAGAGAATAGTCAGATTAACCGATAACTAAAACAGCAGTGCAGATGACACTTTTGCTAAGTGCAGAGATGTATGGAGTATTTTGTGTAGAGCGTTGACAAAAAAAAAGTATTCAATCCCTTTTCATCCCACTTTGTAACACTACAGAATGTGGAAAAAGTCAAGGGGGGTAAATACTTTTTGAAGGCACTGATAAAAAAAAGAGTTTTATTTTATTTAAGCCTTATTTTACCAGGTAAGTTTGACTGAGAACACATTCTCATTTACAGCAACAACCTGGGGAATAGTTATAAGGGAGAGGAGGGGGGGGTGAATGAGCCAATTGTAAATTGGGGATGATTAGGAGGACCGTGATGGTATGAGGGCCAGATTGGGAATTTAACCAGGACACCTGGGTTAACACCCCTACTCTTACAATAAGTGTCATGGGATCTTTACTGACCAGAGAGTCAGGACACATTTTAATGTCCAATCCAAAAGACAGCACCCTACACAGGGGAATGCCCCCCAATCTTTTCACTGGGATATTTTTGTTGGGGACCAGAGGAAAGATTGTCTCCTACTGGCTCTCCAACACCCCTTTCAGCAGCATCTGATCATCTTATTTATCCTGAGCAAACCAGAAGGTAGGTAACTAATAATGCATAGACTAGGTAAACAAAGGTATTTGTGTGTGTGTGTGGTGTGCGTGCACGCCCACACGTTTGCGTGTCATGTCACACAATTGCGTTTGAACCGGAGTGGGACTGGGTGTGTGTGTGTGTGTGTCAGGTCCTCCTGGCCAGTTTCCAGGTGATAACACTACCCAGTATGACACCTCCGAGGAAGACCAGGATGAGCCCTGAGGACCAGGCGCTCATAGAGGACATCTTCTCCACCTGCACACGTGCCAGCTCAGCAAAACTGTTCATCTGGGTAGAGAAAGAGAAAGATAGAGAAAGAGGGGGAACAAAGAAAGATGAGGAGAGAGAAAGGGGGGAGAAATGAAATGGAGAGAAAGAAAGAAAGGTGGGCAGAAAGAAAGAGAAAACTGAACATGGATTCTCATTGATTTCTCTAACAATAGTTAATACCACATATATTTGTTTTAATGTAACCTTTATTTAACTAGGCAAGTCAGTTAAGAACAAATTCTTCTTTTCAATGACGGCCTATCCCGGCCATACCCGGACAACGCTGGGCCAATTGTGCGCCGCCCTATGGGACTCCCAATCACGGCCGGATGTGACTCAGCCTGGATTCGAACCAGGGACTGTAGTGACGCCTCTTTCACTGAGATAAAGTGCTTACACTACACTACACTACAACCAATACCAAGTTTATATCAATATAGAATATTGCCAATTTGGTTTATTTTAATACAAAGGGGAAACACTTGGGGGCAGCCTCTGATGGTATCCATATCTTACCCATCCTCCATGTTTCTGGATCCAATCCAGTAATTTGTTTCTGAAGTACTCCAGAGTCCACTTCAGAATGTCCTGCACTAACTGGGGGAGGTTAGCAATCACCACCTAACAGAGAGGAAAAGAGTGATTTAACACACACACACACACACACTGATTGTACTGTACGTTCAATATTAACAACGCAACAAGAACACTGTATAACATACCTTGACAGCTATCCTCCCTGCTATGTAAAACAGCACAGCAATTCTCTCCCAGGTGATTTGACTGTCCTCAAATACCTTTTCTACCAACTTCAGGTAGCTGGTCCTGCTGGTCATTTGCCCCACCATTCCATCTATCGCACTGTTGCTCGGACAGACGGGTTGAGGGAGGGAGGGTAGGAATTAGACTACTGACTTGGACCATTGTAAACTAACACACAGATAGACACACATACACTACCAGTCAAAAGTTTTAGAACACCTACTCATTCAAGGGTTTTTCTTTATTTTGACTATTTTCAAACAAAAAAGGCTAATGTTAGATAAAACCCTAAATAGAACTTAATGTGATTCATAAATAATGTAATGGGAATGTTCCCAGTTTGCTGGGTAGTCTTTGCATCAAATTCATCAATGTCAATTCACATGAATAACAGTTTGAAAAATTGAACAGGTATTGTAAAACACAAAGCAATGGCAACTGACTCGCCCAGCTTCCCGTCCTTCTTGACGGCATCTCCGATGGTCCGTATCATCATAGCTAGCTGTGACACAATCTTCTGCTCCTGATCACTCTCCACCTCCTGGGTTTCTGTGGAGACCACTACCGGGACTGATGACACCTCATTCAGCTGCTCCTGCATCACTCTGGGGATGAGAGAGCATTCTGGTCCAGAACAACTCCTTCTTAGAGCACATAGCTGGGGAGTGGGGCTGGGGCGGCAGGTAGCCTAGTGGTTAGAGCGTTGAGCCAGTAACCGACAGGTTGCTAGATCGAATCCCCGAGCTGACAAGGTAAAAATCTGTCGTTCTGCCCCTGAACAAGGCAGTTAACCCACTGTTCCAACCTGTCGGTTACTGGCCTAACTGGTTTGCCTAGTTAAATTAAAAAAATGCCTACTGTGTGTCCAACTAAACTACTGTTATAAATAAGAATTGTTACAAATAAGAATTTGTAAGAATTTGTTCTTAACTGGTTTGCCTAGTTAAATAAAAAAAAATGCCTACTGTGTGTCCAACTAAACTACTGTTGTCACGACACACAGTGTCTGGCGGTTTTCATTTATTCCTTGCACTTAGCTGATAATGTAGAGAATACATCATTTTTGTGCTGCCTGTTTTGAAAATTCCCAACCCCATGGAAAGTGCACACACGCATTCACATCCAAGCAAGAGGCTGGAAGCAGCCAGTGGTATTAAGTACTTAAGTAAAAATACTTTAAAGTACTACTTAAGTAGTTTTTGGTGGTATCTGTACTTTACGATTTATATATTTGACAACTTTTACTTCACTACATTCCGAAATAAAATAAAGTACTTTTTACTCCAATTCACACACTTTTCAAAAGAACATCCCTGGTTATCCCTACTGCCTCTGATCTGGTGGATTCACTAAACACAAAAGCTTTTCTTGTAAATTATGTCTTTGTGTTAGTGTGCCCCTGGCTATCCATATATATATATTTTTAGACACACAAATGTGCCGTCTGGTTTGCTTAATATAAGAAATATTTTAGCAATTGCATTTACTTTGATACTTAAGTACAGTAGTATTTTACTGGGTGACTTTCACTTTGACATGAGTCCATATCTATTCCTGAAGTATGATGGTTCGGTACTTATCCCACCACTAGAAGCAGCACAGGGTCAGCCCCAGGTTTACAGCTAGGTGTGTCGATATGATGCGTCTTTCTGGTTCTGTTTTGAGCATATATGAAAGTGAAACTCACCTGTTCAGCAGGACCTCTCCTACTCTGTCATCTGTAGAACAAATAAAACATTTAACCAAAATCAGCTTAGGTCTAGTCAACATGAAAATAATGACACATGTCAAATAGAACAGAATCGTTAGCAATGCCAATGTACTGATCACTTGGTTACGTTGTTGCAGTGACTGAGACAGTGCACTGGCAGACCTAGCTACCTGATGTCTCTACACACGCCATTGGCAGTCCGCGCACAGCCAGAACGACAGCTTGCTACTATCACTGGAACTTCAGAAAACTCCACTATCGTAATTGGAGCTCTTCTCTTATAACATGAAACTAGTACAGCTCTATTTGACAGGTTGCTGCTGTTTTATCTCTATTAAGAAAATATGACATTCCTTCGAGATAACATGCGTACAAGCGAAAGAAATAAGAAGGACCACAGACAAGACCCGACAGTAAAACGAAAGTGGAGAGCAAGGCCAGCAGACAACCCGCGCATGCGCACTGTCAATGCGGGTCCACACGCTAATGTGTCCGTGTGGAAACGGACTACAACATGCTAGCTAGCTACTGTGGCTAGTTGACTTTTGTCCGGCTGGCTAAAGCAGAGAGGGCAGGGGCGAAGCTAGGGAAGTAGGGGGGAGTTAGTGCGACAGGGCAGAACGATCTTTCTCCAGGCAGAACGTTGCAGTTCGTCGCGGGGGACTTTCCTTTTGATATCTCTCGGACCACAAAGCAAAAGCTAGCTAGCGTTGTTTCTGGTTAGCACGCCGACGGACTACAGAGCGAGCCCGCGTCTGATATCGAGTATTCATGTCGATGAGCAATACACGTTAAAAGTGACTTCTTGCAACATTGTATAATGGCTGGCAGCACCTCCAAGACAATACACGATATCTTTCAATCTATGGAGTACGGACCGAGTAGTTCCAGCACTGCTACTGCTCAGGTAAATACCATAAAAACATGTATTTGCTGCACGAGTGTCGAGATATTGGTTGCGTGTGTCTTAAGTGGTAGTAAGACGGATACATTCGAGGTGAATTGCGAAATAAAGAACGTTTTGTTAGAATATCACCCATGTAATTATTGAACTTCTCTCTTCCATGTCACGTTTTACATCATGTTTTAGATAATATGATTTCTGTTGGCTGGCTATTACCATGTGAAGTTTATTACGTTAACTAACTCAAGGCAGTCATGTGAGTTGGGGTCTGTGTGGTCTTGGGGATCAAGTTGGATGGGATCTTCTGTAGAGAACAGCAGTCTGTGACTCGTTCAACAGCTAACCACCTAACATGTCCAGATTACGTTTCAGAAATGTAGTTTTTGCTAGATTATGTGCAGTATGATGTGCTTGGACCTGGTGAAAAGTGTATCCTGACCTCACTACTCTGTCAATAGTTGATCATCCCTAGGGGGCGTTTTTATTTTATTGGTTACTCTGTGTTGGAGGTGTCTGTCTCTGCAGCCAATCAAATGTGAGCATCGCTCAACTCAGGATGGTCTCATTCATGTCTACCTGTCCAGGTTTTAATAGGCCTACATTATAAGTAGGGCTGACCCCAATTTGTCGACTGGTCGATTGTTTGGTGGTTAGGCTGTTGGTCGACCAAGATTGTTTTTAGTTGAGCAGTAACAAATATATACAGTACCAGTCAAATGTTTGGACACACCTACTCATTCCAGGGTTTTTCGTTCTTTATATTATTTTCTAAATTGTAGAATAGTGAAGACATCAACTATGAAATAACACACATATGGAATCATGCAGTAACCAAAAAAGTGTTAAACAAATCAAAATATGAATCTTCAAAGTAGCCACCCTATGCCTTGATGACAGCTTTGCACACTCTTAAATTCTCTCAACCAACTTCACGAGGTAGTCAGCTGGAATGCATTTCAATTAACAGACCAAATAAATGCTTCGGAGTTCAAGATCGACTGTTCAGAGGAGAATGCGTGAATCAGGCCTTCATGGTTGAATTGTTGCGAATAACCCACTACTAAAGAACATCAATAAGAAGAGACTTGCTCTGGCCAAGAAACTCAAGCAATGGACTGTTGTCCTGATTTTAAAGAAGCAATAAAACTGTCCTTCTTTAGACTAGTTGAGTATCTGGAGCATCAGCATTTGTGGGTTCGATTACAGGCTCAAAATGGCCAGAAACAAAACTTTCTTCTGAAACTCGAAATTGCCAAGATCTCGTACAACGCTGTGTACTACTCCCTTCACAGAACAGCGCAAATTGGCTCTAACCAGAATAGGAGTGGGAGGCCCCGGTTTACAACTGAGCAAGAGGACAAGTACATTGGAATGTCTAGTTTGAGAAACAGACGCCTCACAAGTCCTCAACTGGCAGCTTCATTAAATAGTACCCGTAAAACACCAGTCTCAGCGTCAACAGTGAAGAGGCAACTCCGGGATGCTGGCCTTCTAGGCAGAGTTTCAGAGAAAATGCCATATCTCAGACTGGCCAATAAAAAGAAAAGATTAAGATAGGCAAAAGAACACAGACACCAGACAGAGGAACTCTGGAGTCGCCTCTTCACTGTTGACGTTGAGACTGGTGTTTTGCGGGTACTATTTAATGAGCTGCCAGTTGAGGACTTATGAGGTGTCTTTCTCAAACTAGACACTAATGTACAAGGACATTTCTAGGTGACCCCAAACCTTTGAACTGTAGTGTGTGTGTGTGTGTGTGTGTGTGTGTGTGTGTGTGTGTATATATATATATATATATATATATATATATATATATATATCAGTTGAAGTCGGAAGTTTACATACACTTAGGTTGGAGTCATTAACTCGTTTTTCAACCACTCCACACATTTCTTGTTAACTATAGTTTTGGCAAGTCTGTTAGGACATCGACTTTGTGCATGACACAAGTAATTTTTCCAACAATTGTTTAGACAGATTATTTCACTTATAATTCACTGTATCACAATTCCAGTGGGTCAGAAGTTTCCATACATTAAGTTGACTGTGCCGTTAAACAGCTTGGAAAATTCCAGAACCCCAGTTCTTCACGGTTGGGGTGGTGTTCTTCGGCTTGCAAGCATCCCCCTTTTTCCTCCAAACGTAACGATGGTCATTATGGCCAAACAGTTCTATTTTTGTTTCATCAGACCAGAGGACATTTCTCCAAAAAGTACGATCTTTGTCCCCATGTACAGTTGCAAACCGTCGTCTGTCTTTTTTATGGCGGTTTTGGAGCAGTGGCTTCTTCCTTGCTGAGCGGCCTTTCAGGTTATGTCGATATAGGACTCGTTTTACTGTGGATATAGATACTTTTGTACCTGTTTCATCCAGCATCTTCACAAGGTCCTTTGCTGTTGTTCTGGGGTTAATTTGCACTTTTCGCACCAAAGTACGTTCATCTCTAGGAGACAGAACGCGTCACCTTCCTGAACGGTATGACGGCTGCGTGGTTCCATGGTGTTTATACTTCCGTACTATTGTTTGTACAGATGAACGTGGTACCTTCAAGCGTTTGGAAATTGCTCCCAAGGATGAACCAGACTTGAGGTCTACAATATTGTTTCTGAGGTTTTTGCTGAGTTCTTTTGATTTTCCCATGGTGTCAAGCAAAGAGGCACTGAGTTTGAAGGTAGGCCTTGAAATACATCCACAGGTACACCTCCACTTGACTCAAGTGATGTCAATTAGCCTATCAGAAGCTTCTAAAGCCATGATATCATTTTCTGGAATTTTCCAAGCTGTTTAAAGGCACAGTCAATTTAGTGTATGTAAACTTGTGATCCACTGGAATTGTGATAAGGTGAAATAATCTTTCTGTAAACAATTGTTGGAAAAATGACTTGTGTCATGCACAAAGTAGATGTCCTAACCGACTTGCCAAAACTATAGTTTGTTAACAAGAAATGTGTGGAGTGGTTGAAAAAGTAGTTTTAATGACTCCAACCTAAGTGTATGTAAACTTTGTGTGTGTGTGTGTGTGTGTGTGTATATATATATATATATATATATATATATATAAAAATCCCCTATCCTCCATTGTATAGCCTACTCTCTCAAACACACTGATGTAAGGTCTATCTCTATCTTTCCTCAGGCTTGGCTTGAGTCTCAGTCTCGTGCTCTTGGCCTGTTCATCGATGGAAAGTTGGTCCGCCCTGCAGACAGAGAGACATGCAGTGTGACCGACCCTTCAGGTAAAAAGAGAACCTGCAGGGGAGCTATCCCCTTGGTTTAATATTGTTGTTCTATCTATATCTCTCGTCCTCCACTGCCCACTGTTTTCTCCTGTTATATTTCAAATGCATCATCAATAAAATACTATTATGACATGTTTCTCTCCCACTCCCTCCCTAGGTGGTACTGTGTGTAGTACTGTGTGTGCTGTGGATGAGGATGCATCCCTCTCTGTGTCCTCTGGGGCCAGTGGCTTCAAGGCCTGGAGTGCTCTCCCCTGTCATCTCAGAGCCAAGACTCTACTCAGGTAGCTACACACTACCCCTTTACCTCTGTCTAGGGTTGACTGATACACATTACACCCCTTCACCTCGCTCTAGGGTTGACCGATACACACTACACCCCTTCACCTCGCTCTAGGGTTGACCGATACACACTACACCCCTTCACCTCGCTCTAGGGTTGACCGATACACGCTACACCCCTTCACCTCGCTCTAGGGTTGACCGATACACACTACACCCCTTCACCTCGCTCTAGGGTTGACCGATACACATTACACCCCTTCACCTCTGTCTAGGGTTGACCGATACACACTACACCCCTTCACCTCGCTCTAGGGTTGACCGATCACGCCACACCCCTTCACCTCGCTCTAGGGTTGACCGATACACGCTACACCCCTTCACCTCGCTCTAGGGTTGACCGATACACGCTACACCCCTTCACCTCGCTCTAGGGTTGACCGATACACGCTACACCCCTTCACCTCGCTCTAGGGTTGACCGATACACGCTACACCCCTTCACCTCGCTCTAGGGTTGACCGATACACACTACACCCCTTCACCTCGCTCTAGGGTTGACCGATACACCCCTTCACCTCGCTCTAGGGTTGACCGATACACACTACACCCCTTCACCTCGCTCTAGGGTTGACCGATACACGCTACACCCCTTCACCTCGCTCTAGGGTTGACCGATACACGCTACACCTCTTCACCTCGCTCTAGGGTTGACCGACACGCTACACCCCTTCACCTCGCTCTAGGGTTGACCGACACACTACACCCCTTCACCTCGCTCTAGGGTTGACCGATACACCCCTTCACCTCGCTCTAGGGTTGACCGATCACCCCTTCACCTCGCTCTAGGGTTGACCGATACACCCCTTCACCTCGCTCTAGGGTTGACCGATACACACTACACCCCTTCACCTCGCTCTAGGGTTGACCGATACACGCTACACCCCTTCACCTCGCTCTAGGGTTGACCGATACACGCTACACCTCTTCACCTCGCTCTAGGGTTGACCGATACACGCTACACCCCTTCACCTCGCTCTAGGGTTGACCGATACACACTACACCCCTTCACCTCGCTCTAGGGTTGACCGATACACCCCTTCACCTCGCTCTAGGGTTGACCGACACCCCTTCACCTCGCTCTAGGGTTGACCGACACACTACACCCCTTCACCTCGCTCTAGGGTTGACCGATACACACTACACCCCTTCACCTCGCTCTAGGGTTGACCGATACACGCTACACCCCTTCACCTCGCTCTAGGGTTGACCGATACACGCTACACCCCTTCACCTCGCTCTAGGGTTGACCGATACACGCTACACCTCTTCACCTCGCTCTAGGGTTGACCGATACACGCTACACCCCTTCACCTCGCTCTAGGGTTGACCGATACACACTACACCCCTTCACCTCGCTCTAGGGTTGACCGATACACCCCTTCACCTCGCTCTAGGGTTGACCGATACACCCCTTCACCTCGCTCTAGGGTTGACCGATACACACTACACCCCTTCACCTCGCTCTAGGGTTGACCGATACACGCTACACCCCTTCACCTCGCTCTAGGGTTGACCGATACACGCTACACCTCTTCACCTCGCTCTAGGGTTGACCGATACACGCTACACCCCTTCACCTCGCTCTAGGGTTGACCGATACACACTACACCCCTTCACCTCGCTCTAGGGTTGACCGATACACCCCTTCACCTCGCTCTAGGGTTGACCGACACCCCTTCACCTCGCTCTAGGGTTGACCGATACACACTACACCCCTTCACCTCGCTCTAGGGTTGACCGATACACACTGCCCCTTCACCTCGCTCTAGGGTTGACCGATACACGCTACACCCCTTCACCTCGCTCTAGGGTTGACCGATACACGCTACACCCCTTCACCTCGCTCTAGGGTTGACCGATACACGCTACACCCCTTCACCTCGCTCTAGGGTTGACCGATACACACTACACCCCTTCACCTCGCTCTAGGGTTGACCGATACACCCCTTCACCTCGCTCTAGGGTTGACCGATACACACTACACCCCTTCACCTCGCTCTAGGGTTGACCGATACACACTACACCCCTTCACCTCGCTCTAGGGTTGACCGATACACACTACACCCCTTCACCTCGCTCTAGGGTTGACCGATACACACTACACCCCTTCACCTCGCTCTAGGGTTGACCGATACACCCCTTCACCTCGCTCTAGGGTTGACCGATACACCCCTTCACCTCGCTCTAGGGTTGACCGATACACCCCTTCACCTCGCTCTAGGGTTGACCGATACACCCTTCACCTCGCTCTAGGGTTGACCGATACACCCTTTCACCTCGCTCTAGGGTTGACCGATACACCCCTTCACCTCGCTCTAGGGTTGACCGATACACCCCTTCACCTCGCTCTAGGGTTGACCGATACCCCTTCACCTCGCTCTAGGGTTGACCGATACACCCCTTCACCTCGCTCTAGGGTTGACCGATACACCCCTTCACCTCGCTCTAGGGTTGACCGATACACCCCTTCACCTCGCTCTAGGGTTGACCGATACACCCTTCACCTCGCTCTAGGGTTGACCGATACACCCCTTCACCTCGCTCTAGGGTTGACCGATACACGCTACACCCCTTCACCTCGCTCTAGGGTTGACCGACACGCTACACCCCTTCACCTCGCTCTAGGGTTGACCGATACACGCTACACCCCTTCACCTCGCTCTAGGGTTGACCGATCACGCTACACCCCTTCACCTCGCTCTAGGGTTGACCGATACACACTACACCCCTTTACCTTTGCCTAGGGTTCACTGATACACCCCTTTATCTCTGTCTAGGGTTCACTGATACACCCCTTTATCTCTGTCTAGGGTTCACTGATACACCCCTTTATCTCTGTCTAGGGTTCACTGATACACCCCTTTATCTCTGTCTAGGGTTCACTGATACACCCCTTTATCTCTGTCTAGGGTTCACTGATACACCCCTTTGTCTAGGGTTGACCGATACACACTACACCCCTTCACCTCGCTCTAGGGTTGACCGATACACCCCTTCACCTCGCTCTAGGGTTGACCGATACACCCCTTCACCTCGCTCTAGGGTTGACCGATACACACTACACCCCTTCACCTCGCTCTAGGGTTGACCGATACACCCCTTCACCTCGCTCTAGGGTTGACCGATACACACTACACCCCTTCACCTCGCTCTAGGGTTAACCGATACACACTACACCCCTTCACCTCGCTCTAGGGTTGACCGATACACACTACACCCCTTCACCTCGCTCTAGGGTTGACCGATACACGCTACACCCCTTCACCTCGCTCTAGGGTTGACCGATACACACTACACCCCTTCACCTCGCTCTAGGGTTGACCGATACACACTACACCCCTTCACCTCGCTCTAGGGTTGACCGATACACCCCTTCACCTCGCTCTAGGGTTGACCGATACACACTACACCCCTTCACCTCGCTCTAGGGTTGACCGATACACACTACACCCCTTCACCTCGCTCTAGGGTTGACCGATACACACTACACCCCTTCACCTCGCTCTAGGGTTGACCGATACACGCTACACCCCTTCACCTCGCTCTAGGGTTGACCGATACACACTACACCCCTTCACCTCGCTCTAGGGTTGACCGATACACACTACACCCCTTTACCTTTGCCTAGGGTTCACTGATACACCCCTTTATCTCTGTCTAGGGTTCACTGATACACCCCTTTATCTTTGTCTAGGGTTCACTGATACACCCCTTTATCTCTGTCTAGGGTTCACTGATACACCCCTTTATCTCTGTCTAGGGTTCACTGATACACCCCTTTATCTCTGTCTAGGGTTCACTGATACACCCTTTATCTCTGTCTAGGGTTCACTGATACACCCCTTTATCTCTGTCTAGGGTTCACTGATACACCCTTTATCTCTGTCTAGGGTTCACTGATACACCCCTTTGTCTCTGTCTAGGGTTCACTGATACACCCTTTATCTCTGACTAGGGTTCACTGATACACCTTTATCTCTGTCTAGGGTTCTACTGATACACCCTTTATCTCTGTCTAGGGTTCACTGATACACCCCTTTATCTCTGTCTAGGGTTCACTGATACACCCCTTTATCTCTGTCTAGGGTTGACCGATACACCCCTTCATCTCTGTCTAGGGTTGACCGATACACCCCTTCATCTCTGTCTAGGGTTGACCGATACACCCCTTCATCTCTGTCTAGGGTTGACCGATACACCCCTTCACCTCGCTCTAGGGTTGACCGATACACCCCTTCACCTCGCTCTAGGGTTGACCGATACACCCCTTCACCTCGCTCTAGGGTTGACCGATACACCCCTTCACCTCGCTCTAGGGTTGACCGATACACGCTACACCCCTTCACCTCGCTCTAGGGTTGACCGATACACGCTACACCCCTTTACCTTTGCCTAGGGTTCACTGATACACCCCTTTATCTCTGTCTAGGGTTCACTGATACACGCCTTTGTCTCTGTCTAGGGTTCACTGATACACCCCTTTGTCTCTGTCTAGGGTTCACTGATACACCCCTTTATCTCTGTCTAGGGTTCACTGATACACCCCTTTATCTCTGTCTAGGGTTCACTGATACACCCCTTTATCTCTGTCTAGGGTTCACTGATACACCCCTTTATCTCTGTCTAGGGTTCTACTGATACACCCTTTATCTCTGTCTAGGGTTCACTGATACACCCCTTTGTCTAGGGTTGACCGATACACACTACACCCCTTCACCTCGCTCTAGGGTTGACCGATACACCCCTTCACCTCGCTCTAGGGTTGACCGATACACCCCTTCACCTCGCTCTAGGGTTGACCGATACACCCCTTCACCTCGCTCTAGGGTTGACCGATACACACTACACCCCTTCACCTCGCTCTAGGGTTGACCGATACACCCCTTCACCTCGCTCTAGGGTTGACCGATACACCCCTTCACCTCGCTCTAGGGTTGACCGATACACACTACACCCCTTCACCTCGCTCTAGGGTTGACCGATACACCCCTTCACCTCGCTCTAGGGTTGACCGATACACACTACACCCCTTCACCTCGCTCTAGGGTTGACCGATACACGCTACACCCCTTCACCTCGCTCTAGGGTTGACCGATACACACTACACCCCTTCACCTCGCTCTAGGGTTGACCGATACACGCTACACCCCTTCACCTCGCTCTAGGGTTGACCGATACACGCTACACCCCTTCACCTCGCTCTAGGGTTGACCGATACACGCTACACCCCTTCACCTCGCTCTAGGGTTGACCGATACACACTACACCCCTTCACCTCGCTCTAGGGTTGACCGATACACGCTACACCCCTTCACCTCGCTCTAGGGTTGACCGACACACGCTACACCTCTTCACCTCGCTCTAGGGTTGACCGATACACGCTACACCCCTTCACCTCGCTCTAGGGTTGACCGATACACACTACACCCCTTCACCTCGCTCTAGGGTTGACCGATACACCCCTTCACCTCGCTCTAGGGTTGACCGATACACCCCTTCACCTCGCTCTAGGGTTGACCGATACACACTACACCCCTTCACCTCGCTCTAGGGTTGACCGATACACACTACACCCCTTCACCTCGCTCTAGGGTTGACCGATACACGCTACACCCCTTCACCTCGCTCTAGGGTTGACCGATACACGCTACACCCCTTCACCTCGCTCTAGGGTTGACCGATACACGCTACACCCCTTCACCTCGCTCTAGGGTTGACCGATACACACTACACCCCTTCACCTCGCTCTAGGGTTGACCGATACACCCCTTCACCTCGCTCTAGGGTTGACCGATACACACTACACCCCTTCACCTCGCTCTAGGGTTGACCGATACACACTACACCCCTTCACCTCGCTCTAGGGTTGACCGATACACACTACACCCCTTCACCTCGCTCTAGGGTTGACCGATACACACTACACCCCTTCACCTCGCTCTAGGGTTGACCGATACACACTACACCCCTTCACCTCGCTCTAGGGTTGACCGATACACCCCTTCACCTCGCTCTAGGGTTGACCGATACACCCCTTCACCTCGCTCTAGGGTTGACCGATACACCCCTTCACCTCGCTCTAGGGTTGACCGATACACCCCTTCACCTCGCTCTAGGGTTGACCGATACACCCTTTCACCTCGCTCTAGGGTTGACCGATACACCCCTTCACCTCGCTCTAGGGTTGACCGATACACCCCTTCACCTCGCTCTAGGGTTGACCGATACACCCCTTCACCTCGCTCTAGGGTTGACCGATACACCCCTTCACCTCGCTCTAGGGTTGACCGATACACCCCTTCACCTCGCTCTAGGGTTGACCGATACACCCCTTCACCTCGCTCTAGGGTTGACCGATACACCCCTTCACCTCGCTCTAGGGTTGACCGATACACGCTACACCCCTTCACCTCGCTCTAGGGTTGACCGATACACGCTACACCCCTTCACCTCGCTCTAGGGTTGACCGATACACGCTACACCCCTTCACCTCGCTCTAGGGTTGACCGATACACACTACACCCCTTCACCTCGCTCTAGGGTTGACCGATACACACTACACCCCTTTACCTTTGCCTAGGGTTCACTGATACACCCCTTTATCTCTGTCTAGGGTTCACTGATACACCCCTTTATCTCTGTCTAGGGTTCACTGATACACCCCTTTATCTCTGTCTAGGGTTCACTGATACACCCCTTTATCTCTGTCTAGGGTTCACTGATACACCCCTTTATCTCTGTCTAGGGTTCACTGATACACCCCTTTGTCTAGGGTTGACCGATACACACTACACCCCTTCACCTCGCTCTAGGTTGACCGATACACCCCTTCACCTCGCTCTAGGGTTGACCGATACACCCCTTCACCTCGCTCTAGGGTTGACCGATACACACTACACCCCTTCACCTCGCTCTAGGGTTGACCGATACACCCCTTCACCTCGCTCTAGGGTTGACCGATACACACTACACCCCTTCACCTCGCTCTAGGGTTAACCGATACACACTACACCCCTTCACCTCGCTCTAGGGTTGACCGATACACACTACACCCCTTCACCTCGCTCTAGGGTTGACCGATACACGCTACACCCCTTCACCTCGCTCTAGGGTTGACCGATACACACTACACCCCTTCACCTCGCTCTAGGGTTGACCGATACACACTACACCCCTTCACCTCGCTCTAGGGTTGACCGATACACCCCTTCACCTCGCTCTAGGGTTGACCGATACACACTACACCCCTTCACCTCGCTCTAGGGTTGACCGATACACACTACACCCCTTCACCTCGCTCTAGGGTTGACCGATACACACTACACCCCTTCACCTCGCTCTAGGGTTGACCGATACACGCTACACCCCTTCACCTCGCTCTAGGGTTGACCGATACACACTACACCCCTTCACCTCGCTCTAGGGTTGACCGATACACACTACACCCCTTTACCTTTGCCTAGGGTTCACTGATACACCCTTTATCTCTGTCTAGGGTTCACTGATACACCTTTATCTTTGTCTAGGGTTCACTGATACACCCCTTTATCTCTGTCTAGGGTTCACTGATACACCCCTTTATCTCTGTCTAGGGTTCACTGATACACCCCTTTATCTCTGTCTAGGGTTCACTGATACACCCCTTTATCTCTGTCTAGGGTTCACTGATACACCCCTTTATCTCTGTCTAGGGTTCACTGATACACCCCTTTATCTCTGTCTAGGGTTCACTGATACACCCCTTTGTCTCTGTCTAGGGTTCACTGATACACCCTTTATCTCTGACTAGGGTTCACTGATACACTCCCTTTATCTCTGTCTAGGGTTCACTGATACACCCCTTTATCTCTGTCTAGGGTTCACTGATACACCCCTTTATCTCTGTCTAGGGTTCACTGATACACCCCTTTATCTCTGTCTAGGGTTGACCGATACACCCCTTCATCTCTGTCTAGGGTTGACCGATACACCCCTTCATCTCTGTCTAGGGTTGACCGATACACCCCTTCATCTCTGTCTAGGGTTGACCGATACACCCCTTCACCTCGCTCTAGGGTTGACCGATACACCCCTTCACCTCGCTCTAGGGTTGACCGATACACCCTTCACCTCGCTCTAGGGTTGACCGATACACCCCTTCACCTCGCTCTAGGGTTGACCGATACACGCTACACCCCTTCACCTCGCTCTAGGGTTGACCGATACACGCTACACCCCTTTACCTTTGCCTAGGGTTCACTGATACACCCCTTTATCTCTGTCTAGGGTTCACTGATACACGCCTTTGTCTCTGTCTAGGGTTCACTGATACACCCCTTTGTCTCTGTCTAGGGTTCACTGATACACCCCTTTGTCTCTGTCTAGGGTTCACTGATACACCCCTTTATCTCTGTCTAGGGTTCACTGATACACCCCTTTATCTCTGTCTAGGGTTCACTGATACACCCCTTTATCTCTGTCTAGGGTTCACTGATACACCCCTTTATCTCTGTCTAGGGTTCACTGATACACCCCTTTATCTCTGTCTAGGGTTCACTGATACACCCCTTTGTCTAGGGTTGACCGATACACACTACACCCCTTCACCTCGCTCTAGGGTTGACCGATACACCCCTTCACCTCGCTCTAGGGTTGACCGATACACCCCTTCACCTCGCTCTAGGGTTGACCGATACACCCCTTCACCTCGCTCTAGGGTTGACCGATACACCCCTTCACCTCGCTCTAGGGTTGACCGATACACACTACACCCCTTCACCTCGCTCTAGGGTTGACCGATACACCCCTTCACCTCGCTCTAGGGTTGACCGATACACCCCTTCACCTCGCTCTAGGGTTGACCGATACACACTACACCCCTTCACCTCGCTCTAGGGTTGACCGATACACCCCTTCACCTCGCTCTAGGGTTGACCGATACACACTACACCCCTTCACCTCGCTCTAGGGTTGACCGATACACGCTACACCCCTTCACCTCGCTCTAGGGTTGACCGATACACACTACACCCCTTCACCTCGCTCTAGGGTTGACCGATACACCCCTTCACCTCGCTCTAGGGTTGACCGACACACTACACCCCTTCACCTCGCTCTAGGGTTGACCGATACACGCTACACCCCTTCACCTCGCTCTAGGGTTGACCGATACACACTACACCCCTTCACCTCGCTCTAGGGTTGACCGATACACGCTACACCCCTTCACCTCGCTCTAGGGTTGACCGATACACGCTACACCCCTTCACCTCGCTCTAGGGTTGACCGATACACGCTACACCCCTTCACCTCGCTCTAGGGTTGACCGATACACACTACACCCCTTCACCTCGCTCTAGGGTTGACCGATACACACTACACCCCTTCACCTCGCTCTAGGGTTGACCGATACACACTACACCCCTTCACCTCGCTCTAGGGTTGACCGATACACCCCTTCACCTCGCTCTAGGGTTGACCGATACACACTACACCCCTTCACCTCGCTCTAGGGTTGACCGATACACACTACACCCCTTCACCTCGCTCTAGGGTTGACCGATACACGCTACACCCCTTCACCTCGCTCTAGGGTTGACCGATATACACTACACCCCTTCACCTCGCTCTAGGGTTGACCGATACACACCCTTCACCTCGCTCTAGGGTTGACCGATACACACTACACCCCTTCACCTCGCTCTAGGGTTGACCGATACACACTACACCCCTTCACCTCGCTCTAGGGTTGACCGATACACGCTACACCCCTTCACCTCGCCACGCATTCAAAAGAGGAGACGGCTGGTACTGGAGTAGACTTCACAATAGTCAGTCCTGTAGATTACAGCCAATCCTCCACCCCATCCGGATGTGAGAAGACAGTCCAGGTAGGTGTAGCCAGTGGCAGCGCATTGGTGGAGGGAAGATGTACTCATTGCGCTGATGCCAAGTCTCCGCGAGGCAGAAAGTCTAGACCTCTATCGGCGCCGACGTCGTTCAGCAGTCAGCTCTTGTTGTTTGTGAATCTTGCATTTTTAAAAGACCCCCGCGGAGGCATAATGAGTGAAGGTGTGCTGCCATTTCGGAATCTTTCGGTGCAGACTTCGGTCCTGTCCGGGGTAGAGGAGTTGAGACGACGATCGAGCTGGTCTGGTATTTGAATCCAAGCGGTTAGCTAGTTGATTGGCGGAAGTAGCCAAATGCGTTGGCTAATTTAACAACGATAACAAAACCTTTTACAATGAGATTCCTGTGTTCTGCACCGGATAAGCTATAACAACAACAACAAGTTGATAAACAATTGCTCATTTAAAAACGAATAGTTCCGGATCATCATTTTGCAGGAGTCAACTACCAAGGCTGGCACTAGGCATCATTGTAACCATAAACACAAACACTACAGACAACAATTTAATATCTAATATTTATGCCTGGCAAATTAATGTTAGCATTCGAGAAATGTTCATCTGTATAACGTCTGTCTCTTCGCGTGTGTGTGCGTTCATCCGTGGTTTGTGTGTGTGTGTGTGTGTCAGGTTGGTGAGTGGCCTCCAGAGACACGGTCAGTGTCTGTCAGAGCTGTGTGACCTGGCCCAGTCTCCCAGTTCCCCTTCAGCACTGGTCAGACTGCTGCAGTACTACTCCGGCTGGGCTCAGCTCAGAGACTCACTCATTCCCGACTGGACACCACGTGGTAAGGCCACGCGTAGTGTGCGCGTGTTTGTAAGTGAATCTTTTGTCCGTGTGTGCATGTACGTAGTGGAGATCTTTCCTTTTAGTATTGTACAACTGGGATTGTGAAGTCTGTGTGTATTGAATGTACTCTCTTGTGTTTGTGTCTTTCAGGTGTGGTGGTAGTGGTTGCCTCTGACGACTGTTCTCTCTACTCTCTCATGCTGAAAGTCGTACCTGCACTGGCCATGGGTATGACACACACACACACAGTTCCAGGATATCTGATCAACATGACCAAAGGTCAATTTCCTAGAAAGTCATAAAAAGAAAAGTTTTAAAACGGACCCTGTCACATTCTACCATGACACAAAGATACCCTTCGGGAAGATAAAGCTTTACTCTACCGTTTGTGACCTTAACGTTTCTGTTTCCCAGGCAACGCAGTGGTGGCGATCCCTGGCGTGGGGACAGCGCCTCCTGTTCTGTTATTGGCACAGCTGTTTGTGGCGGCGGGACTTCCCGCGGGGGTGCTGAATGTGGTGACGGGCAACGTTTTGTCACTGGGTTCTGAAGTGGCTCAAAACCCGCACGTCGGCTATGTCACTTACAGTGGCAACAAAAAGGTGGACACACACACTCAAACCAATGTGTTAGTCAACAGGGCTTATGGGTCCTTTCGGATGTCTTTTCCCTGTATGCATCTGCTCGTGCGTCGTCTTACTAGCACTCATTTCACTGATAGCTTCTTTATCGAGGAATGTTTTCACTTGCTATGACTGTGGTATGCGGTTGTTTTATCTACCCTAGTTGAAACCACTGACTGTAAGTCGCTCCGGATAAGAGGGTCTGCCAAATGACCAGAATTCTATGTAAATGTAATGGGACTGTAATTAGCTGTGTGAGGTGACCGTTTTCCATTGGCGCGGCAGTGAATTTGACGGTTGTCCCGTGACAGTTGTGTGTGTGTGTGGTGTGTGCTTTTGGTTGTGAATCCAACTTCCTCTCTCTCACACTAACTGGTACCTTCCCTCCAATCTCCTCTTTCCTTTTTCAGGATGGAGAGATTCTGTGCAGGGCCACAGCAGGCACGGGTGTTCCCGTCTCTCTCTCGCTCTCCCTCGGAGCCACCTGTCCCTTCATCATCTTTGAGTCTGCCGATATCGACAGTGCCGTGGATGGAGTTCTAGAGACCGCCTTTAAGAAGAACAGAGAGGTGAAACCGATGGCTTTCTTTTCTCGCTTGTTTAAAAAAAAAAAAAAGCCAAATCAGTGAACGAATCAAGAGATTCCGGTGAAGGTGGTCCATGTTGTACAGTATGACCGATCTGTTCCTCTCCCTCGTTCCTCTCCCATTTAAAGCCCCCCTCTCACTGACCCCGTAGGCCTATATTACTTATCTGAACAGTAGACTAATAAAATAACCTGCCCCCATCTTGCTCTCTTTCTCACCCTCCTCCCTCAGTGCCAGTGGATGCTGTGTGTCCAGGAGTCAGTGTTGGACAGTGTTGTAGCCCGTCTGAAGATTCGGATGGCAGGGATGAAGAGTGTTCCTCTCCTGGCCGAGGGGGACCGAAGTCTGGTGGACGCTGCAGTACAGGAGGCCCAACAGCAGGGGGCCACGGTCAGTCACAATATTTACATTTAACATTTTAGTCATTTAGGAGACGTTCTTATCCAGAGTGACTTACATGAGCAATTAGGGTTATGTGCCTTGCTCAAGGGCACGTCGACAGATTTCTCACCTAGTCAGCTTGGGGATTCGAACCAGTTACTGGCCCAACGCTCTTAACTGCTAGGCTACCACGTACACTGAGTGTACAAAACATTAGGAACACCTTCCTAATATTGAGTTGGACCCCCTTTTGCCCTCAGAACAGCCTCAATTCGTCAGGGCATGGACTCTACAAGGTGTCAAGCGTTCCACGAGGATTCGGGCCCATGTTGACTCCAATGCTTCCCACTGTTGTGAAGTTGGCTGGATGTCCTTTGGGTGCTGGACCATTATTGGTACACACGTGAAAAACCCAGCAGTATTGCAGTTCTTGACACCCTCAACCCGGATTCGCCTGGCACCTACTAACATACCTCGTTTAAAGGCACTTCAATAGTTCATCTCGCCTATTCACCCTCTGAATGGCACACATCCTTCTTCAACCTGTCTCTTCCCCTTCATCTACTCTGATTGAAGTGGCTTTAACAGGTGACCTCAATAAGGGACCATAGCTTTCACCCGGATTCCCCCGGTCAGTCGGTCATGGAAAGAGCAGGTGTTCCTAATGTTTTGTACACTCAGTGTATAAACTATAACCTGTGAAAGTAACCGCCCGTTCCGCTTTACTTCTGGGTCATGTCCCCTCATGCTTTGATGGACTTGACGATCACAGCGTAGTACAGGTGGGGGACATCAGTCACTCAATACCAATTAGGCCGTAGGAGGGCAACACTTTGTACAAGCACTGCAGTCCGCAAAATAATCGTAACATTTTCAAAAAGACCTGAAGGCAGTAAATCCAACCCGGAATTCCATCTTGGACTATTTCATCTTGCTTCTTGTCATTTGTATTTTCTTTGTTAGATATGGTGTTGAGAACAATGAATAAAAAGTACCCTTTTTTAAATAAATGGTAACCTAATGATGTGTTTTGCTTGTATCAGCTGATCCAGCCGTGTCCCCCGCCCTCCTCCGGTGCTGCCTATCCCCCCACGGTGCTGTGTGGAGTAGCCCCCTCCTGCCCCTGTGTGGTGACCCCATCCCCCGGCCCTCTGTTACCCCTCCTCTCCTTCAGGAGCCACGGGGAGGGCGTCACTCTGGGTGAGGAGGACCACACCATACTGTTTCTATGACCACGCCACACTCCCAACACCAACCACTAATGAAACACTTATCTGTCCGTCTGTTTATCTGTCTTGACAGGGAACCACAGCCCTCACGGCCAGGCTGCCTCTCTCTGGACTGAAGATCTGACTCTGGCCCTGGAGGCTGCCAAGAGGTACAGGACACACATACACACACACCCCCATACTTACACACACTATCCTGGTCTCCCAATATTAATCTCAAGTCACCATGTCCTCTCTGCGTTAGATGTATAATTCCTATCACCCAGAAACCACCTGACAAATGGACTATGAGATATAACACACCTTATTAACCCTTCCTCGAACCTCTCTCCCCAGCCTATCTGTTGGTGCAGTGTGGGTAAACTCCCACTCTGTGATGGACCCTTCCCTGCCTATCTCTGGCCACAAGGAGAGTGGCAACTGCGTCGATGGAGGGAAGGAGGTATGGACAATAGCCATGTTCTGTCCCTGTCCAGAGGGAATTTTGTTGATGATGCTTGTAATTATCCAATCTTTTCTGATATTCACACATGCCTTCTAGAGGTGTCGGGCTATAGGTTGCTTGTAGATGTGCCTTATGTCCGAGTGTCTCCTAAATGACTCTCTTCTTTCCCAGGGTCTGTTCCAATTCCTCCGCCCTTCCTCCTCTCCTCCTCTACCCCGCTCCTCCCCGGCCTCTGTTGATTACTCCAGGTTTGGAACGGCGGCGTCAGCGGCCATCGTTCCAGACGGATCTATTTCATCCAGGTGTGTGTCTTCCTTGACTTCTTTTTAAAGTTGCTTTTTGTACTTATTCAGTCACTTGCAATGATCTCAATTCTCTCTTTTCCTCCCCTCCTGTTTCTCTCTCTCCTTCAGTGCCCCTCGTTCCTATCTGCAGTATGTGGGGGGGAAGGAGTGTAAGTCTGAGTCCGGCAGCAGTGTGTGTGTCTTGGCACCAGGGGGAACTGTTCTAGCCTACTGTCCTGACGGGGGGAGGAAAGACGTTCACAACGCCGTGGAGGCGGCCATTAAAGTCCAACCTGGGTAAGCTCTGCTCTAGGCTGGACTTTTATCGCCCAGACGTCACCGCCAGTGTCGTCATGGCCATATGGTACTGGGGCAGTATGGAGGTGCGTTTGAACCCTGCATACTGACATGTCGGGGGGGGACACCAACAAATAGCACTTAATTGTATTCCAGTAGAGTATGTAAGTGAGCTGTGTTTTAATGTTAAACTAGCGTCGTCTCTGATTCCGAGGGGTTGGGTTAAATGAGGAAGACACATTTCGAGTGAATGCATTCAGTTGTGCAACTCACTAGGCGTCTCCCTTTCCCTGTGGCAAGCACCACAATCTCTTTGCAGAGCCCTCTGCGGTGTGGTGAAGGCGCTTACGGAGTACGTTTAGTGGAGCATAAATCTTACTCTGGGCTCTATACAGTATGCACTATCACATATAAATGCCTTCCTTCTCTCATCTCTCCTTTTGAAATGACTGGCATGAAAGGAGTTTGAAAAGAAAATGCATATGAGTCTGGGTCTGTGTGTGATTTACACTGAGTATACCAAACATTAGGAACACCTTCCTAATATTGAGTTGCACCCCAAATTGCCCTCAGAACAGCCTCAATTCGTCGGTGCATGGACTCTACAAGGTGTCAAGTATTCCACAGGGATACTGGTCCATGTTGACTCCAATGCTTCCCACAGTTGTGACAAGTTGGCTGGATGTCTTTTGGGTGGTGGACCATTCCTGATACACACGGGAAACTGTTGAGCGTGAAACCCAGCAGCGTTGCAGTTCTTGACAGGTGTGCCTGGCACCTACTACTACCCTGTTCAAAGGCACTTCAATCTTTTGTCTTGCCCATTCACCCTCTGAATGGCACACATACACCATCCATGTCTCAATTGTCTCAAGACTTACAAATCCTTTATCCGGTCTCCTCCCCTTCATCTACACTGATTGAAGTGGATTTAACAAGTGACATCAACAAGGGATCGTAGCTTTCACCTGGATTCACCTGGTCAGTCTATGTCATGGAAAGATCAGGTGTTCATGTTTTGTGTACTGTGTATTTATTCTCGCTCTCCTGACAGTTGGATGAAGAAGAGCCCTGTGGCCCGAGCTCAGTGCCTCTTCTCTCTGGCTGAGACCTTGGAGCTGAAGAGACGGGACATGGCCGTGTCACTCCACTCCCAGACAGGCCTCTCATTGGAGAAGGCGGACATGGAGGTGGAGCTGAGCATCGCTCAGCTCTGTGATTGGGCCGCCCGCTGTGATAAGGAAAGGGGCGGAGTTCCGGTGAGCCTTTATGTATTCTGTCCTAATAGTAGTAACTTCTGTATAATACTAGTGGCTGTTTTATGTTCAACACTTACTCACGCACCCCCAACGCTCTGGCTGGCACACATGGCACCAACAAAGCCTCTCCACTTCAGGCGGTCATACTGTAGATAAAGTGTCTCTTCTCTAACCTCCTTTTCTCTAGTCCGTCCCACAGTCCGGTTCGGCTCTGTCCATCCCTGAGGCTCTAGGAGTGGTGGGTGTGGTTCTCCCGGACTCCTCCCCCCTCCTCTCTATGGTCTCCCTGCTGGCAGCTGCTGTTGCCATGGGCAACGCTGTCGTCATGGTGCCCAGTCCAAAGTACCCCCTGCCTGCTCTAGAGTTCATCCAGGTGAGTTCCGTCCTGACCCCTGACATTTTGATTCAACTGTGTACCTGTGTGCCCACGCTTGCTTGTTAATGCTGTTGCGTATGTGTGTGTGTGTGTGTGTGTGTGTGTGTGTGCATGTATTTTCGCACCAAACACATCTGTTCCCTGTCTCTCTAGGTTCTCCAGTCCTCAGATCTTCCAGGAGGCGTGGTCAGCATTATAACTGGTGGCAGAGATCAGCTGACCCAGGCTCTAGCCAATCACAGTGTCATCAAGGCCATATGGTACTGGGGGAGTATGGAGGTGGGTTCGACCCCTGTATACTCACACCAACAAATGGCACTTAATTGTTTTCCAGTAGAGTATGTAAATGAGCTGTGTAATCTCTCTCACACACACAGGGTTGCCAGTTCCTACAGCACACGTGTGCCAGCCCTCTGAAGAGCCTGTGGCTCCACTGCCAGGAGGAGGATGGAGGGAGAGACTGGGCCCAGCCTCATGCCTCACTCCTGGAAGAGATGTGGAGACAGGCCGTCCAGTGGAAGAGTGTCTGGATACCCACTGCTTAGAGAGAGAGAGAGAGAGAGAGAGGGGGAAGAGACAGATAGGTGAGAGAGAAAGAGGCAGGGGGAGACAGTAGAGTATATTAAAACAATAACATTTATTTGTGTGGGGTCGGGGGTTGTAAGGATCAATCTTAGTTGCATTCTGGAAATGATTTTATGTTACAGACTTGACAGACGGGCGATTTTGGGAATTTTCTACAAACCATATGAAACGTCCTCTTTCATGACTAGGGAACCTTCTAGGATGTTCCAGTGGTTTCCTCCCATCAGAGGACTGTAGGCGGACGACTCCGTGGTAAATAACACCAGATACACGGAGAGATGACTTCTACCTCCAGCGCTCCTATGCCTGGTCTGATGCCTTAATAGCACTGGCGGTGATGCATTCTCTACAGGAAGATGGCTTTAGTCAGCAATACCTTCATCAATTTGCCTTACTGTATGTTATCAATAAGGGGCTTAGATTGAGGGAAAAACACTTCTGTCCCCCATGAGGAGTTAATACAGCTGTACCGATTTTCAGATGATTCGTACCGTATTATGTTAAACTGTAGTAGTGTTCCTAACACAAAAGTAGACATTGCTTTTGTGGGGATCATCAATCGTGCCAGATAGGCTAGGCTTACTGTTTCAGCACGAGTAGTCTTCACGTTTTAGTCTTAATTTTTTATGTTTAATTCGGCATTTTGAAATATATATATGATATAAACATTCTAAATATTGTAGTTCTGATGTTCAAAAGCCATAATAAAAAGATAATCACCTCATGAAATATCTTGTGCTCTGTTTTTAAAGGAGTAGGCTATCTTAGTTCATGAGGGCTGGTCATGAGATTTCTTTTTCAGGAAGTGATTGTATGACTGGCATGTGTGTAACTTGCAGGAGGTCATGAAGATGTGTTTTTTTTTTACCTCAATTGTATGCCATGATGAATATGACTGTTTATAAGTTCGTTCCCCACTGTTAAGCGGCAGGCAGCTACTGGTTTTCTGTGGCTTTACATCACACAGTGCTACTCTTTTCTTTAGGTTTGTAAACTCTTTTGGTCATTAAATCCGGCACGACCTAGGACCATGTAAAAACAGCTAGCTGGAGTTTGTCTGAGCCCACAGCTGCTATGTGTTAAATGCTGAGGCTACATACAGGCACTCTAGTCTGATGGAATTGTCTCGCATTTCATTATTGTGCTGATAGTGCATCCTTTACGGTTCTAATTGTATTATACAAGGGCAGTGCCTTTCCCACATTGTGGTAATTTTCAGGCCTAGTGCTTTATCATAGCCTTATAGCATGGCTAATGCTAGCTTCAGGCTCTACCTGAGCCTGCTTACTATACTGAACAACGCAGCATGCAACAATTTAAAAGATTTTACTGAGTTGGTTCGTATAAGGAAATCAGTCAATAGAAATAAATTAAGCCCTAATCTATGGATTTCACATGACTTGGCAAGGGTGCAGCCATGGGTGGGCCTGGGAGGGCATAGGCCTGCCCACTGGGGAGCCCGGCTCAGCCGATTAGAATTAGTTTTTAACCACAAGGGCTTTATTACATACAAAAATACTCAGCACACCCCTCTATAGTTGCCTTGTACACTGAGTATACCAAACATTAGGAACACCTACCATTGAGTTGCATCCCCTATTGCGCTCCGATCAGCCTCAATTCGTCGAGTCAGGGACTCTACAAGGTGTCGAAAGCGTTCCATAGGGGTGCTGGCCCATGTTGACTCCAATGCTTCCCACAGGCTGGATGTCCTTTGGGTGCTGGACCATTCTTGATGCACACAGGAAACTGTTGACTGTGAAAAACCCTACAGCGTTGCAGTTCTTGACACTCAAACCGGAGCACCTGGCACCTACTACCATACCCTGTTCAAAGGCACCTAAATCTGTCTTGCCCATGGCACACTTTTATTTATTTATTTACCCTTTATTTAACCAGGTAGGCAAGTTGAGAACAAGTTCTCATTTACAACTGCGACCTGGCCAAGATAAAGCAAAGGAGTTCGACACATACAACAACACAGAGTTACACATGGAGTAAAACAAACATACAGTCAATAATACAGTAGAAAATAAAAACAAATCTATATACAAAGAGTGCAAATGAGGTAGGATAAGGAAGGTAAGACAATAAATAGGCCATGGTGGCAGAGTAATTACAATATAGCAATTTAACACTGGAATGGTAAAAATGTGCAGTAGATGAATGTGCAATGTAGAAAAACTGGGGTGCAAAGGAACAAGATAAATAAATAAATATGGTAGGGGATGAGGTAGTTGGTTGTGATATTTACAGATGGGCTATAAACAGGTACAGTGGTCTGTGAGCTGCTCTGATAGCTGGTGCTTAAAGCTGTTGAGGGAGATAAGTGTCTCTAGTTTCAGAGATTTTTGAAGTTTGTTCCAGTCATTGGCAGCAGAGAACTGGAAGGAGAGTCGGCCAAAGGAGGAATTGGCTTTGGGGGTGACCAGTGAGATATACCTGCTGGAGCACGTGCTACGGGTGCGTGCTGCTATGGTGACCAGCGAGCTGAGATAAGGCGGGACTTTACCTAGCAGGGACTTGTAGATGACCAGGAGCCAGTGGATATGGCGACGAGTGTAAAGCGAAGGCCAGCCTACGAGAGCGTACAGGTCGCAGTGGTGGGTGGTATATGGGGCTTTGGTAACAAAACGGATAGCACTGTGATAGACTGCATCCAGTTTGTTGAGTAGAGTATTGGAGGCTATTTTGTAAATTACATCACCGAAGTCGAGGATCGGTAGGATGGTCAGTTTTACGAGGGTATGTTTGGCAGCATGAGTGAAGGAAGCTTTGTTGCGAAATAGGAAGCCAATTCTAGATTTAATTTTAGATTGGAGATGTTTGATGTGACACATACACAATCCATGTCTCAATTGTGTCAAGGCTTAAACATCCTTATTTAACCTGTCACCTCCCCTTCATCTACACTGATTTGAAGTGGATCTAACAAGTGACATCAATAAGGGATCACAGCTTTCCCCTGGATTCACCTGGTCAGTCTGTGTCATGGAAAGAGCAGGTGTTCCTGATGTTTTGTACACTGTGTCTAGTCTTGTGTACGATTTGCATGCTTGATTCTATTTCCATGTATCTCTTTCCTCCTAGAAACCACAGACCCATCGGAATAAGTACCAAGTGAACCAGGGTTCATTAAGTCACACACAGTATACAAAACAATAAGAACACCTGATCTTTCCATGACATAGACTGACCAGGTGAATCCAGGCGAAAGCTATGATCCCTTATTGATGTCACTCGTTAAATCCGCTTCAAATCAGTGTAGATCAGTCCTCTCTATCCCTGTTCCTGGAGAACTACTGTCCAGTAGGTTTTCCCTCCAGGAACAGGGATGGAGACCTGTGGTGTAGATGAAGGGGATGAGACCATTCAGAGGGTGAATGGGCAAGGGGTATGGTAGTAGGTGCCAGGTGCACCTGTTTGTGTCAAGAACTGCAACTCTTGAGTTTCACGCTCAACAGTTTCCCATGTGTATCAAGAATGGTCCACCACTAAAAGGACAACAGTGGGAGGCATTGAAGTCAACATGGGCCAGCATCCCTGTGGAACGCTTTTGACACCTTGTGGAGTCCATGCCCCGATGAATTGAGTCTGTTCTGAGAGCAGGGGGGCGAGGGGTTGTAACTCAATATTAGGAAGGTGTTCCTAATATTTGGTACACTCAGTGTATATGTGTCTTTTGATTCAAAATTCTTTCCCTACTGTAAAGCGCCACGCAGCTACTGGCCTTCTGTGGCTTACATCACACGATACTACTCAATTCCTCATTTGAATGTGTGCTCAATTCCTTGTTTTGTGTTTGAAACCCCCTGCTGACAATTACGCTTTTGGTTGGTCCTGAGGCAGAAGTTTGAAGGGAATAAAGTTGAACAAGGCCTATAAAGGAGAACAGAGGTATTCTTTAATGAATATAATAATATTGTATAGTGGCCTATTCCTCTCGAGCCATGTAAAAACTGTTGGGCGCTAAATCTGGTAAGACCATGTAAAAACTGTTGGGCGCTAAATCTGGTAAGACCATGTAAAAACGACGTGCTGGAGCTCATCTGAACCGTTGGCTTCTGAGCCCTCATCCTCTATGTACTAAATGATGAGGCTACATAGACACCCTAGTCTGATGGCCGTCTCTCATTTCATGTTTGTGCTGTTACTGCACAATGTACTGTTAGAATTGTATGCTACAGTGCCTTTCCCACATCATTTCCAGGCCTAGTGCTTTATCATAGCATTAGCCATGTCAGGTATGCTATAAGGCTATCTTTAGCCTCTATCTGGACCTGCTTACTATTCAGCCATCCATGTTCATTGGCATGTGATTCAGGCACTGCAATCATGCATGTTTAGCTTTTGGGCTCTTCAATCAGATCGGCTTTAGCTGACATTCGCATAGCGGTTGTTTTGGCGACGTCCGAGGTGGAATTGCGTTGGTGGAACTGGCATTATAACTAAAGTGGACATTGCCATTGACTACACGGAGTCACATTAACAGAAATCCCATGCAGCCTTGTTCTCCACAATAAAATCGAGGAGGAGACTATGGATCAGTTTTTGTCCGTTAGTATGTTAGGTCACGCGACATCAGACAGCACTAGCCAATTTTGACGAAACTTGTGTGAATGATGCGTCTTGCAATAGAGGTCTGACATGTACAAAGTTACACAGATTGGCCACATGGTGGCGCTATAACGAGATTGAAAATACAAATGTCGAAGGTCACGCCCTTCACCCCATTTGACCTAAAGTCATGAAATTCGGTACATACATCAATCTCGATGGATTGTCTGCCGTTTTGAATTTGATAAACACTTAAAACGCTACTCTTGTGGCACCGAATGACCGATCTGCACAAAACTTGGACAAAGGCCTCTCAATGCAGTATTTCCTAGACTAGTACCTAAAACAACATGGGTGCTATTGGCCAATAAACATTCACGTGGGCGTGGTCTGGCACATAAATCAGTCAAGGATATTCGTATTACAACAACATTTGGTACACATTGTCATGACTGGCCTGTGAGGATCAGCTCTACAGAGATCTCTCTCCCTCCGGCAGAGGGGGAGAGGTATGGAGGTGGGGGGGTTGTATGACCTCACGCCCATCGTAAACTGTAAGGCAGCAGACCAACTCCTTTCTTGTCTCGAATGCGAGAGATCGGAATGTCCTTGTGCCTTAGGGAGAGTCTACTGCCCAAAACGACAGAACATCAAATAAATGCACTTTGGGACAATATATTTCATCATCCGAATGGGTGGAAATAATGATGGATGGCACATGAAAATGTATGTCTATTTTATGGTGTTATTAAAGTTAAGAGGACGTTATAACAAAAACATTGTAACTTGAAGAGTTTTCATAATGTGTATATGATGTTTACATCCTTCACGTGTAGAAAATATCCAGATTAAAGAGTGTTTTTGTGACGATGAGGCTGTGATTTTAGTTGTCTAACGAGATCATAGTAAATTGTGATACCTTGTCTCGTAACTAGCTACGCCCCAGGGAACCCAGAGAGTGTGTCATGAAGACGGAAACGCCCCCCTTTCTACCCTAGGGTATAAAACATGTGAGTTAAGAATTTACATATCAGACTAAAACGGACCACAGCTGCAGCGTGATCTAAGATAGTCGAACCTCTCCCACTAAGTAGAACTCGGCCCACCAAGGCCTGGGCCCAACAGAGATACCCAACGGAGACCTTCAACACGTAAATACATGCATTACACTTCTTTCCCATAAGAGCGGCAGTTCGGGGCAAGGTATTAGGGCTAAACTAAGCATAGTTTACAAATGTATCGAAGTGTTGCTTTTCTCTTTTTCTCTCTCTTTAAAATCTCCATCTTGTGTAACACGCGTCATATTGTGTTGGTCCGCTAGGGACCTGTTGTCATTGTATTAAGTTCTAATCAATAGCCTAGACTGTGTGTGTATCTTACGTTATTATCTAGCATGTTAGTAAATATATAATTAACTAAATTTGTGTGGTACGGAATGATTAGTGAAGCCCGGGTTTGTGCAGATTTAACGGATTATGCAACGTTCAGAATGACACTGATATGAGGAAGTTATTGACTGCTATGATAGAGATTCTGATCTATTATTGAGTTAATTTGGGAAACGGTAATTCAAACAAACTTTTCCCGTGGTGCCCCAGGTTACTAATGAGTTAAGTGTTACATGGTTAATTTAGTCACATAATACTTAACCATAGTTAATTGTTCGATAAATAGCATGTCATCACATTAATGAAAGCAACGTCACAACAACATATTGCAAACATTCAAAGACTCAACATATGCAAGAACTCATATCGACCACATGGTTGCGCTATAACGGACACTTTTTTGTAATTTGATCTGTTTGAGAGAAGAAATTTGGCACACATGCTCAGGGATATGAGTCTAGATAACCCACGCTATCTCTCAGATAAAACTGGCCTGATTTTGACTGAACTTGGTTTTGCGCCCCCTCGGGTCTCGTGCGGTGGAAGAGATCTTCATGGGCTATACTCAGCCTTGTCTCAGGGTAGTAAGTTGGTGGTCTGTTGATATCCCTCTAGTGCTGTGGGGGCTGTGCTTTCACAAAGTGGGTGGGGTTTTGTCCTGCCTGGTTGGTCCTGTCCGGGGTTATTGTCGTACGGGGCTACAATGTCCCCCAACCCCTCCTGTCTCAGCCTCCAGTATCTATGCTGCAATAGTCTATGTGGGTCAGAATGTTATATCTGGTGTAATTCTCCTGTCTTATGTTGTCCTGTGTGAATTGTTGTCCTAACTGTGCTACCTTGTCCTGTACCTGCTGTTTTCAACTCTCTACAGCACCTGCTGTCTCGACCTCAATGCTCGACTATGAAAAGTGAACTGACATGTAGTCCTGAGTTACTGACCTGTTGCACCCTCTACAACCCTGCTGGTTATCTATGAACGTTTCAACATCATAAAGAACAATCTGGTCTTAATGGCCATATACTCTTATCTCCACCAGGCACAGCCAGAAGAGGACTGGCCACACCTCAGAGCCTTGTTCCTCTCTAGGTTTCTTCCTAGGTTCCTGTATAGCACTTTGTGACATCTGCTGATGTAAATAGGGCTTTCTAAATGCATTTGATTGATGATGGGTCTCTATGGCAAGACCGTCATTTATAAAAATACACTGGTTGGCCCCATGGGTGCGTTGCATCATCCGTGGGGGATGATATGTTTACTGTTGCCTTGTTTCCAAGTTCAAACACTGGAATGTGAGATGTAATGTACACCTTGATTAGGATAATAGAAATCCTCATTATTTTGTTTCAATTCGAGCGTAATTACTTTTATATAGCCTACACTTTCTTGTTCTGAACTTTTAACGGGTGGGGCAGGTGTGGCTTCGTAACATTGATTGCAAGAGCAGCTACTGATTTAATGGCTCCAGCAACATTCCACCTCCGACACCGCCTAAACATCCGCTATGCTGGTTTCTGCTATCGCCGACAAACACTTGATCTGATTGAATCTAGGCCTTGTGTTCAGTTAAGAACTGTATTCATATTTAGTAACTTGTGGGCAATTACAGTGCATTTGGAAAGTATTCAGACCCCTTGACTTTTTCCCCATTGTTATGTTACAGCCTTGTTCTAAAATGGATTAAATAAAACATGTCCTCAATCTACACACTATATCCCATAATGACAAAACGGAAACCGGTTTAGACATTTTTGCAAATGTATTACAAATTTTAAAAAAGCATACCTTATTTACATAAGTATTCAGACCCTTTGTTGAGACTTGAAATTGAGTTCAGGTGCATCCTGTTTCCATTGATCCTCCTTGAGATGTTTCTACAACTTGATTGGAGTCCACCTGTGGTCAATTCAATTGATTGGTCATGATTTGGAAAGGCACACACACCTCTCTATATAAGGTCCCACAGTTGACAGTGCATGTCAGCACAAAAACCAAGCCATGAGGTCGAAGGAATTGTCCGTAGAGCTCAGACAGGATTGTCAAGGCACAGATCTGGGGAAGGCTACCAACAACAAAACATCTGCGGCATTGAAGGTCGCAAGTAACACAGTGGCCTCCATCATTCTTAAATGGAAGAAGTTTGGAACCACCAAGACTCTTCCTAAAGCTGGCCGCCTGACCAAACTGAGCAATCGGGGGAGAAGGGCCTTGATATAGTATTCCGTAACAAGTATAATCATGTTTTTTTAGCTGAGGAATGGTCAACGCCGTTCTCTTATAGAGGTGGAGTTAAGTATTGATGACTGGTCACGCAATTTGTTACTAACAACATTGAGCCACCACTCACCATCAATCGATACCTGTAAAATGTCAATTCTGAAAATGCTTACCTGTACATCTGCGGTCCTTCTGCATGGTGCTGAAATTCACACTTAAAAACTAATATTGAATACAACCATTGACTTTTTCCTCATTTGTGTTGTTCAGCTCAGTGCGAATGCGCTTGTGCCAATTGAATTTCTGCTTAAGTAGTACGTCAAGGCTGCTACCTCTCCAGTTGAGCTACCCCACATTTCTAAAGTTGGTTGTATTTAACAAACTTTTGTTAAAAGTATAACTTTCATCACCCCGCGGAAGGACCACAGTCTTACACGACAACCATAGGTACAGGTAAGCATTATTCGAAAATGATGTTTTTACAAGTATCGACTGATGGTGACTCAATGTTTTTGCTAGCAAATCAGGCCACCAGTTATCAATACCGAACTCTGCCTCGATATAAGAACGGAGTTAAGCATTCCTCAGTTATATTGTGGCCTACGTATATATTGTAGTTGCCTTGTTTGGTGGAATCTTCAAATCGTGCCAGATAGGTTAGGCCTTCTGTTTCAGCACAAGTAGTTGTCACGTTTTTGTCTACAATTTTTCATGTCCAGTTACACAATTGAAGTATACGTGTGACATTTCACATGTGAAGTCATGTATTTAGAAGTCATGTTTTTTGAGAAAAAAAAATTTACATCACAAATGTGAAGTTTAACTTAATGTTTTTATTTTACTGCCTCATTGCCTGCATCCGTAATGGGTCTGCAGTCAAATGACCTCTCCTCATCACTGTCAAACGCTCCCTAAAACACTTCAGCGAGCAGGCCTGGCCTGGGTATCCTGGAAGGATACTGACCATATCCCGTCAGTAGAGGATGCCTGGTTATTCTTTAAAAGTGCCTTCCTCACCATCTTAAATAAGCATGCCCCATTCAAGAAATGTAGAACCAGGAACAGATATAGCCCTTGGTTCTCTCCAGACCTGGCTGCCCTTGACCAGCACAAAAACATCCTGTGGCGTTCTGCATTAGCATCGAACAGCCCCCGTGATATGCAACTTTTCAGGGAAGTTAGGAACCAATATACACAGGCAGTTAGGAAAGCCAAGGCTAGCTTTTTCAAGCAGAAATTTGCTTCCTGTTACACAAACTAAAAAGTTCTGGGACACTGTAAAGTCCATGGAAAATAAGAGCACCTCCTCCCAGCTGCCCACTGCACTGAAGATAGGAAACTCTGTCACCACCGATAAATCCACTATAAATGAGAATTTCAAAAAGCATTTTTCTACGGCTGGCCATGCTTTCCACCTGACTACCTCTACCCCAGTCAACAGCCCTGCACCCCCCTCAGTAACTCGCCCAAGCCTCCCCCATTTCTCCTTCTCCCAAATCCAGTTAGCTGATGTTCTGAAAGAGCTGCAAAACCTGGACCCCTACAAATCAGCCGGGCTAGACAATCTGGACCCTTTCTTTCTAAAATTATCTGCCAAAATTGTAGCAACCCCTATTACTAGCCTGTTCAACCTTTATTTTGTGTCGTCTGAGATTCACAAAGACTGGAAAGCAGCTGCGGTCATCCCCCTCTTCAAAGGGGGAGACACTCTTGAACCAAACTGCTACAGACCTATATCTATCCTACCCTGCCTTGCTAAGGTTTTCGTAAAGCCAAGTTAACAAACAGATTACCGACCATTTCGAATCCCACCGTATGTTCTCTGCTATGCAATCTGGTTTCAGAGCTGGTCATGGGTGCACCGCAGCCACGCTCAAGGTCCTAAACGATATCATAACCGAGACATTACTGTGCAGCCGTATTCATTGACCTGGCCAAGGCTTTCGACTCACCACGTCCTTATCGGCAGACTCAACAGCCTTGGTTTCTCAAATGATTGCCTTGCCTGGTTCACCAACTACTTCTCTGATAGAGTTCAGTGTGTCAAATCAGAGGGCAAAGGAGGAATTGGCCTCGGGCCTCTGGCAGTCTCTATGGGGGTGCCACAGGGTTCAATTCCGACTCTCTTCTCTGTATACATCAATGATGTCGCTCTTGCTGCTGGTGAGTCTCTGATGCACCTCTACGCAGACGACACCATTCTGTATACTTCTGGCCCTTCTTTGGACACTGTTAACTACCCTCCACTCGAGCTTCAATGCCATACAACTCTCCTTCCGTGGCCTCCAACTGCTCTTAAATGCAAGTAAAACTAAATGCATGCTCTTCAACTGATCGCGGCCCGCACCTGCCCGCCCGTCCAGCATCACTACTCTGGACGGTTCTGACTTAGATTACGTGGACAACTACAAATACCTAGGTGTCTGGTTAGACTGTAAACTCTCCTTCCAGACTCACATCAAACATCTCCAATCCAAAATTAAATCTAGAATTGGCTCCCTATTTCGCAACAAAGCATCCTTCACTCATGCTGCCAAACATACCCTAGTAAAACAGACCATCCTACCGATCCTCGATTTAGGCGATGTAATTTACAAAATAGCCTCCAACACTCTACTCAACAAATTGGATGCAGTCTATCGCAGTGCCATCCGTTTTGCCACCAAAGCCCCATATACTACCCACCACTGCGACCTGTACACTCTCGTTGGCTGGCCCTCGCTTCATACTCGTCGCCAAACCCACTGGCTCCAGGTCATCTACAAGTCCCTGCTAGGTAAAGCCCTGCCTTATCTCAGCTCACTGGTCACCAGCAGCACCCACCCGTAGTACGCGCTCCAGCAGGTATCTCACTGGCCACCCCCAAAGCCAATTCCTCCTTTGGCCGCTTTTCCTTCCAGTTCTCTGCTGCCAATGACTGGAAGGAACTACAAAAATCACTGAAACTGGAGACACTTATCTCCCTCACTAGCTTTAAGCACCAGCTGTCAGAGCAGCTCACAGATTTCTGCAGTAGTAAAGGCCAAATTCGATACTTTATCCCAAAAAAACAAAAAAAACATTGATACCTAAAGGGGTCCTAAAATTTACAATAAAATAGCTAAATGATCCATGGTATGATCATCTTAAAACAATTCCATATGTTAGCTTAGTGCCTTCCCAATGAAAAGTAGTTTCAAGCATATACACTATGCGTCAACTGGAGTCGTGTAAAGCTTGCCGCTATTGGACTCTGGAGCAGTGGAAACGAGTTCTCTGGAGTGATTAATCATGCTTCACCATTAGGCAATCCGATGGACGAATCTGGGTTTGGCGGATGCCAGGAGAAGGCTACCTGCCCAAATGCATAGTGCCAACTGTAAAGTTAGGAGGAGGAATAATGGTCATTGGCAGCAGAGAACTGGAAGGAAAAGCGGCCAAAGGAGGAATTGGCTTTGGGGGTGGCCAGTGAGATACCTGCTGGAGCGCGTACTACGGGTGGGTGCTGCTGGTGACCAGTGAGCTGAGATGTTTTTCATGGTTTGGGCTAGGCCCCTTAGTTCCAGTGCAGGGAATTCTTGACACTACAACATAAAATGATATTCTAGACGATTCTGTGCTTCCAACTTTGTGGCAACAGTTTGGGGATGGCCCTTTCTTGTTTCAGCATGACAATGCCCCTGTGCACAAAGCAAATTTCATACAGAAATGGTTTGTTGAGATCAGTGTGGAAGAACTTGACTGGCCTGCACAGAGCCCTGACCTCAGCCCCATCAAACACCATTGGGATGAATTGGATCGCCACCTGCGAGCCAGGCCTAATCGCCCAACATCAGTGCCCGGCCTCACTAATGCTCTTGTGGCTGAATGGAAGTCCCCACAGCAATGTTCCAACATCTAGTGGAAAGCCTTTCCAGAAGAGTGGAGGCTGTTATAGCAGCTAAGGGGGGACCAGCTCCATATTAATGCCCATGATTTTGGAACGAGATGTTCGACGAGCAGGTGTCCACATACTTTTGGTCTTGTAGTGTATTACCTTTAGGAATTTAGTGGAATTAAAGCAAAAGTTGACAAAAAGTACAGATACCCCCCCAAAAACACTTAAGGCGATTGAACTCACCAACTCTGCATGTGTTTTTCTGTTGCTCATTCCGAGGAGGTTTTAGTTGTGCCATTTTAAATCTAGCTATGGTGTTTGGTGCACTATTTTTCAAGTAGAAAAATGTGTTACGTGTTGTCTTATGTAAACAAATTCTGATCAGCTGTGCTGCTAGGCAGGTCTGTCTATGTCTGTGTGTTCTGCAGCACGATTGGATAGAGCGCAATCGCTGCAGCTGTTTATCCCGTGTTAGTAGGCAATGTTCCGAGATGTCACCTATTCAATACATGGCGTTGTTACGTGTATCAGAGTTTGGTATTCTATTGTACCAGTGAGCCAAATGAGACATTGTTTACTATGCATTGAATGGCGCTGTATGCATGCGAACGGATAATGCTGAAGTAAAGACATTCTCATCAACATTACCTTGCTCTTGTATTGAATAATCAATATATAAAACAAAGATGGCTTACCTGGTAATTCCTGTACCAGAGCCCATGGACATGAAGGGCGACACATAACTGGATATTCATTCTAACACAATGTGGAATTTCCGAGATGGTTACCGGTCTGGACAAAATGGACGCAGAAGTCTGTTGCAACTATGCTAACAGTGATGGGAAAGTAAATGCCACCTGTTACAGCAGCATTTGCATGTGTCTGAAGCAGACAGAGAGAGAGGACCCAGTAACACTTTGAACCTTCAGGAAATGTGATATACGAGAGGTATGTGTTTAATGTTTGTCAACAAAGTCAATGCGAAAATGTAGAGCAGTACATTGTAAATCAGAGGAAGCTAAAAGACGGGAATTTGGCGCATTACAAGAGGAACTTGTCCGTGACAGGCTTGTCATTGGCACTAAAGCTATAGGCACACGACCAAGCAGGATCAGAGAACTAAACCTCACGCTGAATAAAGTCATAGACAATTGTCGCTCAAGTGAACAAGCACAAAATGCAAATCAAGAAAATTGGCAGAGTGGAACCAGAGACTGAATTATACCTCCTGTGAGCGACGTTCAGAATCAAAAGGCCAAACATATGGTCGCAAATAGACAGCCAAATGACCCACCCTGTCATTACTGTGGAACAGTGCATGCTTAAGCCAAATGCCCAGCATATGATGTTACATCTACTCCTGCTCCAGTGCTCGACGTCACCGGTTTACTGACCACTGGTCTTGGCAGCCCATCATTACACACACCTGGCAACCCTCATTACGCACACTTGGAAACCCTCATTACGCACACCTGCGCCCTGTCATGAGGCACACCTGGACTCCATCACTGCTCTGATTACTCCCCCCTTTATCTAGCACTCCCTAGCATCACTCTTCAGGCAGTATTGGTTCTGTGTTCATGTCCAGATGGTGCGCTTGTTTTGTATCGCGCTGTTTATGATTGAAATCCCCATCTGAGTCCCGACTCCCAGCGTCATCGTTACAGTCACCTGTAAAGCATGCGGCAAACAAAACCATTTTGCCAGAGATCGTAAACAAGCACAGCACAAACCTCAACTCAATCTAGTAAAGGTAGACAATGAGTCAGTCATATAACCAAAAAGATGCAATGTGGTACATCTCCCATGTTAATTCTGTGGAAGACAGCACAAACAAATGGTTCATTAAACTGAAGCTAGCTCCACACAGTGATGAGCAACTGACTTATGACCCCAGCCATACACTTAAACGTCAACTAGACACAGGATCCAACAGTGAATGTCATAAGCTATGGGGACCTACAACATGTCATGCAAGATGGCAATCCAGTTCTCCTGTCAAGCCGAGCCACACTCAAGCTATATGATGACACACTGATAAAGCCAACAGGAGAATGCAATCTCAAAGTAGACCACAATGGAAAAGTGTTTGCTCTCAAGATTAAGGTCATGGAGACATCACAGATTCCTCTGCGGTCAACTGACATGTGAGAGACTCAACCTACTACATGTGAACCACAGCCATGTGTTACATCGCGTCGACACCCTAAGCACCACGTCCGCTGAGGCACCGTGACAACTGAGGAGATTATCTCCAAGCATAACCCAGATAGAAGTGGACAGAGCAGCCCGGCCCGGCAGCAGCTACCAAGACTAATATCGATTCCACTGAAAGAAAAGATGACAAAGGCCATACATTCAACGGACAAAGCAGACATCATCACAAAAGTCACTGAACGCCCATAAGCAGGTATAGATGGCTCAGAATGCCATTTGGAATCAAGCCACCAGCTTGTCGTGGAAATTACCACCAGGGACACCTGACGTCAATCTTAAATATATAATTATTTATTATCATCCAGCTGGAGAGGTTCCAACAAACTTAATGCAACATAGTACATGGTTGGTTGGTTGGGAGCTATGCCGGGGCATCCCCTTTAGATCTCTTATGTACTGCTTACACAGACAAGTTATATTTGCATGATTATGCTTATTCATTTATTCATTATTCATAAATAATTTATCATTAACGTTTGGTTCATGCATGTGACCGACCAATACCTCACGAGACTTCTTCTCTCCAAGCTGAGACCTTGAAACTGAGACACACCCCTTTCGGTTCTCAAAACAATGTTCTGGGGGTACTGCCAAATTGCTTGTACTGATAGTGAGGATTCCTCCCAGGCACGATCAATCAGTCATTTGCATGAACCCAGTTGGATTGGTTATCAGAAAAGCACAAACCTAAAATGTTATTTTACAAGTTGAAGAATACCAGTGCAGACAGTGTGAAACACTACAGGGACTAAAAGGGAGGGATCGCAGATTACGTTCTACTCTATGGATGTGGCG
The DNA here is from genome assembly GCA_030435695.1 of Brachymystax lenok tsinlingensis. Lineage (NCBI taxonomy): Eukaryota > Metazoa > Chordata > Actinopteri > Salmoniformes > Salmonidae > Brachymystax > Brachymystax lenok. Next base: position 96,624,520 of record CM059791.1, on the reverse strand, counting down.
ACACAAGCAAAGAAGCAATGGTAGATCATGACAGAGACCTCACAGCTCTCCTGCAGAGAGCCAGAGAGGTCAACCTGAAGCTGAACAAAAATAAACCCAGGTTAAAGCTAACTAGCATGATGTAAATGGGTAATTTTCCACCACAGAGGGCCTTCGCCTCGACCCAGAGAAGACAACAGCTGTTCCGAGCACGCAAACATCGATCGACGTCAACTCAATCCAGAGGCTGTTGGGGTTTGTGAATTATCTTGACAAATTCATGCCCCACCTATTCGATGTGAGCTAGACGACTGACTGACAAGAACATTGAATGGACATGGCTATCACAGCATGACGCAGCAGTGGAGACTATAAAACAGCTAGTCACACAGCACCGAGTGCTCAAATACTAAGACCTGAATGATGAAGTCACTCTACAGTGGGACTCCAGTGAGATAGGCCTCAACAGATATCTTTCAAATGTTAAAAACACCTTGTTATCAAGTAAGAAAACTGCCAACGCACCCTTGGACTTACATTATGTAGCTAAATGATTGAGAAGATGGGTAATTTCCTCTGAATATGACCTTAAACTGGAGATGGATGTTCCAACATAGGCGTTTAGACTACAATTGATGTAATATCAATATGAAACCGCTACCCAGCAGATGAAAGTGTTACATTTGGTAGAGATGCCCTTTGGGATGTATTAATTGATTTTAGGAGTGCCCAAAAATTGAGGCATGGCACCCCAATTTTTTGTAACATAATCCAATATGGCCGCCAATACTGAATCAGCATTTGGAAAGGGGGATATTACTGTTGAATTTTGGTTGCCATATATATTACAAATCTTGTGTATTTGTGAGTAGTTGACCAGTCTTTAACAATATGCCAATATATTTCATAAGCAACCTACCTAAAGTGGTAGAATTGGACTGAAAACACAAGAAATCTACACGTAAACCACTGAAATTTGGTTGAACTACTACATGAATCACCTAAACAAATGTCTTATAAAAGATTTAAAACGTGTTATCAAGCTTTTTAAAAAAAAAGCCAAAACGCCATCGGAGTTTATAACATAACACTATACTACAACTTCTCCAGTTCTGGAACATTGTTCTTGAGCCCATTAGTGCCTTAACGCCCTGGCACTGTAAATGCTAAACCTGCCAACCGAACAATCTGATGTTCTAGGCCTGATCGCTGTAGATTCCTACCCACCTGTGCCCTCTTCTTTTGATGCCAAAATCATTGATGGAGCTGCCACTTTCCATTCCTTGCCTAACCACCAAGTTTCCAGCTGAAAAACTGCTATAGTATCGATAGTGTGGGACACATACAAAGAAGAGAGATGGGGAGACAATCAAGCTTCCATGTAAATTCTCTGACTTTCCCAGAAATCCTACTAACAAACAGGAGGTTTTCATGTTGACATAGGCGTGTGCTTATGATTAAGAAGATGGAAAATAAATCCTTGTTACAACTGATTCGCCTGTGATGTCAAGGGTCTCTGACATCGATACCAGAATGTGAACATGAAGAGGCAGTCACAAGAGTACAGTATGCCTTCACCTTAAACATGCCCTTCAAAACGGTTCCCAGAGCATTATCAACAATGGATACAGACGTCACTGTCCTCCTTTCTGGGATGTTCTTCCACTTTACCAAAGATTATCCATACATAAAGCTGTGGATTGCTTTTGGAATGGGTAAAAACTACCAAGATATTTGCTTCATCACCATCTGTTAAAAGCTTGAAATGCACACAAGTTTGGCTTTGCAAGGCTTCCACAGGTTGTGATACATCCTCAGTTTCATGGAAAGGGCAAAAAGACAGCTTGGATTGATTTGAAGTTATTTCCAAAGGTTACCAATGCCTTTGTTTCCATTGCAGCTGAACCATTTCAACTCCTTTTATTTACTTTATTTAACCGGGTAGGCTAGTTGAGAACAAGGTCTCATTTGCAACTGTGACCTGGCCAAGATAAAGCACAGCAGTTCAACACATACAACAGCACAGAGTTACACATGGAATAAACAAAACATACAGTCAATAATACAGTAGAAAAAGAAAACAAAAAAGTCTATATACAGTCGTGGCCAAAAGTTTTGAGAATGACACAAATATAAATTTTCACAAAGTCTGCTGACTCAGTTTGTATGATGGCAATTTGCATGTATTCCAGAATGTCATGAAGAGTGATCAGATTAATTGCAATTAATTGCAAACTCCCCAAAAAAACATTTCCACTGCATTTCAGTCCTGCCACAAAGGACCAGCTGACATCATGTCAGTGATTCTCTCGTTAACACAGGTGTGAGTGTTGACAAGGACAAGGCTGGAGATCACTCTGTCATGCTGATTGAGTTCGAATAACAGACTGGAAGCTTCAAAAGGAGGGTGGTGCTTGGAATCATTGTTCTTCCTCTGTCATCCATGGTTACCTGCAAGGAAACACGTGCCATCATCATTGCTTTGCACAAAAAGGGCTTCACAGGCCAGGATATTTCTTCCAGTAAGATTGCACCTAAATCAACCATTTATCGGATCATCAAGAACTTCAAGGAGAGTGGTTCAATTGTTGTGAAGAAGGCTTCATGGCACCCAAGAAAGTCCAGCAAGCGCCAGGTCCATCTCCTAAAGTTGATTCAGCTGCAGGATCGGGGCACCAACAGTACAGAGCTTGCTCAGGAATGGCAGCAGGCAGGTTCTGAGTGCATCTGCACGCACAGTGAGGCGAAGACTTTTGGAGGATGGCCTGGTGTCAAGAAGGGCAGCAGAGAAGCCACTTCTCTCCAGGAAAAACATCAGGGACAGACTGATATTCTGAAAAAGGTATAGGGATTGGACTGCTGAGGACTGGGGTAAATTAATTCTCCCCTTTCCGATTGTTTGGGGCATCCGGAAAAAAGCTTGTCCGGAGAAGACAAGGTGAGCGCTACCATCAGTCCTGTGTATAGCATCCTGAGACCATTCATGTGTGGGGTTGCTTCTCAGCCAAGGGAGTGGGCTCACTCACAATTTTGCCTAAGAACACAGCCATGAATAAAAAATGGTACCAACACATCCTCCGAGAGCAACTTCTCCCAACCATCCAGGAACAGTTTGGTGACGAACAATGCATTTTCCAGCATGATGGAGCACCTTGCCATAAGGCAAAAGTGTTAACTAAGTGGCTCGGGGAACAAAATATCGATATTTTGGGTCCATGGCCAGGAAACTCCCCAGACCTTAATCCCACTGAGAACTTGTGGTCAATCCTCAAGAGGCGGGTGGATAAACAAAACCCCACAAATTCTGACAAACTCCAAGCATTGATTATGCATGGATGGGCTGCCAACAGTCAGGATGTGGCCCAGAAGTTAATTGACAGAATGCCAGGGCGGATTGCAGAGGTCTTGAAAAAGAAGGCTCAACACTGCAAATATTGACTCTTTGCATCAACTTCATGTAATTGTCAATAAAAGCCTTTGACACTTATGAAATGCTTGTAATTATACTTCAGTATTCCATAGTAACATCTGACAAAAATATCTAAAGACACTGAAGCAGCAAACTTTGTGAAAATGTATATTTGTGTCATTCTCAAAGCTTTTGACCACGACCATGTACAGTGAGGGCAAATGAGGTAAGATAAGGGAGGTAAGGCAATAAATAGGCCAAGGTGGCGAAGTAGTTACAATATAGCAATTAAAGGAGCAAGATAAATAAATAAATACAGTATGGGGATGAGGTAGTTGGACAGGTGCAGTGATCTGTGAGCTGCTCTGACAGCTGGTGCTTAAAGCTAGTGAGGGAGATAGGAGTCTCCAGCTTCAGTAATTTTTGCAGTTCGTTCCAGTCATTGGCAGCAGAGAACTGGAAGGAAAGGCGGCCAAAGGAGGAATTGGCTTTGGGGGTGACCAGAGAGATAAACCTGCTGGAGCGCGTGCTATGAGTGGGTGCTGTTATGGTGAGCAGTGAGCTGAGATAAGGTGGGGCTTTACCTAGCAAAGACTTGTAGATGACCTGGAGCCAGTGGGTTTGGCGACGAGTATGAAGCGAGGGCCAGCCAACGAGAGCGTACAGGTCGCAGTGGTGGGTAGTATATGGGGCATTGGTGACAAAAAGGATGGCACTGTGATAGACTGCATCCAATTTGTTGAGTAGGGTGTTGGAGGCTATTTTATAAATGACATCGCCGAAGTCGAGGATCGGTAGGATGGTCAGTTTTACTAGGGTATGTTTGGCAGCATGAGTGAAGGATGCTTTGTTGTGAAATAGGAAGCCGATTCTAGATTTAATTTTGGATTGGAGATGCTTAATGTGAGTCTGGAAGGAGAGTTTACAGTTTAACCAGACACCTAGGTATTTGTAGTTGTCTACATATTCTAAGTCAGAACCGTCCAGAGTAGTGATGCTGGACGGGCGGGCAGGTGCGGGCAGTGATCGGTTGAAGAGCATGCATTTAGTTTTACTTGCATTTAAGAGCAGTTGGAGGTCACGGAAGGAGAGTTGTATGGCATTGAAGCTCGTCTGGAGGGTAGTTAACACAGTGTCCAAAGAAGGGCCAGAAGTATACAGAATGGTGTTGTCTGCGTAGAGGTGGATCAGAGAATCACCACCAGCAAGAGCGACATCATTGATGTATACAGAGAAGAGAGTCGGTCCGAGAATTGAACCCTGTGGCACCCCCATAGAGACTGCCAGAGGTCTGGACAACAGGCCCTCCGATTTGACACACTGAACTCTATCAGAGAAGAAGTTGGTGAACCAGGCGAGGCAATCATTTGAGAAACCAAGGCTGTTGAGTCTGCCAACAAGAATGTGGTGATGGCCAGGTCGATGAATACGGCTGCACAGTAATGTCTCTTATCAATGGCGGTTATGATATCGTTTAGGACCTTGAGCGTGGCTGAGGTGCACCCATGACCAGATCTGAAACTAGATTGCATAGCTGAAAAGGTACGGTGGGATTCAAAATGGTCGGTGATCTGAGAGGCAGGGTAGGATAGATATAGGTCTGTAGCAATTTGGGTCTAGAGTGTCTCCCCCTTTGAAGAGGGGGATGACCGCGGCAGCTTTCCAATCTCAGACGATACGTAAGAGAGGTTGAACAAGCTAGTAATAGGGGTTGCAACAATTTCGGCGGATAGTTTTAGGAAGAGAGGGTCCAGATTGTCTAGCCCTGCTGATTTGTAGGGGTCCAGATTTTGCAGCTCCTTGATCTGGAATCCTCCACTTTCACATTGCTTGAGAGATATAGTACCTGTGTTCTCTATGACCATCCAAGATTGTGTCAATAATCTGAGGAAGGATATCTTCTCCAACAGGTCACTCTCAATGGAGAACATCCCCCCCAATACAGGCTGTACTGCTGCAACACTCAAACCAAGCAGTGTACCAAACAAGCATTTGGTCAACAAGTCTGAAAAACATCCAAACTTCACTAGCGATTTGGAGGGGCTAAAACAGTTGAATCCTGGACATCTTTGTGGACACTCTTAACGAAGGCTGCCAAATTTTACAGATAACTTACAGAGAAGGTGTAGCTGCAAAAGTGAGCCCCTCTGTTCTCGGAAGGGTCGAAGCCACGATGCTGGATTATCAACACATTATGCCATTGTGCTGACACGTGAAGTCTTTTTCGTCACTAATCAACCCTTAAACTGGCAATTTTCAGTTGCTACATCCATTTTGGGAATTATAAATTAATTATATGTACCCATTGATTGAAGAATATAACTTATAGTCTCAACATTTTAATATCATGGATGATCAGTCCTTCCATCTATCAAATCAAATGTTATTTGTCACATGCACCGAATACAACAGGTGTAGACCTTACCGTGAAAAGCCCTTAACCAACAAGGCAATTCAAGAAATAGATAAAATATTTACTAAATAAACTAAGGCAAAAAATCAAATAAAAAAATAAGACAGTAAAATAACAATAATGGGGCTATATACAGAGGGTTTGTACCGAGTCAATGTGCAGGGTACAGGTTAGTCAAGGTAATTTGTACATGTAGGTAGGGGTAAAGTGACTATGCAGCAGTGTAAAAACAAAAGGGGGGAGGGGGGATCAATGTAAATAGTCTGGGTTGCCTTTTATGGCTTGGGGGTAAAAGCTGTTAAGGAGCCTTTTGGACCAAGACTTGGTGCTCCCGGTACCGTTTTCCATGCGGTAGCAGAGAGAACAGTTTATGACTTGGGTGATTGGAGTTTTTGACCATTTTTAGGACCTTTCACTGACTAGTAAATATAATGACTAATAAATATAACGACTAGTAAATAAAAAATAAGAGTGTCTGCTAAATGACTAAAATGTACATGTAAAATGTAATGCATCTCAGTAGGAAAATAGTGCTTTTACACAATGTAGAAACCTAATATTCCACAATGACAGGTATTCATATAAATATTTTAGCCTTGATATTAAGCTAATGTCTTAGCAGTGTTACATATTGGTTTCTAGGGCACAACATGTGCTTCAAATGTAGCTAGAATTCATATAGGGTCATTATAGGCTGTATCTCAATAACATTTAGAAAACAATTCTGGTGCTCCTAAATTTAATATGGTGCTCCTAACTTTTTAAAGTTGGGAGTACGAGTGCTACCAATGAAATATTTAAATGTTGATCCCTAATGGCAGCCCTTTAGAATTCGCTGCCTGGTTAAGTTTGAAATGCGCACCCCTTCTTGGATGTTTTCATATCACCTGAGGAATGTTTGTACCAAATTGAATGCTTTAATCCACGGACTAATAGGGGAAAACAGGGCTAAATGTAACACGAGTCAATAGCAACAGGTAGGCCTACATTATTCAGTGTTTATCTACATCCTTGGCTGAGTGCAAGTGGAAAGTTTGGGATATTCAACTCTTCAATAGCCAGGGTTGGCTAGGTGATAGGGAAATTTGTATGTTTAAGTAATGACTAAGAATATTCCATTCTGAAAATGTATGCAATAGGGATAGGGTTATAAGACAATGATAATCCAATTGATGTGATGTGTGTGTCTAGAAATGTATAGAGACTAGAACATGGTGGTACTATCTTGCAATGTAAGAAGGGGTATCTGGGAGAACAAAGAATTCTTTGTGAAACCAAACTACAGAAGAGAGGCCTTTTCGTCCTCAGGAAGGGAGGCACGGATAGGAACTGTCCAGATTGAATTATGTTGCAGAAAGTGATAAGCCATGAATGTATACTGTGGAAAAGTACTATTGCCTGGAGAGGGGGGTGGAGCCCATTTGTCTTCAACTTATAGCTTGTACAATATAAAAAGACTGTGTTCACACTTGGAGTTCAGAATTCTCATGAATAAACAACCTGACCTATTGCAAATTTGGGACTTTGTCTAATTCTTATTTAACTAGAGCCTTACAACCTCTGGGAATTATTCAAAGCCTGATTGATAGTTTATGACAACAATTGAGAACACAATTCTCGTGACAGTAGGTTACTTTCTAAATGTAATCCATTACAGTTACTAGTTACCTGTCCAATATTGTAATCAGTAATTTACCTTTTGGATAACCCAAACTCAGTAACGTAATCTGATTACATTCAGTTACTTTTAGATTACTTTCCCCGTAAGAGGCATTAGAAGATAACAAACATGTATGTTACCAATTGAACAACATCTAGTGCATGATAAATCAATGTTAAAGTTTACATAGCTGGCCATACATGGATGTTAAATTGTACTTCAAGGCAAAGGGTGGCAACTTTGAACAGTCTCAAATATAAATGATATATTTGGATTTGTTTAACACTTTTTTGTTACTACATGATTCCATATGTGTTATTTCGTAGTTTTGAAGTAATACAGAAAAATATATTTGAGTTCTGATTAACTATATTGGGCTCCCGAGTGGCACAGCAGTCTGAGGCACTGCATCTTAGTGCTAGGGGCATCAATACAGACCCTGGTTCGATCCCGGGCTAGGCAAGTCAGTTAAGAACAAATTCTTATTTACAATGATGACCTACCCCAGCCAAACCCTAACGACGCTAGGCCAGTTGTGCGCCGCCTGTAACGCCCAGTCCTGGGTTTACAGGCTGGAGCGTTCTGGGTTCATTTTGGTTTAGGGGTTTTCACAGTTCTATGGTGTCTAGTTCTATGTTGGGTTAATGGCTCCCAATTAGAGGCAGCTGAGTCTCGTTGTCTCTAATTGGGAACCATTTATATGTTTGGGAATTGCACCTTAGTTTCGGGGGTTATTGTATGTTCATAGCTGTGTTTGTCTGTTCAGTTATGTTCATCGTTACGGTCTCCGTGTATTGTTTTGTTCCGTCGTGTTCCCGTGTATAATTAAATATGTATTCTGGCTACATCGCTGCGTCTTGGTCTGTTCCGCAGAAGAGAAAGCGTGACAGAATAACCCGCAAACAAAGACCAAGCAGCGAGAGACCCGGGAGCTTAGGTCTTGGGAGAAGGAGCTATTCTATGGGAGTGCTTGGGACCAGCCTGGGGAGTATCGTCGACCCAGAGAGGAACTGGAAGCAGCGGCGGAGCGGCGCAGGTGTGAGGATCGGATGGGAGCATGGGATCCGGTGAGTGGCAGGTTTCTCGAACCTCGCCGGGCTAGGAAGCCCGTAAGGCAGTCCCAAGAAACTTTTGGGGGCACACGAGGAGGTTGGCGGTTCAGGAGGGACTCCTGAGCCAACTCCTCGTGCCTTGTGGAGAGAGCGTTGGGGAGAACGTCGCACCGAGGGGACACCGTGCTATGCTGTATTGCGCCGCGGTTTCCCTATCTGAGTCAGAGGCGGTGCGAGAGATTCCCGCTCCACTCATCAGTCGGGGTAAACGGCGTTCAGCCAGGAAGAGTGGTGCCTGCTCTGCGCGCTAAGTCTCCGGTGCGCCTCCTGGGACCCGGATATCCTGCTCCAGTTCCGTGTGCGGTGTCTCCGCATGCGTGTCCGCAGCCCAGTGCGAGAAGATCCCAGCGCCACTCATTGGTCGGGCCGAGGTCTGTGTGCTACCTGGGAGAGTGGTGCCAGCTCTGCGAGCCAGGTCTCCAGTGCGCCTTTTGGGTCCATGTTATCCTGTGGTCCTCTACGGGCAGAATCTCGATGCGGATCCACAGCCCAGTCCGAGAGATTCCAGCTCCACTCACCCATGAGGCCAGGGTTAGTGAGCTAGCTGGAGATATGGTGTCGGCTCTCCATATCAGGTTCCCGGTCCGGGTAGAGGTTTCTACACGCCCAGTCCCGTTCACGTTCCGAGATCCCTGTTCCACGTTCCGAGATCCCTGTTCCACGCTCCGAGATCCCTGTTCCACGCTCCGAGATCCCTGTTCCACGTTCCAAGATCCCTGTTCCACGTTCCAAGATCCCTGTTCCACGTTCCAAGATCCCTGTTCCACGTTCCAAGATCCCTGTTCCGCGTTCCAAGATCCCTGTTCCGCGTTCCAAGATCCCTGTTCCGCGTTCCAAGATCCCTGATCCGTGTTCCAAGATCCCAGTCCGTGTAGTGGTGTCTACACGCCCAGTCCCTGTTCCACGCACTCCAGCTCCCGTGCGCTCCGAGTCCAGCACGTCCTGCTCGCCCCGCGCACCCAGCTCCCGTGCGCTCCGAGAGTCCAGCACGTCCTGCTCCGCCCGCGCACTCCAGCTCCCCGTGCGCTCCGAGAGTCCAGCACGTCCTGCTCCGCTCCGCGCACCAAGCTCCCGTGCGTTCAGAGAGTCCAGCACGTCCTGCTCGGCCCCGCACCAAGCTCCCGTGCGCTCCGAGAGTCCAGCACGTCCTGTTCCCGCTCCCGCGCAGAGTGCGGCGTCCGAGCCCAGTTCGGCCTGTTCCCGCTCCCGCACCAGAGTGCGCGTCCCGAGCCCAGTTCGGCCTGTTCCCGCTCCCCGCACCAGAGTGCGCGTCCCGAGCCCAGTTCGGCCTGTTCCTGCTCCACGCACCAGTGTTCCAGTGAGCATCACAAGTCCAGCACTGCCAGTTCCTGCTCCACGCACCAGAGTTCCAGTGAGCATCACGAGCCCAGTTCGGCCTGTTCCCGCTCCACGCACCAGAGTCCCAGTGAGCATCACGAGTCCAGTACGACCAGTTCCCGCTCCACGCGCAGAGTCCCAGTGAGCATCACGAGTCCAGTACTGCCAGGTCCTGCTCCACGCACCAGAGTTCCAGTGAGCATCACAAGTCCAGTACGACCAGTTCCTGCTCCACGCACCAGTGTTCCAGTGAGCATTACAAGTCTAGTACGACCAGTTCCTGCTCCACGCACCAGAGTTCCAGTGAGCATCACAAGTCCAGTACTGCCAGTTCCTGCTCCACGCACCAGAGTTCCAGTGAGCATCACAAGTCCAGTACGACCAGTTCCTGCTCCACGCACCAGTGTTCCAGTGAGCATCACAAGTCCAGTACTGCCAGTTCCTGCTCCACGCACCAGAGTTCCAGTGAGCATCACGAGTCCAGTACGACCAGTTCCTGCTCCACGCACCAGAGTCCCAGTGAGCATCACGAGTCCGGTACTGCCAGTTCCTGCTCCACGCCCCAGAGTTCCAGTGAGCATCGTGGGTCCGGTAGGGCCAGGTTCTGCTCCACGCACCAGAGTTCCAAGAAAGGGTCCAGGGCCTCCGGTGCGTGACATCAGACCAGCACGGCCAGCACCGGAGCCCCCACCTAGGACAAAAGGAACCCACCCTAGATCCCCCCACAGACTTTTGGGGCGCGTCCGGAGTCCGCGCCTTTGGGGGGGGGTACTGTAACGCCCAGTCCTGGGTTTACAGGCTGGAGCGTTCTGGGTTCATTTTGGTTTAGGGGTTTTCACAGTTCTATGGTGTCTAGTTCTATGTTGGGTTAATGGCTCCCAATTAGAGGCAGCTGAGTCTCGTTGTCTCTAATTGGGAACCATTTATATGTTTGGGAATTGCACCTTAGTTTCGGGGGTTATTGTATGTTCATAGCTGTGTTTGTCTGTTCAGTTATGTTCATCGTTACGGTCTCCGTGTATTGTTTTGTTCCGTCGTGTTCCCGTGTATAATTAAATATGTATTCTGGCTACATCGCTGCGTCTTGGTCTGTTCCCGCAGAAGAGAAACGTGACACCGCCCTATGGGACTCCCAATCATGGCCGGTTGTGATATGCCTGGAATCAAACCAGGGTTTGTATTGACGCCTCTAGCACTGAGACGCAGTGCCTCAGACCGCTGTGCTACTCAGGAGCCAAATATAGTCAAGTTCTTAACTGACTTGCCTAGTTAAATAAAGGTTAAATACATTTTATAATTACAATTAAGTTGTTGTATTTTCCCTCAAATTCACCAGAAACAACCATTCACAGCTATTTGTTTAACAATGCCTTAGTAAGTTACACAGTATATGTAAGTTACATAGTATAGTATATGTTCCTGCTGTTCTCTCCTTCTTCCCTTTTCCCTATTCTTCAAATCTGGTCTCAGCCGGTCTTCACCCATTCAATTCCGCTCAAGTCTGTTTCTGCAGTCAAGAAACCCGCCTCTTTCCACCATTGTCACTGTGATAACAGCGGTGAACTGTCTTGAGACCAAAGATGGTAGATAAATGAAGATAGTTCACACAGGCTGTTTACCACTGACTGCATAAGGAAGTGGCTCTCCCATAGACAACAATGCAATAGAAAAAATGAAGGAGTGTTATCTTCCGTCTCTGCTTGAGACTCCAGAATGCTGAGTCACAATGACAAGGTAGAAATACAGCCAGGGCAGAGCCTGAGTCAGTCCATACTGTAGTAGAACCAACAGGAGGTTATGACATGAATAATAGTGGGAGGGAGGGATCAATAGGAAGAGAGGGGAGGGGCAAAGAGTACAGACTAAAAACGCTGTGTCACCCTTCAGAACTTCAAAAGAAAGAGTTATGTAATGGTTAACCATTTACAGTATTACTTACTGTTTATAACTTTTTGTGGCAGGTCACATGATGGACCCGGTCGTGACAACTGAACACATATTCCCTGGGTTGAAAATACTTTGTAAAATGCTATTTTAATGCTCTGTTTGCACTTCTGCTAAAACAAGGTCACTAGAACAACCTGAACTCAGGGGTAGACGTAACATAGTAAATGTAAATCTGGGATACTCCAATTAGTATGATATGTTTTGTATGGTATGTATTCATTTGTGGAAGACCATCATCCATTTCGTATGATATGTTACGAACTGCAATTTGTATTTGGCTAACGTTTGGTGGCTAGGTGGCTAGGTGGCTAATGTTGGTGGCTAGGTGGCTAATGTTAGCTAGGTGGCTAAAGTTAGCTAGGGTAGGGGTTAGGGGTTAAAGTTAGGGTTAGGTCTAAGGTTAAGGTTAAGATTTAGGTTAAAGGTTTAAGGTTAGGGGAAAGGTTAGCTAAAATGCTCAAGTTGTCATAGATGAGTTTCAAACAAGCAAACTTATCCTAGACTTCTAGACATCAGGACTGCGATTACTCTCCATGGACTAGCAGAATCCTTTTTCTTCTTTCACGACTCTGACGAGCCTAAGGCAGAGGATATAAAGATGAGTATGTGACAGTAGGAGAGAAGTTTTGGGAAAAAGTGGACTCTTGCCTTTTGGCTGATCCATTTCAGGTTTCAGGGTGGGTGAAAACAGAGTTGGGTGCTGTGGAATCGGTGAGGGTAACCAGAAGAGGTCTTGTGATAATTATATGTGTTTCTGCTGGTTAGAGGTAGCAGGCGCTCCGTGTTAAACGAATGGGGGAAAGAGATGTGAATTGTTGTGCTCTCAAGAAAAGGGCACCATTGAAAGGAGTGATTACTGGGGTAGCGGTAAATGTGAAAGTTGACCAACTGAAGGGGAAGTTTACCGGCGTTAGTGATGCTCGTCGTTTGGTGCGACGCAGACACTGTGGTGTGAGTGGAGAAACAGAAGAGTCATTGTCGGTTCTTTTGAGTTTTGATGTTGAGTCATTGCCCGACAAAGTGATGTTAGGATATATAAGTTATCCTGTATGAGCTTTTGTGCAGACTACATTACGTTGTTACAGGTGTCTAGCTTATGGCCATGTGGCAGCAGTGTGTAGGAGGATGGTTCCTGGTGTGATACGTGTGCAAAAGGGCATGAGACAAAGGAATGTGTAGTATTGGGGGAAAGTAGTGGTATGTGTTAATTGTTGGGGTGCCCATGGAGCTGGGGGTCAGAAATGTCCCGTGTGAGAGAGGCAGGTTGAGGTTTCCAGGGTTAGAGTAGTGCAGAAGATGTCATATGCTGAGACAGTTAAGAAGTAGAGGAAGATGGGGATCCTGAGAGGGGGATCTGTACCAGTACAGAGGGATAAACCAACACGTGATATATGTTTCTGTAAGATTGGATTTTTGGCATTTATAGTAAGGGTTATCAACTGTATTGCAGGGATGGAACGTAAGTCGCAAAAAAATAGATTTTGTGGGGACAGCTGCAGAGAGGTATTTGGGTGTGTGAAACTTGACATCAGAAGAGTTTTATCTCTTATTCTTATCCGTATCCGTTTTTTAAACTGCACTGTCGGTTAGGGGCTTGTAAGTAAGCCTTTCACTATAAGGTTGTATTTGGCGCATGTGACTAATAAACTTTGATTTGATTTATTTTGAGTTACAGGATGTGTTAAGTGGCGGTGTCCCATCCTTTCATGCTGTTGGCCTGAGTATGGTACCATTTTAGTATTTTTTTTGTTTGTGTAGTATTAGATGGTAGGGTATTTGTTGTATTTTGTGTTGTGGTGGTTGATTTATTTTTTATCAGGAAAGTATAAGGGAGTTATACTCCAGTCTAGTAGGTGGCAGTAATGCAACATTTATTGGATGCCAACCTGCCGTTAAACCTCATCGAAGAAGAGGGTGGATTTCACTGACGCGGTCCGTTTGGAACAATAAAAAGACAGAAACAAGGCTCCTTCCATTACCCAACTCTGGGAAGACGCATGAAGAACTTCTTGCTTCAACAGTGATTGAACGGAACTCTTATGCCCGTTTCCCGCGCTATATAACTTTCCGGATTGATAACATAACACTTACTTGAACTGTCTTAGTAAAATAATCTAAGAATCTCTATTTTTGTACCGTTCATCTTGATATAAAATGAAAATGGAGTCTCAGGTCCGCCAGAACTATCACAACGATTGCGAAGTTGGCATCAACCGGATGATCAACATGGAGATGTTTGCCTCCTACACCTACACTTCAATGGTAAGGAGTCTACCAAGATGACCGTTTTGTTGATCTACCTGTGTATTATTATACCTGGGCCTAAATGCCATTTTTCACCTGACTTTTCTGTGCGCCTAGGCAATTAACAGCCTTGAGGTAGACCTATCATTCAAAAAAGCTGATAAATATATCATTGGACAGAGCGTATCTCCTTGACAGGTTAATTGGCAGGGTACAAAGTAGGCTAATGAGTTTCCGGATCATATTGCTGTGTCAATCATGCTTAGATGCCTCAAGAATAGGTTGAGTCATGTTTGACATGTTTCCAAACACATTTTTGTCTGTCCACCCAGGCTTTCTATTTCTCCCGTGACGATGTGGCTCTGCCTGGCTTCGCGCACTTCTTCAAGGAGAACAGCGACGAGGAGCGGGAGCACGCCGACAAGCTGCTCTCCTTCCAGAACAAGAGAGGTGGACGCATTTTCCTCCAGGACATCAAGGTGAGCGTCGAGAAACACATTTACATTGTATACTGCGCAACAAAAAAAACGTAAACTTCTTCATCTCAGTTGAAAAGATTTCTACCTGGAACGAAGTGGTTGATCTAGAATCTAATACTGTAAACTTCAAGTTGTTTTGGATGAGTAGTCATTCATGTTAATACTGAATTCATTGGAAGGAACGCCCTGTGTGCCTGCCCTGGTATTAGCAAGGTGGCCAGAGGAGATAATGTCCTGACTGCTTAGGCCTGAACACACTGCCTCCATTCCTTCATAACCACTGAACTGAAAGAGCATGAGGGGTGTAACTTGATCCACTCTATCCAAACACTCCCAATGTTAATATAATATACCCTCACTGGTCAGTTTCAATGCACCGACTACAACAGGTGTAGGCTTTACAGTGACGTGCGTACTTACGAGCCCTTTCCCAAAAATGAAGTGTTGGAGAGAAATATTTGATTAATAAAAAATGAAATGGTTACACAAAGAATAGTAAGGCTATATGCAAGAAGTACCGAGACAATGTGCAGTGGTACAAGGTAGTTGAAATAATACAGTATGTACGTAAGGGTAAAAGTGGCTATGCAATCAGGATTTGTGACTGACTGGTGTATGGGGAAGTCTAGTGAGTGCAAAAAAATAAGTGGTCAAATGTATTTGGTACCCTTTGCCTCCAGAACAGCCTGAATTCTTTGGGGCTTTCTACAAGGTGTCTGAAACGTTCCTCAGGGATGTTGGTCCATGCTGACACGATGGCATCAGGCAGTTGTTGCAGATTGCACAGTGATATAGTCAGGCTGTGAACAGCCCTTTCCATCTCATCCCAAAGATTCTCTATTGGTTTGAGGTCTGGGGACTGTGCCGTAAACTGAACTCGCTGTCATGTTCCAGGCAATGTTTTTCCACTCGATTGTCCACTGGAGCCGCTTGTTGTTTATAGCCGATAGGAGTGGAACCCGGCGTGGTCGTCTGCAATAGCCCATCCGTGACGAGGATCAACGAGTTGTGTGTTCTGAGCTGGGGTTCTGGAAACATTTGGTGTAGCAAGCGCCATGTGCTACTGACTGAGCCACACCGGACCCATGATATGTGCTTTGTTCGTATTCTGTTAAAATGACCCCGTCTTGAGATTTTTCTGCATTGGTTCCATTTTGTTTGTCAGATATACTGCTTTTTAACTGATGACTTTTAATTCTGTGTAGAAACATCGGCTAGTAGTCCCTAACATTTGTGTTCACTCTGTCCTGTGTAGAAGCCAGATCGTGATGAGTGGGGCAATGGGCTGGAGGCCATGCAGTGTGCTCTGCAGCTGGAGAAGAATGTGAACCAGGCCCTGCTGGACCTGCACAAGATTGCCTCTAACAAGGTTGACCCCCATGTAAGTAATGGTGGATCTGCACGTCACATGTATGTATTACATAGAATACAGGTACTGTCCCAGGAGCTGATCAGGTTGTTGTAGCTCTGATAACTAATGACACAGGATTGTGACCTGCATCTTCACACAGACACAATAGTCCACAGATGCATGGCTGCACACTATACACACAATGCAGCTCATGCAGGAGTTAGACAGCTGCTCATTGAGTTGTCTGTCTGCCCTAATGCCATTACCACCAGGCTCTTGTGTGTTACTGTATCTACAGTAGTCTGTAGTCATTCTCTTGTCTGACCTGTGTTTTCCCTCTTTAGCTGTGTGACTTCCTGGAGACCCATTACCTGAATGAGCAGGTGGAGGCCATTAAGAAGTTGGGTGACTACATCACCAACCTCACCAAGATGGATGCTGTCAAAAACAAGATGGCAGAGTACCTGTTTGACAAGCACACCTTGGGAGGCCAGAGCTAAACCACTTCCACCCCCAGGCTACGGCCTCCAGCCTCAGACCAGGACTCCTGGCTTCTCTGATAAATCCTACTGGCTTTGCATTTATAGGGAGGGGAGAGTGTTAAACTGGTGCAGTGCAACACAGCTGTAACATTGAGGTGTTTTTGTTGACAACACTACTGTATTTTGGAGGCAAGGCATCTTGTAAACCAATTAAAAAGTTCACTAAAGTTTTTGCTGTTTTGTATCAGTCTATTCAGGTTCTTTGCTCTGTCTTACTGAGCAGCTCAATACCCAGTGATAGTGACAATTTTAGACCTACTAGTGACTGAGGGTCATAACAATATTAAAGTTTTAACATTAGGTTTATAAAGGACATTACCTCTGACCACAGATGGTGTCATTTACCATATCTTTTACTGACCAAAAATCTTTACTACTTCTGTTTCAGTTGTCAATGACCAATAGTTCCCCCTACCGGTGAACTATGAACTGAATACTGAAAATAGTAAGGATTCTACAAGCCTCTCGTTCACCATAAAGGGCTTATTGGAGTTGTCATATGGTTGCAAAGCTACTGGTAATTTACCAAATTACTGTAGTATTCTGTCCTTAACAGGGAATCTATAAAATTAAAAAGAAAATAGATATTTTTCATGTGTCCATATAGTGCATGGAGTTTAGTGGATAGGCCAGATGGTTAAAGGGGAAAAAGCCTATTGAAGAGTCTAATCAACAACGGTGTTGTCAAACATTCTTCACTACATAATACACAACTGCCAACAACATTTACAACCATGAAATATTGATATAAAATTGTTTATTTTAAAGAATGGTATTTACAAAGTTCATTATTTAGGGTAATGTTTTGCAGCTTTGTGATAATCTGAAGTACCCAGAAAGGCCACTAGATGGCATCTGAATTGTATAGTCCTTGAAATTTACCAACTGATGAATCCCTTTTAGCTGCTGTTAAGGCAGCAGTTATTCTTCATGGGGTCCAGCAAAATAAAGGCAGTTCTATACAATAACATTACAAAACAGGTTTCACAAAACATTAAGGGTTTGCCCTCAGGCCACTATTCTACTACCACAAAATCCATTTGTGTCTAGTGCATATGTTATCGTGCGCTTGTCTCTTCACAGTCCCCGGTGTATTTACTGCTTGCGTGAGTTACTTGATGTGGAATAGTAGCCATGTCATGGCTCTACGTAGTACTGTGCACCTCCCATAGTCTGTTCTGGACTTGGGGACTGTGAAGAGACCTGGTGGCATGTCTTGTGGGGTATGCATTGGTGTCTGAGTTGTGTGCTAGTTTAAACTGACAGCTCGGTGCATTCAACATGTCAATACTTCTCACAAATACAAGAAGTGATGAAGTCAATCTCTACTTTGAGCCATGAGCTGTGCTGCCCAGTTCTGGGCCAATTGTAATTTTCCTAAGTCGCTCTTTGTGCCACCTGACCACACGACTGGACAGTAGTCCAGGTGCAACAAAACAAGGGCCTGTAGAACCTACCTCGTTGATAGCATTGTTAAGAAGGCAGAGCAGTGCTTTATTATGGACAGACCTCTCCCCAATTAGTTACTGTTTTATCAATATGTTTTGACCATGACAGTTTTCAATCCAGGATAACTCCAATAAGTTTAGTCTCAACTTGTTACATTATACATTACAAGATTTAGTTGAGGTTTAGTGTTTTATTTTAGGTTCCAAATACCACGCCTTTAGTTTTTGAAATACATGTATTTAGGACTAACTTATTTCTTGCCACCCATTCTGAAACTGACTGCAGCTCTTTAAGTGTTGCAGTGATTTCACCTGCTGTGGTAACTGATGTGTATAGTGTTGAGCCATCAGCAAACATAGACACAGGCTTCACTCAGCGCCAGTGGAAAGTCATTAGTAAAGATTGAAAAAGGGGCCTAGACAGCTGCTCTGGGGAATGCCTGACTCTACCTAGATTATATTGGAGAGGATTCCATTAAAGAACACCGTCTGTGTTCTGTTAGACATGTAAACAAGGTCACTTTGAATGAGTGAGGGTTGCTGCTGACTAACAACAGTTCATAAGGGTTGCTGCTGACTAACAACAGTTCATAAGGTTTGCTACTGACTAACAACAGTTCATAAGGGTTGCTGCTGACTAACAACAGTTCATAAGGGTTGCTGCTGACTAACAACAGTTCATAAGGGTTGCTGCTGACTAGCATCAGTTGATATGACAGTAATTACAGGAACATTTGTCATTTTGTGATACTATGAAAATGACTCAAAATCTCAATACTCCTGAACTGAACCATGGATTACAATCTCTCCTGGCCCATAGACTTGGCCTACTGTCAGGGTAAGGATTTATAGCTAGGCCTATATGCTTTGGTTTAAAACAACAAACTTATCCTTTAAGCTAGGTATGTCACAGGCCTTTTGCAACACCGGTTTAAGCATACAGTAAGACTGTCACTCCCAAAAGTCTGAAGGGGCTTCGTCTCATTGTCTCCAAAACTTTGTTTGCACTCATAATGAAAACATTAGGCTATAAAGTGAGGTTCAGTCTAAGAGTTGGTCAAAGTAACAGAGAGCAGAGCACACACTTCAAGGGCTATCTATGTTCAAAGACCCTTTCCCCAATTTGAAGCATCATTATCATTTTTAAACTAACAATAAACATAGATAGTAGCTATGACAAACTAATAGAGCCAGTTTTGGGTTACATACTTGAAAAAAGGGGATTGTGTTCTCAAACAACTGGATTAGCATACTAGGCCATGACAAACTAGGGGTCGTTTAAGTGTTTCAAGTCTGTTGTCAGAATAGGAGTGCTGATATAGGATCAGGTCCTCCCTGTCCATGTAATCGTATATATGTATAATTTTTTTGACAAAAATACATGGACAAAAACAATTTACGACTTAACATTTACATACAGTCATGTATACGCAGGGAGTCAGGAAGCAGGTGCAGAAAGAGAGTTGAATAACAATGATGCAAGGCAAATGAACATGAAAACAAACCAACACTGCCTAATGACTGAGGCAACTGAAGGCTAAATTAAGGGAAGGTAATCAAGGTGATGATGAAGTCCAGGTGTGCGTAATGATGGGGAGCAGGTGTGCGTAATGATGGGAAATAGGTGTGCGTAATAATGGTTGCCAGGGCCCGTGGTTAGTAGACCTGCAACATCGGGCGCTGGAGAGAGGGAGCGGGAGTAGGTGTGACAGTACCCACTCCCGACGATGCCGGCCAGGAGGACGGCCATAGGGCAAAGAGAGGAATGGTCCGGACAGTGGCGATGGAAATCCTGGACAATGTTGGGGTCCAGGATGTCGGCCGCCAAAACCAAACAGCTCTCCTCTGGACCGCACCCCTCCCAGTCCACCAGGTACTGAAGCCGACTTCAGGAGTCCAGTAGGGACCTGACGGTATAGGTAGGGGTCCCATCGATGTTCAGTGGAGGCGGAGGGGTGTCACGGGGGACGCATCAGCCAGGGGACCAGGAACCACCGACCTGAGGAGGGAAACATGACTAAAGGGTGAGATCCGGTAGTTGGTGGGGAGTTGAAAATGGTAAGTTACCTCATTGACCCTCCGGAGAACCTTGAAGTGCCCCACAAACTGGGGCTCAGCTTCCGGGAGGGCAGGCTGAGAGGGAAGGTTCTTGTGGAGAGCCAGATGCGATCACCAGGATGGAACACAGGAGCCACACTGCGGTGGCGGTTTGCCTGATCCTTCTGAAGGCGGACTGCGTGCCGGAACCACTCGTCGACTGCAGGGGCCTCGGCCTGGCTCAGAGTCCACGGACACAGGGCCGACTGATTTCCCAGGATGCACTGGAAGGTAGTCAGCCCGGTGTAGGAGTGACAAAGTGAGTTCTGGCTGTACTCCGCCTAGAGAAAGAACAGGGCCCACTCCCCCTGTCGGTCCTGGAAGTAACTCCCTTTGGAACCTCCCCAGCTCCTGGTTGGTCCTTTCCACCTTCCCGTTGGACTGAGGCAGGTACCCGGATATCAGATTGGCCGTGGCCCCCAGCTTCTCCATGAAGGCTTTCCATAACCTCTACATGAATTGGGGGCCACAGTCGGAGACAATGTCCTTTGGAAGGCCATAGTGCCAGGAGACCTGCTGGAACAGTACCTTAGAAACCTGGAGAGCGGTAGGGAGACCAGAGAGGGGGATAAAATGGCAGGATTTGGAGAATCTGTACACAACAACCACAACAGTGGTGAAACCATCAGACGGGGGGAGATCAGTAACGAAGTCTATGGACAGATAGGACCAAGGCCACTGAGGCACGGGAAGGGGAAGTAGTTTCCCTGCTGAGCGTGCCAGGGGGATTTGGTTTGGGCACATATGGAGCATGAGTTGACATAGCGGGTGACGTCCTGCACCAAGGTGGGCCACCAGTACTTATCAGAGAGGGATTGGATAGCGCGGGTGATACCTTGATTTCCAGCGGTCGAGGAATGTGTGTGCCCAGGTCAACAACCGATCTCTAACCCCATGGTGACGTAGATGCATTCTGGAGTGCAGATAGCAGGAGCAGAGCCTGACAGATGTACACATCTACGTCCCAAATCACAGGGCCAATGATACGGGAGGACTGACTGATGGGCTGGAGGGCACTTTCAGGACTCTCAACCGGTGTGGAACCACAGGTTACAGGAAAGAAGGTCTTCCGGCATCCTGGTACCCAGGCAGTGATTTTCATCCCCAACCAGGAGATGGTGGGGTTATGACATTGGAGCTAAGGGGGCCAAGGATGACTTTGTGAT
This sequence comes from Brachymystax lenok tsinlingensis, assembly GCA_030435695.1. NCBI lineage: Eukaryota > Metazoa > Chordata > Actinopteri > Salmoniformes > Salmonidae > Brachymystax > Brachymystax lenok. Next base: position 96,603,335 of record CM059791.1, on the reverse strand, counting down.
GATGCCTTTGTGAAGTGATGATCAGGAAGGGAAGGCTTTCCTGATGCATGGGACCCATGGTGAGGGTGAGTGGTGCTGTAATGTGCGTGATTGTGCCGGATCCCAAAGGTCACTTTTCCAGGGCTTGGTCCGGAAAAGGAGAGGAGAGCGGGTGCGAAGTTATGGTCAGGGAGGAAGCGAGGGCCTGGTCGAGGAAGTTCCCTGCGGCTCCGGAGTCCATTAGAGCTGTAGAGACAACACCTGAGGGACAACCAGACAGTAAAATGGGAACCAGAAAGGGTTTGGTGGAAAACGATGATGGAATACTTACGCCTACCCTGGGAGACGGAAGATTACGTGGAAATCCCCTCTGCCCTAGTGAACTCTGGGTTGGAACACACCAGACACCGCTGAAGCTGGTGCCCCTCCTGGCCGCAACAGGGACAGAGCCCCAGCTGTCTTTGGCAACGCTGCTCTGCCACGGAGAGGTGTGTGGCGCGTACCTCCATTTGTTCAGGTTCTCCGGAAGAGAATGCGGAGCGCCGGCTCACTCCATTCGCAGGAGGCTGCCACAGTCCAAAAGGTGAGGGCGTACTCCGCAGCAGTCTGGGCCCCCTGCTCACCTCCCTCTCTGCCCTCTGGAGGATGGTCGAAGACCGCCCTGAACAGAACCATGAACCTCTCATAGGAATCGAGCTCCTCCTCTCCTCTCTCCCGGACAGCCGTAGTCCACACCAACTCCCGCCCGAACAGCAGGGAAATGACCGTGGCAAACTTGGACCTCTCGTGGTGGTGGCTCCCATCTGATGAGCGAAATAGATGGATCACTGGAGTAGGAAGCCACGGCATTTCGATGGAATACGCCATACTTCTCCGGAAAGGACAGTACGGGATCACTGACCTGGGCGGACAGCTGGGTAGGCTGGGGGACTGGCTCACTGTGACGACCTGTGGTACCAGGCCCTCTCATAGGGTATGGAGAGCCATGCTAGTGGTGTCGAGGCGGTGGAGAATGCGGAGGACCTCCTCCATGGCCGTACCCAGTTGCGCCAGTTGGTCGTGGTGTCCCAGTGGAGTAGATGACCCTGTTCCTGGACCTTCTGGATGATGGTTTTCTCCTCTGCTGCTTCCATATTGAGAGGCAGTATTCTGCCACGTATACGCAGGGAGTCAGGAAGCAGGTGCAGAAAGAGAGTGCAAGGCAAAAATAACAAAACAGGGGATTTGTACTGAACATGAAAACAAACCAATACTGCCTGATGACTGAGGCTACTGATGGCTAAATAAAGGGAAGGTGATCAAGGTAATGATGAAGTCCAGGTGTGCGCAATGATGGGGAGCAGGTGTGCGTAACGATGGGGAGGCGTGACACATACATACATATATTTCCACAAAGATGTATGACATCACACTTGCTCAGACCCAATGTATCCACACCCAATGTTGTTTCTAATTCTACCCCATATGTCTTCAAATTGTGTTATGTTGTTTCTGTCTGTAGCCAACACACTCTCCATCTTGTGCCAATATCAGTTATTTTTTAGTCTTGGTTCCAATAGTTCATATTCTTTTCTCCTTAGATTGTGAGTTGGATAGGCTCTCTGCAAGGTTTTGTAAATCTTACCTATCACATGCGTATCTTTTTCTGACTCAAATAGGTTTCCCTCAACATTGCTTTGATGTCCAAAAGATTTTAGGTTGCATATAGTGTATTCGGAAAGTATTCAGACCCCTAGACTTTTTCCACATTTTGTTACGTTACAGCCTTATTCTAAAATGTATTACATCGTTTTTTTCCCCTTATCAATCTACACACAATGTCCCATAATGACAAAGCAAAAACAGGGTTAAAAATGTTAGCAAATGTATTACAAATTAAAAAACTGAAATATCACATTTACATAAGTATTCAGCAGTGATGTAAAGTACTTAAGTAATTAAGTAAAAGCAGTTTTTTGGGGTATCTGTACTTTACTTTACTATTTATGTTTTTGACAACTTTATACTTTATACTTTTTTATACTTTGCCAAGTTAACAAACAGATTACCGATCATTTCAAATCCCACCGTACCTTCTCCGCTATGCAATCTGGTTTCAGAGCTGGTCATGGGTGCACCTCAGCCACGCTCAAGGTCCTAAACGACATCATAACCGCCATCGATAAGAGACATTACTGTGCAGCCGTATTCATTGATCTGGCCAAGGCTTTCGACTCTGTCAATCACCACATCCTTTATCGGCAGACTCGACAGCCTTGGTTTCTCAAATGATTGCCTCGCATGGTTCACCAACTACTTCTCCGATAGAGTTCAGTGTGTCAAATTAGAGGGCCTGTTGTCCGGGCCTCTGGCAGTCTCTATGGGGGTGCCACAGGGTTAAATTCTTGGGCCGACTCTCTTCTCTGTATACATCAATGATGTCACTCTTGCTGCAGGCGAGTCTCTGATCCACCTCTACGCAGACAACACCATTCTGTATACTTCTGACCCGTCTTTGGACACTGTGTTAACTACCCTCCAGACGAGCTTCAATGCCATACAACTCTCCTTCCGTGGCCTCCAACTGCTCTTAAACTCAAGTAAAACTAAATGCATACTCGGCCTTGTCTCAGGATGGTAAGTTGGTGGTTGAAGATATCCCTCTAGTGGTGTGGGGGCTGTGCTTCGGGCAGAGTGGGTGGGGTTATATCCTGCCTGTTTGGCCCTGTCCGGGGGTATCGTCGGACGGGGCCACAGTGTCTCCCGACCCCTCCTGTCTCAGCCCCCAGTATTTATGCTGCAGTAGTTTATGTGTCGGGGGGGGCTAGGGTCCGTCTGTTACATCTGGAGTATTTCTTCTCTTATCTGGTGTCCTGTGCGAATTTAAGTATGCTCTCTCTAATTATCTCTCTCTTTCTTTCTTTTTTCTTCTTCTCTCTCTCTCTCGGAGGACCTGAGCATTAGGACCATTCCTCAAGGCCTACCTGGCCTGATGACTCCTTGATGTCCCGAGTCCACCTGGCCGTGCTGCTTCTCCAGTTTCAACTGTTCTGCCTGTTTTATGAACATTTTAAAATCTTGTCCATGTTCTGTTATAATCTGCACCCGGCACAGCCAGAAGAGGACTGGCCACCCCTCACAGCCTGGTTCCTCTCTAGGTTTCTTCCTAGGTTTTGGCCTTTCTAGGGAGTTTTTCCTAGCCACCGTGCTTTTACACCTGCATTGCTTGCTGTTTGGGGTTTTAGGCTGGGTTTCTGTACAGCACTCTGTGACATCAGCTGATGTAAGGGGGGCTTTATAAATAAATTTGATTTGAAATTTGATTTGATTCAACCGATCGCTGCCCGCACCTGTCCGCCCCGTCCAGCATTACTACTCTGGACGGTTCTGTCTTAGATTATATGGACAACTACAAATATCTAGGTGTCTGGTTAGACTGTAAACTCTCCTTAAAGACTCACATCAAACATCTCCAATCTAAAATTAAATCTAGAATTGGCTTCCTATTTCACAACAAAGCATTCTTCACTCGTGCTGCCAAACATACCCTCGTAAAACTGACCATCCTACCGATCCTCGACTTCAAAATAGCCTCCAATACTCTACTCAACAAATTGGATGCAGTCTATCACAGTGCCATCCGTTTTGTTACCAAAGCCCCATATACCACCCACCACTGCGACCTGTACGCTCTCGTTGGCTGGCCCTCGCTTTACACGTTGCCATACCCACTGGCTCCAGGTCATCTACAAGTCCCTGCTAGGTAAAGTCCCGCCTTATCTCAGCTCACTGGTCACCATAGCAGCACCAACCCGTAGCATGCGCTCCAGCAGGTATATATCACTGGTCATCCCCAAAGCCAATTCCTCCTTTGGCCGACTCTCCTTCCAGTTCTCTGCTGCCAATGACTGGAACGAACTACAAAAATCTCTGAAACTGGAGACACTTATCTCCCTCACCAGCTTTAAGCACCAGCTGTCAGAACAGTTCACAGGCCCCTGCACCTGTATATAGCCCATCTGTAAATAGCCCAACCAACTACCTCATCCTCTACCGTATTTATTTATTTATCTTGTTCCTTTGCACCCCAGTTTTTCTACATTGCACATTCATCTACTGCACATCTACCATTCCAGTGTTTAAATGCTATATTGTAATTACTTTGCCACCATGGCCTATTTATTGTCTTACCTTCCTTATCCTACCTCATTTGCACTCTTTGTATATATAGATTTGTTTTTTTCTACTGTATTATTGACTGTATGTTTGTTTTACTCCATGTGTAACTCTCTGTTGTTGTATGTGTCGAACTGCTTTGCTTTATCTTGGCCAGGTCGCAGTTGTAAATGAGAACTTGTTCTCAACTTGCCTACCTGGTTAAATAAAGGTGAAATAAAAATAAAAATAAATAAATACTTTTACTTCACTACATTCCCAAAGAAAAGTAGTCGTTACATTTTGAAAGCTTAGCAGGACAGGAAAATGGTCTAATTCACACAATTATCAAGAGAACATCACTGGTCATCCCTACTTTCTCTGATCTGATGACGCACTAAATACATGCTTTGTTTGTAAATGATGTCTTTCCAGGGCTGCAACATCCGTAAATAAACAAGAAAAAAAGAAAATGGTGCTGTCTGGTTTGCTTAATACGAGGAATTTGAAATTATTTATACTTTCACGTTTGAAAGTTAAGTATATTTTAGCAATTACATTTACTTTTTATACTTAACCCTTGTGTTGTCTGTCTTAAGGGTAAAAAACTACCCGCCACTATGTTTAACAGCAGAGAAAAACCCCTAAATTATATTTTTTCAAATTGAAATTTGATGATTTTTCCTAGAGTGACCCCAACATTAGAAAAAGTGATTCTAGATCACCTGTACTCTACACAGAGACACGTACAAAGCTCTCCATCGCCCTCCATTTGGTAAATCCGACCACAACTCTATCCTCCTGATTCTTGCTTACAAGCAAAAATTAAAGCAGGAAGCACCAGTGACTCGGTCTATAAAAAAGCGATCAGATGAAGCAGATGCTAAACTACAGGACTGTTTTGCTATCACAGACTGGAGATGTTCCGGGATTCTTCCGATGGCATTGAGGAGTACACCACATCAGTCACTAGCTTTATCAGTAAGTGCATTGAGAACGTCATCCCCACAGTGACTGTATGTACATACCCCAACCAGAATCCATGGATTACAGGCAACATTCGCACTGAGCTAAAGGCTAGAGCTGCCGCTTTCAAGCTGCGGGACTCTAACCCGGAAGCTTACAAGAAATCCTGCTATGCCCTGCGACGAACCATCAAACAGGCAAAGCGTCAATACAGGGCTTAGATTGAATCATACTACACCGGCTCCTACGCTCGTCTTATTTGGCAGGGCTTGCAAACTATTACAGACTACAAAGGGAAGCACAGCCGCGAGCTGCCCAGTGACACGAGCCTACCAGACGAGCTAAATCACTTCTATGCTCGCTTCGAGGAAAGCAACACTGAGGAATGCATGAGAGCATCAGCTGTTCCGGGCGACTGTGTGATCACGCTCTCCGTAGCCGACGTGAGTAAGACCTTTAAACAAGTCAACATACACAAGGCTGCGGGGCCAGACGGATTACCAGGACGTGTGCTCCGGGCATGTGCTGACCAACTGGCAGGTGTCTTCACTGACATTTTCAACATGTCCCTGATTGAGTCTGTAATACCAACATGTTTCAAGCAGACCACCATAGTCCCTGTGCCCAAGAACACAAAGGCAACCTGCTAAATGACTACAGACCCATAGCACTCACGTCCGTAGCCATGAAGTGCTTTGAAAGGCTGGTAATGGCTCACATTAACACCATTATCCCAGAAAACCTAGACCCACTCCAATTTGCATACCGCCCAAACAGATCCACAGATGATGCAATCTCTATTGCACTCCACACTGCCCTTTCCCACCTGGATGAAAGGAACACTTATGTGAGAATGCTATTCATTGACTACAGCTCAGCGTTCACACCATAGTACCCTCAAAGCTCATCACTAAGCTAAGGATCCTGGGACTAAACACCTCCCTCTGCATCTAGATCCTGGACTTCCTGACGGGCCGCCCCCAGGTGGTGAGGGTAGGTAGCAACACATCTGCCACGCTGATCCTCAACACTGGAACCCCCCAAGGGTGCGTGCTCAGTCCCCTCCTGTACTCCCTGTTCACCCACGACTGCATGGCCAGGCACGACTCCAACACCATCATTAAGTTTGCAGATGACACAACAGTGGCAGGCCTGATCACCAACAACGACGAGACAGCCTATAGGGAGGAGGTCAGAGACCTGGCCGGGTGGTGCCAGAATAACAACCTATCCCTCAACGTAACCAAAACTAAAGAGATGATTGTGGACTACAGGAAAAGGAGGACCGAGCACGCCCCCATTCTCATCGATGGGGCTGTAGTGAGGAAGGTTGAGAGCTTCAAGTTCCTTGGTGTCCACATCACCAACAAACTAGAATGGTCCAAACACACCAAGACAGTCGTGAAGAGGGCACGACAAAGCCTATTCCTATGCTACTCTCTTTTCATCAGATATGCATAGTCACTTTAACCATATCTACATGTACATAAACTTTGATTTGATTTGATAGTCTGGTCTAGTGGTAATGCTTTGCGGCATTGATTCAAACCCTGCCTACGCCTTCATATCTGTATTCCTCTACCTTTCTGTCACCCCCCTCTCATTCATAACTTGATATCTCAATAAAGAGAGAGAAAATACTAATATATATATAGAAATTTGTCATTTCAAGACCATGTACAGTCGTGGCCAAAAGTTTTGAGAATGACACAAATATTGATTTTCACAAAGTCTGCTGCCTCAGTTTATATGATGGCAATTTGCATATACTCCAGAATGTCATGAAGAGTGATCAGATTAATTGCAATTAATTGCAAAGTCCCTCTTTGCCATGCAAATGAACTGAGTCCCCAAAAAACATTTCCACTGCATTTCAGCCCTGCCACAAAAGGACCAGCTGACATCATGCCAGTGATTCTCTCGTTAACACAGGTGTGAGTGTTGACGAGGACAAGGCTGGAGATCACTCTGTCATGCTGATTGAGTTCGAATAACAGACTGGAAGCTTCAAAAGGAGGGTGGTGCTTGGAATCATTGTTCTTCCTCTGTCAACCATGGTTACCTGCAAGGAAACGTGCCGTCATCATTGCTTTGCACAAAAAGGGCTTCACGGGCAAGGATATTGCTGCCAGTAAGATTGCACCTAAATCAACCATTTATTGGATCATCAAGAACTTCAAGGAGAGCAGTTCAATTGTTGTGACGAAGGCTTCAGGGCGCCCAAGAAAGTCCAGCAAGCGCCAGGACCGTCTCCTAAAGTTGATTCAGCTGCGGGATCGGGGCACCACCAGTACAGAGCTTGCTCAGGAATGGCAGCAGGCACGAGTGAGTGCATCTGCACGCACAGTGAGGCGAAGACTTTTGGAGGATGGCCTGGTGTCAAGAAGGGCAGCAAAGAAGCCACTTCTCTCCAGGAAGAACATCAGGGACAGACTGATATTCTGCAAAAGGTACAGAGATTGGACTGCTGAGGACTGGGGTAAAGTAATTTTCTCTGATGAATCCCCTTTCCGATTGATTGGGCATCCAGAAAAAAGCTTGTCCAGAGAAGACAAGGTGAGCGCTACCATCAGTCCTGTGTCATGCCAACAGTAAAGCATCCTGAGACCATTCATGTGTGGGGTTGCTTCTCAGCCAAGGGAGTGGGCTCACTCACAATTTTGCCTAAGAACACAGCCATGAATAAAAAATGGTACCAACACATCCTCCGAGAGCAACTTCTCCCAACCATCCAGGAACAGTTTGGTGACGAACAATGCCTTTTCCAGCATGATGGAGCACCTTGCCATAAGGCAAATGTGTTAACTAAGTGGCTCGGGGAACAAACATCAATATTTTGGGTCCATGGCCAGGAAACTCAACAGACCTTAATCCCATTGAGAACTTGTGGTCAATCCTCAAGAGGCAGGTGGACAAACAAAACCCCACAAATTCTGACAAACTCCAAGCATTGATTATGCATGGATGGGCTGCCAACAGTCAGGATGTGGCCCAGAAGTTAATTGATAGAATGCCAGGGCGGATTGCAGAGGTCTTGAAAAAGAAGGCTCAACACTGCAAATATTGACTCTTTGCATCAACTTCATGTAATTGTCAATAAAAGCATTTGACACTTATGAAATGCTTGTAATTATACTTCAGTATTCCATAGTAACATCTGACAAAAATATCTAAAGACACTGAAGCAGCAAACTTTGTGAAAATTAATATTTGTGTCATTCTCAAAACTTTTGGCCACGACTGTACTACCCAAACATGGTGAAGGGAACATAAATAGAATAATGGGTTTTGACATTTGTGGTGACTTTCTGAACTGTTATAGTTAGACCAACAGTTTAAAGTAATACAGAAAAATATTGGTATTTGAGTTCTGATTGACTATATTTAGAACATTTTCAGGAAAGTTGTTGTATTTTCCCTTAAATTCACCAGAAACAACTATTCACAGCTATTTGTTTAAAAATGCCTTAGTAAGTTACACAGTATATGTAAGTTACATAGTATAGTATATGTTCCTGCTGTTCTCTCCTTCTTCTGTTTTTCCTTGTCTTCAAATCTGGTATCAGCCGGTCTTCACCCATTCATCACCCCTCATGTCTGTTTCTGCAGTCACAAAACTCTGCCTCCTTCCACCATTATCACTGTGATAACAGAACAGAAATACCTCAAGACCAACGATGGTGGATAAATGAAGATAGTTCACTCAGGCCGTTTACCACTGTCTGCTTAAGGAGGTGGCAGGACAGGAATAAGCAGGGGCGCAAATTTCACTGGGGACAGGGGGGACATGCATTTTTGCCCCCCCCCGTTTTATCATTCGAATGTGATACAAAACGAGGCAACGGTGTGCTTTAGGACCATGCGGATGCCTCCGAGCAGTCGGGTAGGCTGTTTGCAGTGTTTATTTGACCAAAAAAATATATAAATATATATGTCCCCCCCACATCTAAAACCTAAGTTGCGCTCCTGGTAATAATAGTGGGAGGGAGGGAGGGAGCAATAGGGAGAGAGGGGGAGGAGAAAAGAGTCCAGACTAAAAACACTGTGTCACCCTTTTATTTTATACCTTTATTTAACTAGGCAAGTCAGGTAAGAACAAATTCTTATTTTCAATGACGACCTAGGAACAGTGGGTTAACTGCCTTGTTCAGGGGCAGAACGACAGATTTTTACCTTGTCAGCTCGGGGGATTTGATTTGCAACCTTCCGGTTACTAGTCCAACACTCTAACCACTAGGCTATCTCCAGCCACAAATGAGTGGAATAGTTTAATATATATATATATATATATATATATATATATAATTTTTTAAAATAATTATTATGAACACAACAAATACAAAAAACAGAAATATACAAACAAGAGTACATAAACCTAACAGACAGGGGTATTACATATCAATATTAATTTTCAATTTGTTAAATACTTTCATGGTGCGTATTGCTTTGTTGTTTTTACATTTACTGATCATTTCAAAAATAATATTTAAATTCTATCTTAAATAATGTGAAGAGAGGTTTGTTCTCTGCCCACTTCATTTTATGGATAAAGAATCTTCCATGAAAGATAAACAAATTAACTATGAAAGTTAAATCAGGGTCCATATCATTTGGATCAAAATAAAACATAATAATAATAATTAATAGTCGTTCTGTTGAAATTCTAAAGGTGATTGGCTACGCTCTGTGAGGGTGGATTTCACTGACGCAGTCCGTTCAGAACAATAAATAGAGCGAACAAGGCTCCTTCCATTCCACTAGTCTGGGAAGACGCATAAAGAAGTTCTTGCTTCAACAGTGATTGAACGGAACTCCTCTGCCTTCGTCCCGCGTTATAGAACATTCCGGATTGGTACCATAACACTTACTTGAACTGTAATAGGAAAATAGTCTAAGGAACTCTATTTTTGTACCGTTAATTTAGATATAAAAGAAAATCTGCCAAGATGGAGTCTCAGATCCGCCAGAACTATCACAACGATTGCGAAGCTGCCATCAACCGGATGATCAACATGGAGATGTTTGCCTCCTACACCTACACTTCAATGGTAAGGAGTCTACCAAGATGACCGTTTTGTTGATCTACCTGTGTATTATTATACCTGGGCCTAAATGCCATTTTTCACCTGACTTTTCTGTGCGCCTAGACAATTAATAGCCAATAAACTGATCTCCGTGAAGTACATATTTGAGTTCTACTTGGCTAGGCTATTAAGAGCCTTCAGGTAGATATAACATTCAAATGAAGCCGGGAATCCATCCTACCTTGGACAGAGCGCGTAACAACTCCTTGACAGTTTAATTGGCAGGTTACAAAGTGGACTACGGACTAGACTGATTCATGCCTTTGTCATCAAGCTTAGTTGCCACAACAAGAACAGAATGCTGAGTCATGTTTGGCATGTTTTTTTCTAACCACACTTTTCTGTTTATCCACCCAGGCTTTCTATTTCTCCCGTGACGATGTGGCTCTGCCTGGCTTCGCGCACTTCTTCAAGGAGAACAGCGACGAGGAGCGGGAGCACGCCGACAAGCTGCTCTCCTTCCAGAACAAGAGAGGTGGACGCATTTTCCTCCAGGACGTCAAGGTGAGCCCCTGAGCGGTGAAAAACACTTACATTGTAGACTGATGGAAAAAGTTATTCTACATAGACGAGTTCTCTGTGGAAAAGGTTCTTCATGGACCCAAATGGTTAATCTATAGGGACTAGATGAACAACCCTTTGTTACTAGATAGGCTCTTTTGTAGACTTCAAGTATAGGAGTTATTTTGAATGAGTAGTCATTCATGGTAATGCTGAGTTAATTGTAAGGCATGCCCTATGTCACTGCCCTGGTATTAGAGCAAGGTGGCCAAAGGAGATGTGTCCTGACTGCAAATGAGTACAGGGATTTGCCATCATTAGGTGGATTGCCTAAACATTTTTCTAAGGAAGTCCCAACAGTAGGGGGAATGTTTGTATTATGTATTTCTGGGATGGCAAAGCCCTTAGTATAAACTTAAACCCCATTTTCTCTCTGCTGCATGGCAGAATGTGTAGAATTGCAGACATTGGCTTTAAAACGGTTAAGATTTCTATACTCTGTGGAGGAACGTGTCTACAGCGCTAAGTTGATCTAGAGAACCTGGATTAGTCCTAAACATACTGCCTCTAACCACTGAACTGAAAGAGTGTGAGGGGTCTTACTCTATTCACTTTATCCAAACCTTAACATCTGCTAGTAGTCCCTAACACTTGTGTTCACTCTGTCCTGTGTAGAAGCCAGATCGTGATGAGTGGGGCAATGGGCTGGAGGCCATGCAGTGTGCTCTGCAGCTGGAGAAGAATGTGAACCAGGCCCTGCTGGACCTGCACAAGATTGCCTCTAACAAGGTTGACCCCCATGTAAGTAATGGTGGAACAGCACATCACATGTATGTATCACATAGAATACAGGTACTGTACTGTCCCAGGAGCTGATCAGGTCGTTGTAGCTCTGATAACTAATGACACAGGATTGTGCGACCTGCTTCACACGCACACAATAGTCTGCAGATGCACACTATACACAATTCAGCTAATGCATAAGGGGTGGCAGGTTGCCTAGTGGTTAGAGCGTTGGGCCCATATCGGAAAGGTTCCTGGATCGAATCCCCTAGCTGACAAGGTAAACAACTGTTTTGCACCTGAACAAGGCAGTTAACCCACTGTTCCACATTAGGATGTTGTAAGATTTTGTTCTTAACTGATTTGCCTAGTTAAAAAAATCTGCACTTATGCCATTACCACCAGGCTCTTGTGTGTTACTGTATCTACAGTAGTCTGTAGTCATTCTCTTGTCTGACCTGTGTTTTCCCTCTTTAGCTGTGTGACTTCCTGGAGACCCATTACCTGAATGAGCAGGTGGAGGCCATTAAGAAGTTGGGTGACTACATCACCAACCTCACCAAGATGGATGCTGTCAAAAACAAGATGGCAGAGTACCTGTTTGACAAGCACACCTTGGGAGGCCAGAGCTAAACCACTTCCACCCCCAGGCTACGGCCTCCAGCCTCAGACCAGGACTCCTGGCTTCTCTGATAAATCCTACTGGCTTTGCATTTATAGGGAGGGGAGAGTGTTAAACTGGTGCAGTGCAACACAGCTGTAACATTGAGGTGTTTTTGTTGACAACACTACTGTATTTTGGAGGCAAGGCATCTTGTAAAACAATAAAAAAATATCACAAAAGTTGTTTAATTGTTGACCTATAGTAATGGATGTTGTGTCAGTCTATTCATGTTCTTTGCTTTGTCTTACTGAGCAGCTCAATACCCAGTGATAAAGTGACAATTTTAGACCTACTCGTGACTGAGGGTCATAACAATAGGAAAGGTTTATGACGGACATTACCTCTGACCACAGAGGGTGTCCTTAACCATATCTTGTCGTAGTTCCATGCCAGTTAAGGCCCAATTATGAAATGGGTAACTACAGTTGATGTAGACCTTTACTCTGCACATAAGTATTTAGATGGCCTAGAGGTCAATCCGACCTTTGCGTCCTGCTCGGTAAATCCGTTAGCCAGTTATGGCGCGTTTCTCTAGTGATGGTAAGTTGGGCTCTTACTGACAACTTTACTATTTTGGGGGGGGGGTTGGTAATGCCCAATAGTTCCCCCTACTGGCAAACTATAAACTGAATACTCAAAATAGTGGTGATTCTACAAGCCTCTTCACCATAAGGGGCTTATTGGACCTGTCATGGTTGCAAAGCTACTGGTAATTTACCCAAATTACTGAAGTCTCATTTTGGTAATTAACAGGCAAACTTTAATAATTTAACTGAAAAATATTGCTAGACATTTTTAATGTGTCCATATAGTACATTAGTTTCTATTGGATAGACCTTTTGGTTAAACGGGGAAAATAGTTATTTGAGAAAAGCGTCTAATCAACAATGGCATTTTCAGTACCTGCAACTCTCCCAACTATTGTCTTTTCAAAACTGCCACCAACATTTACAACCAAGTATTGACGTAAAATAATTGAGTACATTTTTTTTTATAATAAAGGTAATGGTATTCACTAAGTTGGTGTATATTTAGGGTACATTTTTGCAGCTTTAACATTCTATTTGAAAATATATTTTACATGTGATAAGGCAACACAGAGGGCCAGAGATTTGTGATAATCTGATGTACCCAAAAAGGACACTAGGTGTCATCTGGTTAAATTGCTTATTCCTTAATTTACACATTTGTTATGGATCCCTATTCGCTGCTGTCAAGGCAGCAGTTACTCTTCATGGGGTCCATTAAAATAAAGGCAGTTCTATACAATAAAACTAACATTACATTACAAAGCATATTTTACAACAAGTGCTTGCCCTCAGGCAACTATTCTACTACCACATATCTACAACACAAAATCCATAGTGCATATGTTATCGTGTCTGTGCCTATGTGTCTCCACAGTCCCCGCCCTCCCATAAAGTGTATTTTTATCTATTTTTTTAATCTTATTTTACTGCTTGCGTGAGTTACTTGATGTGGATTAGTAGCCATGTCATGGCTCTACGTAAGTACTGTTCACCTCCCATAGTCTGTTCTGGACTTGGGGACTGTGAAGAGACCTGGTGTCATGTCTTGTGGGGTATGCATTGGTGTCTGAGTTGTGTGCTAGTAGTTTAAACTGACAGCTCGGTGCATTCAACATGTCTATACTTCTCACAAATACAAGAAGTGATGAAGTCAATCTCTCCTCCACTTTGAGCCATGAGAGATTGACCTGCATATTAGTAATGTTAGCTCTCTGTGTACATTTAAGGGTGAGCCGTGCTGCCCAGTCCTGGGACAATTGTAATTTTCTTAAGTTCTTCTTTGTGGCACCTGACCACACGACTGGACAGTAGTCCAGGTGCAACAAAACAAGGGCCTGTAGAACCTACCTCGTTGATAGCATTGTTAAGAAGGCAGAGCAGTGCTTTATTATGGACAGACCTATCCCCATTGTTACATTTCCACATTATTCATTACAAGATTTTGTTGAGGTTTAGGGTTTAGTGTTTTAATTTTATGTCCCAAATACAATGCCTTTAGTTTTTGAAATGCATGTATTTAGGACTAACTTATTTCTTGCCACCCATTCTGAAACTGACTGCAGCTCTTAAGTGTTGCAGTGATTTCACCTGCTGTGGTAGCTGATGTGTATAGTGTTGAGTCATCAGCATACATAGACACAGGCTTCACTCAGCGCCAGTGGCAAGTCATTAGTAAAGATTGAAAAAGTAAGGGGCCTAGAAAGCTGCTCTGGGGAATGCCTGACTCTACCTAGATTATGTTGGAGAGGATTCCATTAAAGAACTCCCTCTGTGTTCTGTTAGACAGGTAACTCTAGATCCACAATATAGCAGGGAATGTAAAGCCATAACACTTACGTTTTTTCCAGCAGCAAATTATGATCAATAATGTCAAAAGCTGCAGAGAAGTGTTTTATTTTATGTTTCTGTATTTTAATCTTTATTTGACTAGGCAAGTCCATTAAGAACAAATTCTTATTTACAATGACGGCATACCCAAGACGACGCTGGATCAAATTGTGTGCCGCCCTATGGGACTCCCACTAACGGCTGGATGTAATACAGCCTGGATTTGAACCAAGGACTGTAGTGACACCTCTTGCACTGAGATGCAGTGCCTTAGACCCCTGCGCCTCTCGGGAGCCCTAACCAAAACATCTCCCACAATCTTTTTATTGTCAATTTCTCTCAGCCAATCATCAATAATTTGTGTAAGTGCCGTACATGTTGAATGCCCTTCCCTATAAGCGTTCTGAAAATCTGTTAATTTATTTACTGTGAAATAGCATTGTTCTGGTCAATCACATTTTTATTCAAAAGTTTACTAAGGATTGGTAACAGCCTGATTGGTCGGCTGTTTGAGCCAGGTAAAGGGTGCTTTGCTATTCTTGGGTAATGGAATGACTATTTCTTCCCTCCAGGGCTGAGAGTGCACACTTTCCTGTAGGCTTAGGTTGAAGAGAGGGCAAATAGGAGTTGCAATATCATCCGTCCGCTGTCAGACTCAGTAATTTTCCATCCAAGTTGTCAGACCCAGATGGCTTGTCATTGATGATCGACCATTTTTTCACCTCTTCCACAATCACTTTACGGAATTCAAAATAACAATGCTTGTCTTTTATAATTTGGTCAGTTATGCATGGATCTGTAAGTTCAGAATTTGTTGTTGGCATGTCATACCCAAGTTGGCTAATCTTACCAATGATAAAATCCTTAAAGTAGTTGGCAATATCAGTGGGTTTTGTGGTGAATGAGCCATCTGATTCAATGAATGATGGAGCCGAGTTTGCCTTTTTGCCCAACATTTCATTTAAGATGCTCCAAAGCTTTTTTACTATCATTCTTCATATCAGTTATCTTTGTTTCATAGTACAGTTTCTCCTTTAGTCACATGATTTCTCAATTTACTGTACAGTACGTTTGCCAGTCAGCTGTGCAGCCAGGCTTATTTTCCATTTCTTTTGCTTCATCCTTCCCAACCATACCATTTTCCAATTCCTCATCAATCCATGGGGATTTAACAATGTTTTTGCAGTCATTTTCTTAATGGCTGCATGCTTATTAATAACTGGAATAGAACAGTTGGAATAACTGGAATAGAATTATGTCTGGCGAAAACAAAACACTGCATTCCACAGTAAGAACCTCATACCAATGGTCAAGCATGGTGGTGGTAGTGTGATGGTTTGGGGATGCTTGCTGCCTCAGAACCTTGATGACTTGCCTTAATAGAAGGAACCATGAATTCTGCTCTGTATCAGATAATTCTACAGCAGAATGTCAGGCCATCCGTCTGTGAGCTGAAGCTGAAGCACAGCTAGGTCATGCAGCAAGACAATGATCCAAAACACACAATCAAGTCTACATGAAAATTGTAAAAAGCAATACATTTTACGTTTTGGAATGGCCTAGTCAAAGTCCAGACCTAATCCCAATTTAGATGTAGTGGCAGGACTTGAAACGAGCAGTTCATGCTTGAAAACCCACAAATTACGCTGAGTTAAAGCAGTTCTGCATGCAAGAGTGGGACAAAATTCATCCACAGCGATGTGAGACTGATCAACTACAGGAAGCATTTGGTTGTAGTCATAGCAGCTAAAGGCAGCAATACCAATTATTGACTGTAAGGGGGCAATAACTTTTTCACACAGGGGAATTAGGTGTTTTGCGTAACTTGGTTAATTAAATAAATACGTTTTTTGTTATTTGTAAACTCATGTTCCCTTTATCTAATATTAGGTTTTAACATTAACATTCAGCAAAAATAGAGAAAATCAGAAAGGGGGAAATACTTTATATTACTTAATTTTTACTTTATTACGGCAGTGTATATATACACTGAGTGTATAAAACATTAAGAACAACTTCCTAATACTGAAATGTAAATGCCCCTCCTTTCCTTCAGAACAGCCTCAATTCGTTGGGGGCAAGGACTCGATCTACATGGTGTTGAAAGCGTTCTACAGGGATGCTGGCCCATGTTGACTCCAATGCTTCCCACAGTTGTGTTAAATTGGCTGTATGTCCCTATGTGAGGTGGATCATTCTTGATACACACGGGAAACTACTGAGTGTGAAAAACCAAAGGGTTTGGACCAACAGTTTAAAAATATTGTTACTTGATTTGTGATTGGGGTATATTGGCCAGATGATCAGGAAAGTTGTTGGTGTATTTTACCTCCAACATTCATCAGAAACAACCATATTACAGCTATTTGGTTAAAAATGCCTTAGTAAGTTACATAGTATTTCTTACTGCTGTTCTCTCCTTCTTCCTTTTTTTTCCTGGTCTCAGCATGTTTTCGCCCACTCACCACCGCTCTGTTTCCACAGTCACGAGACCCAGCCTCCTTCCACCATCGTCACGGTGAAAGCGGAAAAGAATGGCCTCCAGGCCAAAGATGGTGGATAAATGAAGGTAGTTCACTCAGGCCATTTACCACTGTCTGCTTAAGGGGGGCCGGGGAAGTGTTCTCCATAGACACCAATGCGATAGCTGTCTGCTTAGTCCTTGACTTCCATTGAAACAGAACCATTGATGGATTGGAACATCTCGCTTCCTCTTCCGTCTCTGCTTGAGACTCCAGAATGCTGAGTCACAATGACAAGGCAGAAATACAGCCAGGGCAGAGCCTGAGTCATTCCATACTGTAGTAGAACCAACAGGAGGTTATGACAGGAGTAAGAGTGGGAAGGGGGGAGAGAAATAGGAATAGAGGGGGAAGGGGAAAGAGTACAGACTAAAAACGCTGTGTCACCCTTCAGAACTTCAAATGAAAGAGTTCTGTAACGGTTAATTATTTACAGTATTACTATCACTTCTGTTCATAACTTTAACTTAAGAACATTCTTAGTTTTTATGATAAAAATGTAATGCTAAGAGATGGATAAAAATTTACAGATGGGTACCTGGAGGAAAATGTGGGGAGGGTCATGCTTTTTCACTTTCAGTCAAGGGGAGGGTCATGTAATTTGTAATTGATGAAATTTCAATATTTCTCAGTGTTTTAGAATTAGTTGCTTATTAGGCTATATATCGATGTATGCCCGATTCCACCCGATTCTCTGCTGGGCGTGAAATATGAAGTGTGCCTATAGGCTATTTAGTGTGGTCTCAGTCAAATGATTCATAGCATATAGGCTATAGGCTACGAAGTGCATGCTCAGAGAAGCACAGAGCAAAGTTATAGTTCTAAGATAGCTGCTGGCAAGCGGTACCGGAGTGCGAAGTCTAGGAATAAAAGGCTTCTCAACAGTTTTTACCCCCAAGCCATAAGACTCCTGAACAGGTAATCAAATGGCTACCCGGACTTTTTGCATTGTGTCCCGCAACCCCTTTTAACGCTACTGCTACTCTCTGTTCATCAGATATGCATAGTCACTTTAACCATAACTACATGTACATATACTACCTCAATCAGCCTGACTAACCGGTGTCTGTATGTAGCCTCGCTACTTTTATAGCCTCGCTACTGTATATAGCCTCGCTACTGTATATAGCCTGTCTTTTGTTTACTGTTGTTATTATTTCTTTACTTACCTATTGTTCACCTAATAACATTTTTTTTTTGCACTATTGGTTAGAGCCTGTAAGTAAGCATTTCCCTGTAAGGTCTACACCTGTTGAATTTGGCGCACGTGACAAATAAACTTTGATTTGATTTGGGATAGCGTAAATAAAACTAGACTGCATTACACACTGCAATGGATATTCCAACCCTGAGGCCTGCTCTGCTCTTGCTGATCAAAACCTTTTTTTGCTGCCTAACCAATGCTGTGCTGTGTAGGCCTACAGTGGCAGGAGGAGGGTCAAAGAATTCCTCCGAAAATATTTTTTGATTTGGCCTAGTCCAAAAAATGCTATATCTTGCGCGTAGACTAGCCTATAGCCTATGTTCTGTTCAGTTTGAGAAGGAGAGCGCGAAGATGAGGGCTGGAGGTCGACTTTGATAGCTTGCTGCTACTATAATTGATTTTAAGAAAAACAATATGTTTCTTGCCCATGATGTATTTATCTAAGTTATTGACATCACAATAAGCCAGATTTTAGTTACTTACATTGTGGTGCTGAAACTTTAAGCAGCAGTCGCGGCGGCGGCACAATCAATTGGAACTGGACAGCTGATGGTGCTGAAAATAGGCATATTGGAGTAGGAACAATTCATTTAAACCATCTTCGTTTTAATTAGACTTTACTAACAACAAGAGGGCTTTGTGTTGGAGCCTATCTATTCCTATTTAAGAAATAAGAGGTAGCTCTACCTGTTTGACAGACAGAAATAGGCTATAGGCTGCTATATACATAGATTTGTGGTTCAATTCCTCTACCCACCATGCACTCTTTAAATAGCCTCCCTCCATGTCAGTGAAGGGCTGTTAAGTTAAATCCAGTACTGGAATTGAGGGGGTATGAGAGGGTATGCCACAGGCCTACCTTTTATTAAAGAAAATGGCAAAAAGCACAGGCTATTGTTATCTTAAGATTTGGAATAAAATAAAACAGATCTGATTACATAAAGTGATCTATAACAGCACTTTGGTCCGTTATGCTTTATGCTAGAAACAATCTGAAAATACCCTGGAAAGACATGACTTCAATGCATATATAACATTGTTTAGTTTCTTTGACATTCAGAGTCTGAGCTACAATCTTCTATAGTGGAGGAGACAAAACATGGAATTTGCTTGGTAAGTAATCTAATTCTGTCACTTTCCATTGATTAAGCTATTCACTTTCTGTACAAAATATGTTTAAACACAGACATCTTTTAGGGAAACCCTTGTGACCTTCTGTTGTTGAAGAAGAGTAGCCATCTGTTAAATCTTACATTTGTCTGTGTCGGTAGGCCTACTGTCTGGGGTGGAAAGGTTTTAACTTTTGAAAGTACCATGCTCAGATTCCTAACAGGGACAGTTTCGTTGCAAACAAGACAAACTGATTTGGCATTGGAGAAATATGATAAGATCAGATCAGATTTTAGCATTGTAAATCTTGGTGGGGCAAACCCCCCCCAAAAAATGTAGATGCATGCCAGCAAATCACTAAACAATACATTAATTGCACTATAACGGTGCCCAAACTGTTAGGGCCTAAAGCTGTTCCAACAGCAGTCCCAACATATTACCACTGCTACACCTGGCAGCAATACAGTTCATTCAGCCTCAATTACTGCCTTTATAAAAAAACACATAGATCGTATGGCTGACTTGCCATATCAGTCGTTTCTACTGACAATTGAGAAGTACAAATTATGGCATAAGGGGACGACGAGCGGATAATCCGTAATTTCGATTAAGACATTCATGTGCGAGGTAGGACGAACGTAGTCAATATAATTATTTGGTCAGCACTTTTGAAATGAACAGCGACAGAATTAAGAACATGGGCCGTTCATACAGTATTCTCCCTGTGCACCAAGTCAGAACCGTAGGATAAATAAAGGGGGCATATAAGCAGACAATGAAAGCTCTTACAATATTTGATGATGACATTTCTCTAAAACAGGCTATAGGCTACATGTGCACCACCAAGTCAGAACAGTAGGCTAAGTTATGAGGGGGAAAAGGATCCAATTATTAGCGTAAGGGACATGGGCTACTAGCAGCTTACTACACAACATACACTCGATATTACTTTCTTAGATACAGTATGCATATCTCCCTGATATATTACATAATTTATGTAGCAGCATACAATACCTTTCTGGACTCACCTGTTTGTGCTGTGCTCACATGAACAGGAAGATGGGCGTCAAAGTTTGTCATAAAAGTCTGCCATTCTCTGGATTTATGGGGCTTTTAAGACAACTGGGAACTCTACAAAAATAACAAGTTCGAATCATGAAGTCAGTGATCTTCAGGTCGGAGGTCTAGAAAGAAGCCTGAGTTTCCGACTTGGAATTCCGAGTTGGATCACCATTCAAAACGTATTTTCCCAGTCGGAGCAAAGTTTTTCTGAGTTCCCAGTTGTCTTGAACTCACTGAAGTCTGAGATTTCCCAGTTCCAAGTTTCCAGTTGTTTTGAACTCAGCCAATGGCATGACCAATGTTGAATGTGTATCCTTTTAAGCTTGTAAAAGAGACCCAGACTTGGACCACACACCAACTCCACTGAATAGTAGGCTAGTGATTGCTTTGCAATGCTTGCAGTTAGCCACTGTTTCCTTCCAAACCACTCATTGTTGAATTTGCGATTACCAATTTGTTGTGCAATGTTTATGTCCAATGGTCGATGAGCACAGATACATTTTATCTATAATTTCTGTTCAGAATTTCCTTCATGACAAGGATTGAAAATGATTTGCCAGTAGATTGTCAACTTGATTCATGATGATGACTGCTAGCTTGCTAACGAAGATTTTGAAAGTTTGATGTTGACATGATCAGTCCAATCAAAGCTACGGTAGATATAACGTGATTTGACGTCACTTTATCTGTGACCAATGACCTTGAGCATTCTTAGATGGGCACTTCTAATGTAACTATATGGCAGCACCCAAGGGGCTTGAATTTCCGAGCTCTCCCCGTAGGTTTTGCTGTGACGTAATGTCCCCATGATTGACAGAAAACTGAGCCAATCACAGCGCAAGTAGAGAACATTACCAACCCCTACTCTCTGTATTTGCTGGCTGCCCCACCACCACCACAGAAAGCACTGAGCTAGGTTGAAACACCTGCATTTTGGAGCTGCCTTACTCAAGAAAGCAAAAAAAGAGACCATGTTTTTTTTGCGGCTTTATTAACTCAATGATGTGACACGTATTAAAGCCAAAATAACATTAAAAACAGGTGAGGCTCAAACAAAGCTAAACATGAAAAACGAAGCTGCCCTGAATGACAGGTCGTCACTGGATAAGATGAACACATAGGCCTATCTTTATGTCCATTCTTAGCCTGTAATTTGAGTAATTTGTGTACTATTAAAAAATATTATTCTAATATGTAAAATTACGTAGAGTTGCATGAAATGTTTATAAAGGCAAATTTATCTCGGACCTGCAAATACGGTGTTAGATTCATGCAATGCTTTAACTATAAATTAGATCTTTCCACCCTTACTCTAGTCCATAGGGGTCTGTGAACACACAGCCTTCTGGCCCGCAGCCCTGCGCGCTATCACAATTCCTGCGTTGCCATGTAAATGCTGACAGGACAAATAACAGGTTCTAAAACAACATATCTAAGGCTCTGGTGTCTCCAAGAGGTGAGGGTAAACTGCAAGGCTGTCCTCTGGTATCAACTTTGTTTTAATTATTTTTTGGGGTATAGGGGAGTGTCACTTGTTTTTTTCTCAAGCGTTCAGGGAGGGTTTAAGTAAAATATAATTTGCTGAAAGTAGAGACATCAATTTTCATTTTCTCTGTGTAACCCATATTATCAATAACGTTCACTCCTGAAGTTGGCCCTTCTGCTGAAACAAGGTCACTTAGAATGAGTGATGGTTGCAGCTGACTAACAACAGTTCATAAGGGTTGCTGCTGACTAACAACAGTTCATAAGGGTTCTGCTGACTAACAACAGTTCATAAGGGTTGCTGCTGACTAACAACAGTTCATAAGGGTTGCTGCTGACTAACAACAGTTCATAAGGGTTGCAGCAACTAACAACAGTTCATAAGGGTTGCTGCTGACTAACAACAGTTCATAAGGTTTGCTACTGACTAACAACAGTTCATAAGGGTTGCAGCAACTAACAACAGTTCATAAGGTTTGCTACTGACTAACAACAGTTCATAAGGGTTGCAGCTGACTAACAACAGTTCATAAGGTTTGCTACTGACTAACAACAGTTCATAAGGGTTGCTGCTGACTAACAACAGTTCATAAGGGTTGCAGCAACTAACAACAGTTCATAAGGTTTGCTACTGACTAACAACAGTTCATAAGGGTTGCTGCTGACTAACAACAGTTCATAAGGGTTGCTGCTGACTAACAACAGTTCATAAGGGTTACTGCTGACTAACAACAGTTCATAAGGGTTGCAGCAACTAACAACAGTTCATAAGGGTTGCAGCTGACTAACAACAGTTCATAAGGGTTGCTGCTGACTAACAACAGTTCATAAGGGTTGCTGCTGACTAACAACAGATGAGATGACAGCAATTACAGGAACATTTGTCCTTTTGTGATACTATGAAAATGACTCAATCTCAATCCTCCTAATCTGAAACATGGATTACAATCTCTCCTGGCCCATAGACTTGGCCTACTGTCAGGGTAAGGATTTATAGCTAGGCCTATATGCTTTGGTTTAAAACAACAAACTTATCCTTTATGCTAGGTATGTCACAGGCCTTTTGCAACACCGGTTTAAGCATACAGTAAGACTGTCACTCCCAACAGTCTGAAGGGGCTTCGACTCATTGGCTCCAAAACTTTGTTTGCACTCATAATGAAAACATTAGGCTATAAAGTGAGGTTCAGTCTAAGAGTTGGTCAAAGTAACAGAGAGCAGAGAACACACTTCAAGGGCTATCTATGTTCAAAGACCCTTTCGGAGCATCATTATTATTTTTAAACTAACAATTTCTTTATTTTACTAGGCAAGACAGTTAAGAACAAATTCTTAATTTCAATGACGGCCTAGGAACAGTGGGTTAACTGCCTGTTCAGGGGCAGAACGACAGACTTGTACCTTGTCAGCTCGGGTTACTAGTCAAACGCTCTAACCACATATCATACTCATTGGAGTATCCTGAATTTACTTTTACTATGTTACGTCTACCCCTGAGTCCAGGTTGTTCTAAGTGACCTTATTTTAGCAGAAGGGCAAACATAGCATTAAAATTGAAATTGACAAAGAATTGTCTTAAGTGTGTCTGCCATACCTCTACAACACTGGGCGTGAAGTAACAGTGGATTAAGTAATTATTTTCATATCTGTAATGTAAGTGATTTTCACTGTCAATTTTATTTTGTATTACTGTAATATCATTGATTTATGTGATTGTTTTCTGTGACACTGATACTAATTACTGATAGTAATCTCTTTTGTGAAAAGGTCGCTGTCCTTTCCGGCAGTATATGTCCAGCAAGCCAGCAAAGTAGAGCATCAAGATATGGGTGATGCACAACCCAGCTACGCTTGGAAGATGCAAGTTGACTGATGGAGGCCCGGAGAAGAACCAGGGGATGGGGCTTGTGCTTGATGTGACAGATGGACCTAGGGGGCACAATGTCACGTGTGACCATTTCTTTACCTCTTATGAACTCAGCCAGCACCTCCTGAAGAGGAAGATCACCATGAGAGGCCTTCTCATCAAAGTTTGCCTTCACCCCCACCACTACTCCAGTTTCTTACCTACCTGAAGAGGAACAAGAATGTGGTCTTCCTGAGCACGCAGCACAAACGTCTGAGATCAGTGATCGTGAGGACAGGAAGCCAGCCATCATCCTGGACTACAACCACAACAAAGGAGGCGTTGACAACTTGGACAAGGTGATTGGAACTTACAGCTGCAGGAGGATGACTGCCCACTGGCCTCTGGTCATCTTCCATAACATCATTGATGTGTCCTCATACAATGCCATATGATTTTACTGGGTGAGTTTCACTTTTACTTGAGTCATTTTCTATTCCGGTATCTTTACTTTTACTCAAGTATAACAATTGGGTACTTTTTCAACCACTGGTATTCAGACCCTTTACTCAATACTTTGTTGAAGCACCTTTGGCAGCGATCATAGCCTCAAGTCTTCTTGGGTGTGACACTACAAGATTTTCACACCTGTACTTGGGGAGTTTCTGTCATTATTCTCTGCAGATCCTCTCAAGCTCTGTCAGGTTGGATGGGGAACGTCGCTGCCCAGCTATATTCAGGTCTCTCCAGAGATGTTCGATCGGGTTCGGGTCCAGGCTTCTGCTGGCCCACTCAAGGACGTTCATATACTTGTCCCGAAGCCACTCCTGCGTTGTCTTGGATGTGTGCTCAGGGTCGTTGTCCTGTTGGAAGATGAACCTTCGCCAAGTCTGAGGTCTTGAGCGCTCTGGAGCAGGTTTTCATTAATGATCTCTCTGTACTTTGCTCCGTTCAACTTTCCCTCGATCCGGACTAGTGTCCCAGTTCCTGCCGCTGAAAAACATCCCCACAGCATGATGCTGCCACCACCATGCTTCACCATAGGGATGGTGCCAGGTTTCCTCCAGATGTGACGCTTGGCATTCAGGCGAAAGAGTTTAATCTTGGTTTCATATGACCAGATAATCTTGCTTCTCATGGTCTAAGAGTCCTTTAGGTGCCTTTTGGCAAACTCCAAGTGGGCTGTCATGTGCCTTTTACTGAGAAGTGGCTTCCGTCCGGCCACTCTACCATAAAGGCCTGATTGGTGGAGTACTGCAGAGATCATTGTACTTCTGGAAGGTTCTCCCATCTCTACAGAGGAACTAACCCCCCCTTAAGATGTATTTATTTTGTTGTCAATATTCTGTACAAATATTGTAATCACTGTTCTGCAACATATGCTTCAACAATTAATGTATTTGCTGTGAAAGACCTAAGGAATAATGTTAGCTTTATAATTGTTATTTTATGTTCAAAATCTAGAAAACCATGCCAGATTGCTAACTAAATTAGCCCTGGAGCATTTAATATAACTATAAAACAAAACAAAAATATGTTTGGAGATTTGTATTACACATTTATGAATAATCTAAATGTTAGCATTAAACAATCAAGGCCTTTAAACACTTGTTGGACAATAATTGTACAAATGAAATGCCTTTTATGGTGTCTGACGGAGTTGACATAAATCCATTTAGTTGCATTTAATGAAAAAATAGGAGGTTGTTCTTTTACATGGTGTTAATAGCTGATACTTTGGTCTGTCAAAATATAAACTTCACATTTTGTTAATATTAAGACAATATTTGTAGAAAAAAAGTTGATTGTCCCATATTTTAAGAATCCCTGAGCTCTAAAACAGCAACATTTTTATCTCTGCCCCATGGCAAAAAAATCTAGAGATTGTAGCTACACTAGATATGATATAACCAAAGATTGTTGTTATCCAGCATTTCTGGACATTACACGTTTGCCTAATCAAAACACTGCAATAGATTCTACAACTAACCTGGTATTGGCAGTACTCTCTTATAAGAGTATCTTATACATGTCCGTGTCCAGTTGCGGGTGGTTCTAGAAATACCAGAGAAAACGCAGATAGATATAAATAAAAATATATCTCTGAGTTTTCTCTAGTGTTTGTGCATTTGCCTGTTGCCTTTTCTTGGCAGGTTTTGCCTTACATTCTAGTGCAGGAGTATTCAACTCTTACCCTATGAGGTCCGGAGCCTGCTGCTTTTCTGTTCTACCTGATAATGAATTGCACACACCTGGTGTCCCAGGTCTAAATAAGCCCCTGATTAGAGGGGAACAATTATAAAAAGGAGTGGAACTGGCTTCTAGGTCCAGAGTTGAGTTTGAGGGGAATGGTGCATTTTAGAGATGAAGAGCACCAACCACAGATACACATGCTCGCTAGACCATCTCGAAGTCTACATTTAATATAGAATCAGTGTGACGAGGTGAAAAATAGAATGCTTTACTATTGTAACATGCAGTGAATAGAATTCTGTTGTCCTCTGGTTTAGAAATCAAACTCTGGTTCTCTTATTGCAGACCAATTTTATACATTTTTCACCGTTTTCTTCTTAGAGAAGATTGTATTGCAAGGTATGCTACTGTATATGTGTAGGATATGCTGTGTTGGCTAATTTGCATATGCAGCTTAGTTTTTAAACCTCCATTCAAGTATACATGACACATATCTTTCTATCTACACACTTTTATTTGGCTTTCTAATCAAAGTATATGATTGAATGTTTCTTTAAGCCTGCAGCTAGGCCAAAACATGATTATTTTTTTTATCACTGACATTATCTTATTTCAGTCTTTGGGAGTTCATCAAACACATACAGCAAGCAGTTTGAGTTTTCAGACCTCATTTGAGGCTGTGTTTACATCCTAGATAGAAGCAGTGTTAAACTATACTTTTTATGAGAAAATGTGCAAGAATTGAAGGTGCCAACAAATGTTAAAGTTATTATAAGAATGTTTTACTGTCATATACAAAACAATCTGCTCCTCCCTCGATGGGGATCGATCAACTTCACGTTTATTCGTCTTCCGCCCACAACCTATAGGCTACTGCATATTTGAATTAATACTTGAGAGAGTAGCCCACCATTCACATTCAATTCCATATTCTGAGCCATACGCCTATCCAAGCCTTTACACATAAGGTAGTTGGTCCAAAGTTGGCATCGCGACACTCACTTTAATTGGATTGATTATGTATTTCTATCCCAGTCCACTTTCACTACAACAAAGTAATCAGCATCTCTGTTTTCAGGTAGACTAACATAATACTTGTTTAATGTGTTCATGATAGAATCTTCAGCTTATTAGGACTGGACATGATTTCCTTTACAACCATGTACAGCGGGGAAAAAAAGTATTTAGTCAGCCACCAATTGTGCAAGTTCT
The DNA here is from genome assembly GCA_030435695.1 of Brachymystax lenok tsinlingensis. Taxonomy (NCBI): domain Eukaryota; kingdom Metazoa; phylum Chordata; class Actinopteri; order Salmoniformes; family Salmonidae; genus Brachymystax; species Brachymystax lenok. The sequence goes on along the minus strand of CM059791.1, from coordinate 96,576,233 downwards.
CTCACTTAAAAAGATGAGAGAGGCCTGTAATTTTCATCATAGGTACACTTCAACTATGACAGACAAAATGAGGAAAAAGGAAAAAAAATCCAGAAAATCACATTGTAGGATTTTTTATGAATTTATTTGCAAATTATGGTGGAAAATAAGTATTTGGTCAATAACAAAAGTTTATCTCAATACTTTGTTATATACCCTTTGTTGGCAATGACAGAGGTCAAACGTTTTCTGTAAGTCTTCACAAGGTTTTCACACACTGTTGCTGGTATTTTGGCCCATTCCTCCATGCAGATCTCCTCTAGAGCAGTGATGTTTTGGGGCTGTCGCTGGGCAACACGGACTTTCAAAGATTTTCTATGGGGTTGAGATCTGGAGACTGGCTAGGTCACTCCAGGACCTTGAAATGCTTCTTCTGAAGCCACTCCTTCGTTGCCGGGCGGTGTGTTTGGGATCATTGTCATGCTGAAAGACCCAGCCACGTTTCATCTTCAATGCCCTTGCTGATGGAAGGAGGTTTTCACTCCAAATCTCACGATACATGGCCCCATTCATTCTTTCCTTTACACGGATCAGTCGTCCTGGTCACTTTGCAGAAAAACAGCCCCAAAGCATGATGTTTCCACCCCCATGCTTCACAGTAGGTATGGTGTTCTTTGGATGCAACTCAGCATTCTTTGTCCTCCAAACACAACGAGTTGAGTTTTTACCAAAAAGTTCTATTTTGGTTTCATCTGACATTCTCCCAATCCTCATCTGGATCATCCAAATGCTCTCTAGCAAACTTTAGACGGGCCTGAACATGTACTGGCTTAAGCAGGGGGACACGTCTGGCACTGCAGGATTTGAGTCCCTGGCGGCGTAGTGTGTTACTGATGGTAGGCTTTGTTACTTTAGTCCCAGCTCTCTGCAGGTCATTCACTAGGTCCCCCAGTGGTTCTGGGATTTTTGCTCACCGTTCTTGTGATCATTTTGACCCCACGGGTGAGATCTTGCGTGGAGCCCCAGATCGAGGAAGATTATCAGTGGTCTTGTATGTCTTCCATTTCCTAATAATTGCTCCCACAGTTGATTTCTTCAAACCAAGCTGCTTACCTATTGCAGATTCAGTCTTCCCAACCTGGTGCAGGTCTACAATTTTGTTTCTGGTGTCCTTTGACAGCTCTTTGGTCTTGGCCATAGTGGAGTTTGGAGTGTGACTGTTTGAGGTTGTGGACAGGTGTCTTTTATACTGATAACAAGTTCAAACAGGTGCCATTAATACCTTATAATGAGTGGAGGACAGAGGAGCCTCTTAAAGAAGAAGTTACAGGTCTGTGAGAGCCAGAAATCTTGCTTGTTTGTATGTGACCAAATACTTATTTTCCACCATAATTTGCAAATAAATTCATTAAAAATCCTACAATGTGATTTTCTGGATTTTTTTCCTTATTTTGTCTGTCATAGTTGAAGTGTACCTATGATGAAAATTACAGGCCTCTCTCATCTTTTTAAGTGAGAGAACTTGCACAATTGGTGGCTGACTAAATACTTTTTTTCCCCACTGTACATGGTTGTAAAGGAAATCATGTCCAGTCCTAATAAGCTGATTGACTGACCTTCATGTCTTAAAGTAATGACGGACTGTCGTGTCTCTTTGCTTATTTGGGCTGATCTTGCCATAATATGGACTTGGTATTTTACCACATAGGGCTATCTTCTGAATACCACCCCTACCTTAATGCTCAAATGCATTAAGAAGGAAAGAAATTCCACAATTAACTTTTAAGAAGGCACACCTGTTATTTGAAATGCATTCCAGGTGACTACCTCATGGAGCTGGTTGAGATAATGCCAAGAGTGTGCAAAGGTGTCATCAAGGCAAAGGGTGGCTACTTTGAAGAATCTCAAAAATAAAATATATAACCCTTTTTTCATTACTTTATGTTTCCATATGTGTTATTTCCTAGTTTTGATTACTTCACCATTATTCTACAATGTAAAATAAAGAAAAACCCTTGAATGAGAAGGTGTGTCCAAACTTTTGACTGGTACTATATACTGTCGTTGTAAGACAGTGAACATCCCACACCTGAATGTGATGTTGAAAATTAATTCATAGATATTTTGCTAAAAAAAAGCCATGTTTCAATGGGGGATCATATTTTTATGAAAATAATTAAAATGTTGAAAGTAGTTGATTTAATGAATGAATATATGGATTTTACAGGCAATCAGTTACTATAGTGAGCCCTAGTGAACAAACCTCTGGTGGACCAGATGAAGACCAGGACAACAATAGGTTAGTTCTTTTATGACTTTTATGAGCATTAAAAAAGGTTATTACAAAGTCTACTGTCTTAATTGTAACTCTGCCTTACATAAATCTTATATAATTAATAATTGTAGAAGAGCACTGTAATCAGATCAAATTAAAACCTGTCTGTCCATTGCTTAACATTGTGCATAGAGAGAAATATTTATTTCAAGACATTGTAACTTTTCTTTGCGTAACGCTCTTCCCTGCTATAGTAGTTCATTAAACTACAGAGTATGTTGTCCATTGAAGTTGTTGTCTCTGGCTCTTTTGATATCAGATTCAGAATGAGTAAGAGCAAGGTTTGTGGTACTTTGAAAGAGTTTGATCCACCTTAGGCCAGGAGGGTTTCCAATTCACATAACCTGGCAAGAAAACCCTCAGTCCTATAGTCATAGCATAGAAGAAAAGGGAAGCTATCTAAAACAATAATATTGTGTCATGGCCTACGAATAGGACCCAGAGTTATACCTGACCAGGTCATGAGATCAGGAAACACTCTAGGCCCCAGAAAAGACACTTACACATTTTGCCACACCACCTTGGAACCTGTGGTGCCACCTCTGGTCTAATGAGGTGCAGTTCAAGAACGATTCATTATTTTTGAACAACATTTTACTGACTCAAGAGTCATGAACTCATGATTTGATTTTTTCTGAGTGATTCATTTTAGTTGTTAGTTTGACCTAACGGCCGCAATTAACTATACAGCAAGACTAATATGCGATCCTTTGGTGATGTGCTCTGACCAACAACTGTCTGTCATATGGGAATAGGCAAAATAGATCATGCTGCAGGCAGCGTACAGAAGAAAAATATATTGAATGCAATTAATTGATTATTGAATGTTATGATGGACACAGCTTTGTAGAACCAAAACATAAACAGCCTCTGGCTCAACAAATTCGAGAACGAATCGATTGGGGTGCTGCGGTTCAAACAATATTGTATTTGTCACATTCAACGCAGTAAAGCTATGCATTCTGCCAAGAGTTGTTCACAATCTAGTCCGGTTGCGGCCAAACAAGACCTTGTTTCAAATGTACCAAGAAATAATGGTATTTGTATGCCTAGCAATCAACAAATGTACATTGCTTAAAGCACGCTTTTACAGTCTCAGTCAAAAATGACAGCTTAGGGTTGCAAAGGTAGTGATTCCTATGTTGAAGATGTAAAGAATATTTACTGTTCTGTGGTGTGTAATGAGGAGCAACCAGATGCTGCACTTGACACATTTATGAAACTACTTATTCCAGTTATTAATAAGCATGCAGCCATTAAGAAAATGACAGCAAAAAACTGTTAAAAGCACCCGTTACTGGCTCAAACAGCCAACCAATCAGGCTTTTACCAACCCTTAGTAAACCTTTGACAAAATGTGTGATTGACCAGATACAATGCTATTTCACAGTAAATAAATTAACAGATTTTCAGCACGCTTATAGGGAAGGGCATTCAACATGTACGGCACTTACACAAATTACTGATGATTGGCTGATTGAAAGATTGTGGGAGATGTTTTGTTAGGGCTCCCGAGTGGCGCAGTGGTCTAAGGCACTGCATCTCAGTGTAAGAGGTGTCAGTCCTTGGTTCATATCCAGGCTGCATTACATCCAGCTGTGGTGCACAATAGGCTCAGTGTCGTCCAGGGTAGGCTGTCATTGTGAATAAGAATTTTGAATTAACTGACTTTCCTAGTTAAGTAAAGATTAAAAAATCATAAATACATTTTCTGCTGCTGGAAAAAGCGTAAGTGTCTAAGTGAAGCCTGTGTCTATGTATGCTGATGACTCAACACTATACACATCAGCTACCACAGCAGGTGAAATCACTGCAACACTTAAGAGCTGCAGTCAGTTTCAGAATGGGTGGCAAGAAATAAGTTAGTCCTAAATACATGTATTTCAAAAACTAAAGGCATTGTATTTGGGACATAAAATTTAAACACTAAACCTCAACTAAATCTTGTAATGAATAATGTAGAAATGTAACAAGTTGAGACTAAACTTCTGTCATGGTGAAAACATATTGATACAACAGTAGCTAAGATGGGGAGAGTTCTGTCCATAATAAAGCACTGCTCTGCCTTCTTAATAATGCTGTCAACGAGGTAGGTTCTACAGGCCCTTGTTTTGTTGCACCTGGACTACTGTCCAGTCGTGTGGTCAGGTGCCACAAAGAAGAACTTAGGAAAATTACAATTGGCCCAGAACTGGGCAGCACAGCTCACCCTTAAATGTACAGAGAGCTAACATGAATAATATGCAGGTCAATCTCTCATGGATCAAAGTAGAGAGATTGACTTCATCACTACTTGTATTTGTGGGAAGTATTGACATGTTGAATGCACCGAGCTGTCAGTTTAAACTACAAGACACGCCACCAGGTCTCTTCACAAAAATACACCTTACGGGACAGCGGGGACTGTGGAGACACATAGGCACAGACACATTAACATATGCACTATGTATTTTGTAGATATGTGGTAGTAGAGTAGTGGCCTGAGGGCTGTGTTATGAAATATATATGCACATAAATGTTGTAATGTTAGTTTTATTGTATAGAACTGCCTTTATTTTGCTAGACCCAATGAAGAGTAACTGCTGCCTTGACAGCAGCTAATAGGGATCCATAACAAATATTGGTAAATTAAGGATTATGCCATCTAGTGGCCTTTGTCAGATTATCACAAATCTCTGGCCCTCTGTGGCCTTATCACATGTAAAATATATTTTAAAATAGGACAAGTTGAAAAACCTTACCCTAAATATACACCAACTTCATGAATACCATTAGCTTTATTTAAAAATGTACTCTATTTTACCATGTCAATACTTCTTGGTTGTAAATGTTGGTGACAGTTGTGAAAAGAAACAGCTGGAAGACTTGCAGTGTAAGTGAAAATGCCATTGCTGATTAGACACTTCTCATTAGGCTATAAACTTGCGATGTGCAGAGTTAAGGTCTACATCAACTGTAGTTAGCCATTTCACTCTTATGGACCTAGTTGACAACTGGGCCCTAACTGGCATGGAACTACTACAAGATATGGTTAAGGACACCCTCTGTGGTCAGAGGTAATGTCCGTCATAAACCTTTCCTATTGTTATGACCCTCAGTCACTAGTAGGTCTACAATTGTCAGTATTTATCACTGGGTATTGAGATGCTCAGTAAGACCGAGCAAAGAACCTGAATAGACTGATATAACATCCATTAAAAAAGGCCAACACTTAAACAACTTTTGTGATATTTTTTATTGTTTTACAAGATGCCTTGCCTCCAAAATACAGTAGTGTTGTCAACAACTCAACGTTACAGCTGTTGCCTTGCAACAGTTTAACACTCTCCCATCCCTAAAAATGCAGCCAGCAGGATTTATCAGAAGCCAGGACTCCTGGTCTGAGGTTGGAGGCCGTAGCCTGGGGGTGGAAGTGGTTTAGCTCTGGTTTCCCAGGGTGTGCTTGTCAAACAGGTACTCTGCCATCTTGTTTTTGACAGCATCCATCTTGGTGAGGTTGGTGATGTAGTCACCCAACTTCTTAATGGCCTCCACCTGCTCATTCAGGTAATGGGTCTCCAGGAAGTCACACAGCTAAAGAGGAAAAACACAGGTCAGACAAGAGAATGACTAAAGACTACTGTAGATACAGTAACACACAAGAGCCTGGTGGTAATGGCATTAGGGCAGACCGACAACTCAATGAGCAGCTGTCTAACTCCTGCATGAGCTGCATTGTGTGTATAGTGTGCAGCCGTGCGTCTGTGGACTATTGTGTCTGTGTGAAGATGCAGGTCACACAATCCTGTGTCATTAGTTATCAGAGCTACAACGACCTGATCAGCTCCTGGGAGAGTACAGTACCTGTATTCTATGTGATACATACATGTGACGTACAGATCCACCATTACTTACATGGGGGTCAACCTTGTTAGAGGCAATCTTGTGCAGGTCCAGCAGGGCCTGGTTCACATTCTTCTCCAGCTGCAGAGCACAATGCATGGCCTCCAGCCCATTGCCCCACTCATCACGATCTGGCTTCTACACAGGACAAAGGGAACACAGGACGGTTAGGGACTACTAGCCGATGTTTCTATGCATATCTGTTAACAGTCACCAGTATATCTGGCACATAAGGGGATAAAAGGAACTGTAAACAATGAAACAAGAAGTAGAGATGGGGTCAATTTAACAGTCACTACAAACACATTAGTTTATGAACCACATATAGGTGTGGCTCAGTCAGTAGAGCATGGTGTTTGCAACGCCAAAGGTCATGGTTCACTTCCTGCTGGGGCCACGTACACACGCACAGCTAAGTCAATTTGGGGGAAAAAGCATCTGCTAAATTGCATATTTTAACATTTGGACAAAGTGAACAGAGTCACATCCCACATCATATCTTTCAGCTGGTTAGAGGCAGTGTGTTTATGACTACACCAGGTTCTCTAGATCAACTTAACGCTGTAGACACGTTCCTCCATGGAGTAAAGATAAATATTTGACGTTTTAATGCCAATGTCCACAATTCTACACATTTTGCTATGCAGCAGAGCGAAAACATATGGGGTTTTAGATTTTACTAAAAGGGTTTTGGAATCCCAGAAATATATACATGTTTTCCCCCCTACTGTTTCCTTAGAAAAATGCTTAGGCAGCCCACCCAATGATTTCAAATCCCTGTACTCATAGGCCTACAGTATGCAGTCAGGACACATCTCCTCTGGCCACCTTGCTCTAATACCAGGGTAGTGACATAAGGCATGCCCTTACAATTAACTCACTCAGCCTTAGGACAAATGACTACTCATTCAAAATAACTCCTGCACTACAGCTTAGAAAACAAATAACCATAAAGGGTTCTTCATCTTGTCCTTAGATTAACCATTTGGGTCCATGAAGAACCTTTTCAAATGAGAACTCGTCTATGTAGAAAAAGCTTTTTCCATCAGTCTACAATGTAAATGTGTTTTTCGCCACTCAGGGGCTCACCTTGATGTCCTGGAGGAAAATGCGTCCACCTCTCTTGTTCTGGAAGGAGAGCAGCTTGTCGGCGTGCTCCCGCTCCTCGTCGCTGTTCTCCTTGAAGAAGTGCGCGAAGCCAGGCAGAGCCACATCGTCACGGGAGAAATAGAAAGCCTGGGTGGATAAACAGAAAACTGTGTGGTTAGAAAAAAAAACATGCCAAACATGACTCAGCATTCTGTTCTTGTTGTGGCAACTAAGCTTGATGACAAAGGCATGAATCAGTCTAGTCCGTAGTCCACTTGGTAACCTGCCAATTAAACTGTCAAGGAGTTGTTACGCGCTCTGTCCAAGGTAGGATGGATTCCCGGCTTCATTTGAATGTTATATCTACCTGAAGGCTCTTTATAGCCTAGCCAAGTAGGACTCAAATATGTACTTCACGGAGATCAGTTTATTGGCTATTCATTGTCTAGGCCTACAGAAAAGTCAGGTGAAAAATGGCATTTAGGCCCAGGTATAATAATACACAGGTAGATCAACAAAACGGTCATCTTGGTAGACTCCTTACCATTGAAGTGTAGGTGTAGGAGGCAAACATCTCCATGTTGATCATCCGGTTGATGGCAGCTTCGCAATCGTTGTGATAGTTCTGGCGGATCTGAGACTCCATCTTGGCAGATTTTCTTTTATATCTAAATTAACGGTACAAAAATAGAGTTCCTTTGACTATTTTCCTATTACAGTTCAAGTAAGTGTTATGTTATCAATCCGGAATGTTCTATAACGCGGGACGAAGGCAGAGGAGTTCCGTTCAATCACTGTTGAAGCAAGAACTTCTTTATGCGTCTTCCCAGACTAGTGAAATGGAAGGAGCCTTGTTCGCTCTATTTATTGTTCTGAACGGACCGCGTCAGTGAAATCCACCCTCACAGAGCGTAGCCAATCACCTTTAGAATTTCAACAGAATCTGGGCGGATCATTTGATGACGATCCCACTCATACACGTGACCTAAAGTAAAGATGATGTATTATATTGACAAGAGAACCGAGTGATCACTCTAACAATGGAAATACATGTGGTCAGTGATTGAAGACAGAAACAGGTGGGACCATTCTAGACAATGAGAGGGCAGGTACGCGTGTGAACAACACGCACAACTAAACGTCGTTTTTCTCCGGAATGCCATGTGCATCCACATATATCAGTACATTTGTAAAAGCTTAAACATTACGAAACTTCTTTTTGATCAAAATCCTCAAGTAATTTGACACTCTGTTAAATACCTTCACACAAAAATGGGCTTATTTCACGCGGATAGATTTTGGGCGTAGTAAATGCTCTCGCCTTGACCTCTTCATCTCAGTCTTTAATTTTTTTAAACTTTGTTTATTACAAATTAACATTTTATTGGTAACATCTAAAGCAGTAGTATCAGCCAAAAGCAATGCTACAGTGCAGGTCTAACTACAGCGGTTATTGTTGAAAAATGTGTGTCTGTAGGAAGAAGAAAATAGGAATTTAACTTTGTGACGCAGTTCTGTAAACTTCTGTTTCATTCTCGAAGAGCAAATGTTTCAATTGCATATGTTGCTGAATTATTTACCTTTTCCAGAATGCAGTCAAAAGAAAAACTCTACAGTTTATCACACTTTTTTTTAATATCAATTCCATTTTCAGTATGAGGTATGGGAATACAGTGGTGGACAGAGAAAGAAAGGCTGGCTTTTGTAGAAATGGTATTTGATGATACAACTTTCAGATTAAAATGGCATATTGTAGTTGACAAATGGTCAAAGTTGATTACATTAGCCTAGAAATAACTACACAAAATCAGTAGCTACATACATCTAACCATACATAGGTTATTAAGCTAAAACTGTGAAGTGGAAAACTTTTTACAGCTAATAAAAATCAAAGACTACAGTAATAAAGTAACCTTCCTAACAACTTCAGTTCACATGACCTTATCTTCCACAGCTGTTGACAGGGTGCTTTCAGGGTGCTGGGTTATTGCTCAATACAGCCATGTAGTTGAAACGTAATTGGTATTCATAAGAACTAGGTCTTCTGGGGCAGTATGCGTCAACCGTCTCAGAGTAAGATTGCTGATTTAGGATCAGTTTAGCCTTTTAGATCTTAATGAATAATATCCCTTTCATACATAGACCGAATCCCACTAATTGACCATGCCTACTTCTTTTTGCCAGATTATTTGTGAAAGGGGTAGTGGGTAAAAAACAAGGAACAATAAAAGCCACCTAAAGACCTAGTCATGATTCCTGTATTTTCACAGACCTTGTAACCAAAATATAGGTATCAGGTCTGTGTGAATGGTTCTCTGATTTTTTGTAGGTAAATTCATTAACATTTCTGTTTAATACCTCCCTAATTTGATGCAAACAGCCCCCATGGTTTAACAACACCCCCCTGCTCCCACCCCTCCCAAATTGCCAGTTACCCACTGACAAAAAAGTGTATACCTGCAAGAAAGTGGTAAATAAGGGGCTGTTTGAAATGGCGTCATATAAACATTGCCTTATATTTTTTACAGGTAATGTACCCAAGAGTACGTGGACAAGGAGGACCTGATCCTAGATCAGCACTCCTACTCTGACAACAGGCTTGCTAATTGTATACGGCCCCTGGTCTGTCCTGGACACATATGTATGGTAGCACCTCTACTCCAATTGTTTGAGACCAGAACCGCCTTTTTCCTGATATGTAACCCAAAACAGGCTCTATTTATCAGGCGCTACTATCTAGGTTTATTGTTTGTTGAAAAATGATAAAGTTGCTTCAAATGGAGTAAGGGTCGTTGAACATAGATAACCCTTGAAGTGTGTGCTCTCCATTTGACCAACTCTTCTAGACTGAACCTCACTTCATAGCCTAATGTTTTCATTATGAGTGCAAACAAAGTTTTGGAGACAATGAGACGAAGCCCCTTCAAACTGTTGGGAGTGACAGTCTTACTGTATGCTTAAACTGGTGTTACAAAAGGCCTGTGACATACCTAGCATAAAGGATAAGTTTGTTGTTTTAAACCAAAGCATATAGGCCTAGCTATAAATCCTTACCCTGACAGTAGGCCAAGTCTATGGGCCAGGAGAGATTGTAATCCATGGTTCAGGTCATGGGATTGAGATTGAGTCATTTTCATAGTATCACAAAATGACAAATGTCCCTGTCATTTCTGTCATCTCAACTGTTGTTAGTCAGCAGTAACCCTTATGAACTGTTGTTAGTCAGCAGCAACCCTTATGAACTGTTGTTAGTCAGCAGCAACCCTTATGAACTGTTGTTAGTCAGCAGCAACCCTTATGAACTGTTGTTAGTCAGCAGCAACCCTTATGAACTGTTGTTAGTCAGCAGTAACCCTTATGAACTGTTGTTAGTCAGCAGTAACCCTTATGAACTGTTGTTAGTCAGCAGCAACCCTTATGAACTGTTGTTAGTCAGCAGCAACCCTTATGAACTGTTGTTAGTCAGCAGTAACCCTTATGAACTGTTGTTAGTCAGCAGAACCCTTATGAACTGTTGTTAGTCAGCAGCAACCCTTATGAACTGTTGTTAGTCAGCAGAACCCTTATGAACTGTTGTTAGTCAACAGCAACCCTTATGAACTGTTGTTAGTCAGCAGCAACCCTCACTCATTCTAAGTGACCTTGTTTTAGCAGAAGGCCAAACAGCATTAAAACCCCGGGGACCTGTGTTAAGTTGTTAAAGTCACGAGTCACGACCGGGTCCATCATGTGACCAGCATACAAAGTTATAAACAGAAGTGATACTGATACAGTAAATGATTAACCATTACAAAACTCTTTCTATTGGAGTTCTTAAGAGTGAGAAAGCGTTTTTAGTCTGTACTTTCCCCCCTCCTCCTCTCTTCCTATTGCTCCCTCCCTCCACTATTATTCCCAGGGGCGCAACTTTGGTTTTAGAAATGGTGGGGACATATATAAACAGTTTAAGTCGGAAGTTGGAGTCATTGAAACTCGTTTTTCAACCACTCCACAAATGTCTTGTTAAGTCGGTTAGGACATCTACTTTGTGCATGACACAAGTAATTTGTTTACAATTGTTTACAGACAGATTATTTCACTGACCCACTGTATCACGATTCCAGTGGGTCAGAAGTTTATATACACTAAGTTGACTGTGCCTTTAAACAGCTTGGAAAATTCCAGAAATTATGTCATGGCTTTAGAAGCTTCTGATAGGCTAATTGACATAATTTGAGTCAATTGGAGGGGTACCTGTGGATGTATTTCAAGGCCTACCTTCAAACTCAGTGCCTCTTTGCTTGACATCATGGGAACATCAAATGAAATCAGCCAAGACCTCAGAAGAAAAATTGTAGACCTCCACAAGTCTGGTTCATCCTTGGGAACAACACCATCCCAACCGTGAAGCACGGGGGTGGCAGCATCATGTTGTGGGGTGCTTTGCTGCAAGAGGGACTGGTGCACTTCACAAAATGGTTGGCATTATGAGGAAGGAAAATGATGTGGGTATATTGAAGCAACATCTCAAGACCCCAGTCAGGAAGTTAAAGCTTGGTCGCAAATAGGTCTTCCAAATGGCCCCAAGCATACTTCCAAAGTTGTGTCAAAATGACTTAAGGACAACAAGGTCAAGGTATTGGAGTGGCCATCAAAGCCTTGACCTCAAGCCTATAGAAAATGTGTAGGCAGAACTGAAAAAGCAAGTGCGAGCAAGGAAGCCTACAAACCTGACTCAGTTACACCAGCTCTGTCAGGAGGAATGGGCCAAAATTCACCCAACTTATTGTGGGAAGCTTGTGGAAGGCTACCCGAAACGTTTGACCCAAGTTAAACAACTTAATGGCAATGCTACCAAATACTAATTGAGTGTATGTAAACTTCTGACCCACTGGGAATGTGATGAAAGAAATAAAAGCTGAAATAAATCATTCTCTCTACTATTATTTTGACATTCTTAAAATAAAGTGGTGATCCTAACTGACCTAAGACAGTGAATTTTATCTAGGATTAAATGTCAGGAATTGTGAAAAACTGATTTTAAATGTTTTTGCTAAGGTGTATGTAAACTTCCCATGATGTCAAGTAATCTTCTGACCCACTGGCATTGTGAAACAGTGAAATAATGAAATAATCTGTCTGTAAACAATTGTTGGAACAATTACTTGTGTCATGCACAAAGTAGATCATAACCGACTTGACAAAACTATAGTTTGTTAACAAGAAATTTGTGGATGGTTGAAAAACAAGTTTTAATGACTCCAACCTTAGTGTATTTAAACTTCAGACTTCAACTGTATGTATACTGTAGCTAAGAAAGTAATACCAAGTGTAGCTGTTAGTAGCCCATGTGCCTCACTCTAATAATTTGTTCTATTTTCACCTCTTAATTTCGCTCTACTGTTCTGACTTGGTGGTGCACATGTAGCCTATAACCTGTTTTTGAGAAATATAATCATCGAATATTGTAAGAGATTTCATTGTCTGCTTATATGCCCCCTTTGTTTATCCTACAGTTCTGACTTGGAGTACAGGGAGAAAACTGTAAGAAAGTGCTGAACAAATTGTAATATTGACTACGCTCGTCCTAGCTCACTCATTAATGTCTTAATCGAAATGTACGGTAAGGTGTTGGGACTGCTGTTGGGACTCTGCTGTTGGGACAGCTTTATGTAGGCCCTAACAGTTTGTGGGCACCGTTTGCCGCCGTTATAGTGCAATTAATGTTTTGTTTTGTCTTGTGTAGTGGCTTTGCTGGCATGCATCCCACATTTTGGGGGGTTTGCCCCACCAAGATTTATATGCTAAAATCACCACTGGCTATGCATGCCTAGTTTGTTAATTTAGCCTAACAGATGCTCTTATATTCCCATGCCATAAACATAGTCAACACAAATCTGTTTTTGTAACAACATCATGGATTCTTTAAATACTGAAATCTGAAAATAATTGTGTCCCAAATTAGCAGAAAGTTACAAGTGCATATAGGCCTACCTGATGATATGTAGCTGCTGTGTTAAAAAACAAATGGCTTTTTCTCAAATTCATTGATGATCAGTAACTTCAGTTGTAACTGGTTCTGTTGGCTACATTTTTACAGTTAAAGGACTTCTTTAGCACTGTTCCAAACTTAGACTGTCCTCTTTTTTAACAACAGCCTGTATAGAAATCAAAACCTCTCTGCCGCAGCATGCGCTTACAAAGCATTTGGAAAGTATTCAGACCCCTTTTCCACATTATGTTACGTTACTGCCTTATTCAAAAATGTATTAAATAATATTTTTTCCTCATCAATCTACACACAATACCCTATGACAAAGTGAAAACAGATTTTTAGCAAATCTATTAAAAATGTTACAAATAGAAATACCTTATTTACATAAGTACTCAGACCCTTTGCTTTGAGACTTGAAATTGAGCTCAGGGGCATCCTGTTACCTTTGATCATCCTTGAGATGTTTCTACAACTTGATTGGACTCCACCTGTGGTAAATTCAATTGATTGGACATGATTTGGAAAGGCACACACCTGTTTATATAAGGTCCCACAGTTAACAGCGCATGTCAGAGCAAAAACCAAGCCATGAGGTCGAAGGAATTGTCCGTAGAGCGCCGAGAAAGGATTGTGTCGAGGCACAGATCAGGGGAAGGGTACCAAAACATTTCTGCAGCATTTAAGGTCCCCAAGAACACAGTGGCCTCCATCATTCTTAAATGGAAGAAGTTTGGAACCACCAACTCTTCCTAGAGCTAGCCGCCCGGCCAAACTGAGCAATCGGGGGATAATAGCCTTGGTCATGGAGGTGACCAAGAACCCAATGGTCACTCTGACAGTGCTCCAGAGCTCCTCTGTGGAGATTGGAGAACCTTCCAGAAGGACAATCATCTCTGTCGCACTCCACCAATCAGGCCTTTATGGTAGAGTGGCCAGACGGAAGCCACTCCTCAGTAAAAGGCACATTTTTACAAGCATTTCGCTACACTCGCATTAACATCTGCTAACCATGTGTATGTGACCAATAAAATTTGATTTGATGACAGCCTGCTTGTAGTTTGCCAAAAGGCACCGAAAGGACTGACCGTGAGAACAAAGGATGAACTCTTTGGCCTGAATGCCAAGAGTCACGTCTGGATGAAACCTGGCACCATCCATACAGTGAAGCATGGCGATAGCATCATGCTGTGGGGATGTTTTTCAGCGGCAGGGACTGAAAGACTAGTCATGATATTGAGGAAAGGATGAACGGCGCAAAGTACAGAGATCCTTGATGAAAATCTGCTCCAGAGGGCTCAGGACCTCAGACTGGGGCGAAGGTTCACTTTCTAACAGGACAATGACCCTAAGTACACAGCCAAGACAACACAGGAATGGCTTTGGGGCAAGTCTCTGAATGTCCTTGAGTGGCCCAGCCAGAGCCCGGACTTGAACCCGATCGAACATCGCTGGAGACTTGAAAATTGCTGTGCAGCGACACTCCCTATCCAACTTGTCAAAGTTTGAGAAGATCTGCAGAGAAGAATTGGAGTAACTCCCCAAATACAGGTGTGCCAAGCTTGTATCATACCCAAGAAGACTGTTTTCACTGACAAAGGTGCTTCAGCAAAATACTGAGTAAAGGGTCTAAATAATTATGTAAATGTGAGTTTCTCCAATGAATTTGCAAAGGTTTCTAAAACCTGTTTTTGCTTTGACATGGGGTATTTTCTAAGTTGAAGACATTTTAGAATAAGGCTGTAATGTAACAGTTTGAGAAAGTCAAGGGGTCGGAGTACTTTCTGAATCCACTTTGTCATCCTGTCCTAGGAGTGAGGGTAAATAGGCATATTCTCTATCCACGTTTTATTTGGGATATAGAGGTGGGTCACTTTATTTTCAGTGTTCAGGGAGGGTCAAGTAGAAATCCATTTATTTCATTGAGGTTCAATTTTCCCAGGTATCCCTCTACAGTCCAAGTGCCTTATGCATAGGCTTGGCATAAATATACTGATAATTGTTTTCCATCAACCAGCAACCCTGGAATGACTTGTAGGTCAACAGCTTTTTGGTACTTGATACTTCTACAAATGCACAGGTTAAAGGCTATATTGACTGTGGTGAATTCAGTTACCCATTTCACTGTTACTGACCTAGTTGTTTTATGGGCCCTGAATAGACATGGCACCATTCCAATATATGGTAATTGCCCTTACAAAACTCATGACAAACCTAGTATGACCCTCAAAGTCACTGTAGTAAGCCTACAATTGTCAGTATTTATCATTTCTATGGAGAAAAGAAAGCACAGATGGTAGAGTTTGTGCTCATGGCATGTGTACACTGAACAAAAATAAATGCAACATTTAGTGCCAGTTCCATGTGTCATTCATACACAGTAACAAACAGTGAATCCAGCTCAAAAAGGTTTTATTCTTCAGATTCTGTGCAGATTGAAAATGAACAGTTAATCCTAGTCAAGAGGATCCTTGTGTTTTAGGTATTGAAATGCTCAGTAAGACCGTGCAAAGCATCAGAATAGAATGACACTTAGAAAACATCAGAAACAACTTCATCCTTTTACAATATGCCTTCCCTCCAATAACACATTTGTCAACATCACAGCTCATTCTAGATTAGAGCAGAAAGACCAGGAGTCCTGGCCTGAGGTTGGAGGGCATAACCTGGGGGTGGAAGTGGTTTAGCTCCGGTTTCCCAGGGTGTGCTTGTCAAACAGGTACTCTGCCATCTTGTTTTTGACAGCATCCATCTTGGTGAGGTTGGTGATGTAGTCACCCAACTTCTTAATGGCCTCCACCTGCTCATTCAGGTAATGGGTCTCCAGGAAGTCACACAACTAAAGAGGGAAAACACAGGTCAGACAAGAGAATGACTACAGACTACTGTAGATACAGTAACACACAAGAGCCTGGTGGTACTGGCATAAGGGCAGACCGACAACTCAATGAGCAGCTGTCTAACTCCTGCATGAGCTGCATTGTGTATATTGTGCATCTGTGGACTATTGTGTCTGTGTGAAGAAGCAGGTCACACAATCCTGTGTCATTAGTTATCAGAGCTACAACAACCTGATCAGCTCCTGGGACAGTACCTGTATTCTATGTGATACATACATGTGATGTGCAGATCCAACATTACTTACAT
Source organism: Brachymystax lenok tsinlingensis (assembly GCA_030435695.1). NCBI lineage: Eukaryota > Metazoa > Chordata > Actinopteri > Salmoniformes > Salmonidae > Brachymystax > Brachymystax lenok. Next base: position 96,559,830 of record CM059791.1, on the reverse strand, counting down.
GGGGGTCAACCTTGTTAGAGGCAATCTTGTGCAGGTCCAGCAGGGCCTGGTTCACATTCTTCTCCAGCTGCAGAGCACACTGCATGGCCTCCAGCCCATTGCCCCACTCATCACGATCTGGCTTCTACACAGGACAAAGGGAACACAGGAGGGTTAGGGACTACTAGCAGATGTTTCTATGCATACCTGTTAACAGTCACCAGTATATCTGGCACATAAGGGGATAAAAGGAACTGTAAACAATGAAACAAAAAGTAGAGATGGGGTCAATTTAACAGTCACTACAAACACATTAGTTTATGAACTACATATAGGTGTGGCTCAGTCGGTAGAGCATGGTGCTTGCAACGCCAAAGGTTATGGTTCACTTCCTGCTGAGGCCATATACACGTAAAATGTATGCACGCACGGCTAAGTCAATTTGGGGGGAAAGCATATTTTAACATTTGGATAAAGTGAAGGGAGTCACATCCCACATCATATCTTTCAGCTGGTTAGAGGCAGTGTGTTTATGACTACACCAGGTTCTCTAGATCAACTTAACGCTGTAGACACGTTCCTCCATGGAGTAAAGATAAATATTTGCCGTTTTAATGCCAATGTCCACAATTCTACACATTTTGCTATGCAGCAGAGCGAAAACATATGGGGTTTTAGATTATACTAAAAGGGTTTTGGAATCCCAGAAGTCAATACATGTTTTTTCCCCCTACTGTTTCCTTAGAAAAATGCTTAGGCAGCCCACCCAATGATTTCAAATCCCTGTACTCATAGGCCTACAGTATGCAGTCAGGACACATCTCCTCTGGCCACCTTGCGCTAATACCAGGGTAGTGACATAAGGCATGCCCTTACAATTAACTCACTCAGCCTTAGGACAAATGACTACTCATTCAAAATAACTCCTGCACTACAGCTTAGAAAACAAATAACCATAAAGGGTTCTTCATCTTGTCCTTAGATTAACCATTTGGGTCCATGAAGAACCTTTTTCAAATGAGAACTCGTCTATGTAGAAAAAGCTTTTTTTCCACCAGTCTACAATGTAAATGTGGTCGCCGCTCAGGGGCTCACCTTGACGTCCTGGAGGAAAATGCGTCCACCTCTCTTGTTCTGGAAGGAGAGCAGCTTGTCGGCGTGCTCCCGCTCCTCGTCGCTGTTCTCCTTGAAGAAGTGCGCGAAGCCAGGCAGAGCCACATCGTCACGGGAGAAATAGAAAGCCTGGGTGGATAAACAGAAAACTGTGTGGTTAGAGAAAAAAAACATGCCAAACATGACTCAGCATTCTGTTCTTGTTGTGGCAACTAAGCTTGATGACAAAGGCATGAATCAGTCTAGTCCGTAGTCCACTTGGTAACCTGCCAATTAAACTGTCAAGGAGTTGTTACGCGCTCTGTCCAAGGTAGGATGGATTCCCGGCTTCATTTGAATGTTATATCTACCTGAAGGCTCTTAATAGCCTAGCCAAGTAGAACTCAAATATGTACTTCACGGAGATCAGTTTATTGGCTATTCATTGTCTAGGCCTACAGAAAAGTCAGGTGAAAAATTGCATTTAGGCCCAGGTATAATAATACACAGGTAGATCAACAAAACGGTCATCTTGGTAGACTCCTTACCATTGAAGTGTAGGTGTAGGAGGCAAACATCTCCATGTTGATCATCCGGTTGATGGCAGCTTCGCAATCGTTGTGATAGTTCTGGCGGATCTGAGACTCCATCTTGGCAGATTTTCTTTTATATCTAAATTAACGGTACAAAAATAGAGTTCCTTAGACTATTTTGCTATTACAGTTCAAGTAAGTGTTATGTTACCAATCCGGAATGTTCTATGACGCGGGACGAAGGCAGAGGAGTTCCGTTCAATCACTGTTGAAGCAAGAACTTCTTTATGCGTCTTCCCAGACTTGTGAAATGGAAGGAGCCTTGTTCGCTCTATTTATTGTTCTGAACGGACCGCGTCAGTGAAATCCACCCTCACAGAGCGTAGCCAATCACCTTTAGAATTTCAACAGAATCTGGGCGGATCATTTGATGACGATCCCACTCATACACGTGACCTAAAGTGAAGATGATGTATTATATTGACAAGAGAACCAAGTGACCACTCTAACAATGGAAATACATGTGGTCAGTGATTGAAGACAGAAACAGGTGGGACCATTCTAGACAATGAGAGTGCAGGTACGCGTGTGAACAACACGCACAACTAAACGTCGTTTTTTTCCAAGTTGCCGGAATCCCATGTGCATCCACATATATTAGTACATTTGTAAAAGCTTAAACATTACGAAACTTCTATTCGATAAGTAATCCTCAAGTAATTTGAAAAAAAAAACGGGCTTATCTCACAGATTTTGGGTGGAGTAAATGCTCTCGCCTTGACCTCTTCTTCTCAGTCTGTAATTTTTTTTAAACTTTGTTTATTACAAAGTAACATTTTATTGGTAACATCTAAAGCAGTAGTATCAGCCAAAAGCAATGCTACAGTACAGGTCTAACTACAGCGGTTATTGTTGAAAAATGTGTGTGTGTTATATCCTTAGAAGAAAATAGGAAGAATTTGAACATTCATTCTAATATTAGGCTAATTGAGAAATAGTCTACGTCGACGTTTGATTTAGGGTATAAAAGGAATTTAACTTCGAGACGCAGTTCTGTAAACGTCTGTTTCATTCTCTAAGAGCACATGTTTCAATAGCGTATGTAGCTGAATGATTTACCTTTTCCAGAATGCAGTCAAAAGAAAAACTGTAGGGTTTATCACACTTTTTTTAATATCAATTCAATTTTCAGTATGAGGTATGGGAATACAGTGGTGGACTGAGAAAGAAAGGCTGGATTTTGTAGAAATGGTATTTGATGATACACCTTTCAGTTTCAAATGACATATTGTAGTTGACAAATGGTCTATCAAAGATGATTACATTAGCCTAGAAATAACTACACAAAATCAGTAGCTACAAACATCTAACCATACATAGGTTATTAAGCTAAAACTGTGAAGTGGAAAACTTTTTACAGCTAATAAAAATCAAAGACTACAGTAATAAAGTAACCTTCCTAACAACTTCAGTTCACATGACCTTATCTTCCACAACTGTTGACAGGGTGCTTTCAGGGTGCTGGGTTATTGCTCAATACAGCCATGTAGTTGAAACGTCATTGGTGTTCATAAGAACTAGAGCTGTGTTCGAATACTCATACTAATCTCTGGATAACATGAAAACAGCCTCACTATGCTAGGGCGAGTAAACTGGTCAGAGTGAGGTGTTCTCTCATTTGTGTTTAGAAGTAGCTAGTAAGCTAGCCAAAGTTAGCCAGTTAGCTTGGGTGCTTGACTGCCGTTGTGAGGTCAGAACGCTCTAATCAACCCTACTCCTTAGCCAGAAAATCCAGTGTGGGCTCTGAATGCTCCGAGAGCGAAACGCTTTGAATTTACGAACGGACAATCTGACAACGCTCTGAATTTACGAACGCCCAGAGCGTACTCTGGCACTCCAGATTGAATTTACAAACACACCCGAAATCGTATGATGTCTAGCTTGTAATTTGTTATGCTAACAAGCTAGCAAGAGCATCAGCTTCCGGTAGACAGGCGAAGCGCTAGTAAGCTCAACTAAAAGTTCACCGTTCTTTTACAGTATACTCAAATGTAACCTTTATTTAACTAGGCAAGTCAGTTGAGAACAAATTATTCTTTTCAATGACGGCTTACTCCGGCCAAACCCAGACGACACTGGCTGGGCTCAATCACAGCCAGATGTGATACAGCCTGGTTTTGAACCAAATGCTATAGTGACGCAGCTTGCATTGAGATGCAGTGCCTTAGACCGCTGCGCCACTCGGGAGCCCTATGAACTAATAGTATATAGTATGCAGTATGTACTCATTAAGTATGTAGTATACAGTATGTAGTATGGGTATTCGAACACAGCTTAGGTCTTCTGGGGCAGTATGCATCAAGCCTCTCAGAGTAAGAGTGCCGATTTAGGATCAGTTTAGCCTTTTAGATCACATTGAATAACATTACATGGATGGGGAATCTCCTCCCCCCAGCCTCCACTGATTATACAGCCCCTGGTCTTTCCTGGTGTACTATGTAAGGTAGTGCCTCTACTCCAATTGTTTGAGAACAGAACCCCCTTTTTCCTAAAATGTCAGCCAAAACAGGCTCTATCTATCAGTTTGTCATAGCTACTATCTAGGTTCATTGTTTGTTGGAAAAGTATGAAGCTGTTTCAAATGGGGGTAAGGGTCTTCAACATAGATAATCCTTGAAGTATGTGACCTGCTCTCTGTTACTTTGATCAACTGTTCTAGACAGAATCTCACTTTATAGTGTAATGTTTTCATTATGAGACAAAGCCTCTTCAGACTGTTGGGAGTGACAGTAGACTTATGCTTAAACAAATGTTACAAAAAGGTCTGTGAAATACTTGGTATTCCTTTTCTTTCTTCGAAAAGGGACATCACTTTTTGACTAAATGATGTGTCATGCTTAAAGGATGAGCTACCCGACTGCTCGGAGGCATCTGCATGGTCCTTAAGCACACCGTTGCCTCGCTTTTGTATCACATTCGAATGATAAACGGCGGGGACACAGCTACCCCCTGTCCCCAGTTAAATGTGCGCCTGCTTATTCCTGTCATAACCTCCTGTTGGTTCTACTACAGTATGGACTGACTCAGGCTCTGCCCTGGCTGTATTTCTGCTTTGTCATTGTGACTCAGCATTCTGGGTTCTCAAGCAGAGACGGAAGAGGAAGCGAGACAGCCACTGTCTGCTTAAGGAACACTGTCTGCTTAAGGAGGCTAAGCAGACAGTGTTCCTTAAGCAGACAGTGGCTGTCTCACTTCCTCTTCCGTCTCTGCTTGAGAACCCAGAATGCTGGGTCACGGTGGTAAACGGCCTGAGTGAACTATCTTCATTTATCAACCATCGTTGGTCTCGAGGTATTTCTGTTCTGTTATCACAGTGACAATGGTGGAAGGAGGTAGAGTTTTGTGACTGCAGAAACAGACATGAGGGGTGATGAATGGGTGAAGACCGGCTGATACCAGATTTTAAGAAAAGGAAAAACGGAAGAAGGAGAGAACAGCAGGAACATATACTATACTATGTAACTTACATATACTGTGTAACTTACTAAGGCATTTTTAAACAAATAGCTGTGAATGGTTGTTTCTGGTGAATTTAAGGGAAAATACAACAACTTTCCTGAAAATGTTCTAAATATAGTCAATCAGAACTCAAATACCAATATTTTTCTGTATTACTTTAAACTGTTGGTCTAACTATAACAGTTCAGAAAGTCACCACCAATGTCAAAACCCATTATTCTAATTATGTTCCTGTAGCGGATGCGTAACTGGTTTGCAGAGAAGTCAGGCGCAGGAGAGCAAAACTGGGAAAACTTAGTCGTTTAATAAACAACCCCAAAACGGTTCAAACAAACACGGGAGTACATGGGCACAAAAATAGCCCGTAACGCACCAGTATACAAATGTGCACAAGCACTACACAGAAACAATCCCACACAAAGGCATGTGGGGGAACAGAGGGTTATATACAAAACATGTAATTGAGGGAATTGAAACCAGGTGTGGAAAACAGACAAAACAAATGGAAAATGAAAAGTGGATCGGTGATGGCTAGAAGACCAGTGACGTCGACCGCCGAACACCACCCGAACAAGGAGAGGCACCGACTTCGGCGGAAGGCGTGACAGTACCCCCCCTTGACGCACGGCTCCAGCAGCGCCGACACTGGCCTCTGGGCCGACCCGGAGGGCAAGGCGCAGGGCGATCCGGACGGAGACGGTGGAACTCCCGCAGCATAGACGGGTCCAAAACGTCCTCCACCGAACCCAGCATCACTCCTCCGGACCGCATTCTCCCACTCCACAAGGTACTGAAGGCCCCTCCTCCGACGCCTCGAATCCAGTATGGAGCGGACTGAATACGCCGGGGCCCCCTCGATGTCCAGAGGGGGCGGAGGGACCTCCCACACCTCAGATTCCTGGAGTGGGCCAACCACCACCGGCCTGAGGAGAGACACATGGAACGAGGGGTTAATACGGTAATCAGGGGGAAGCTGTAACCTATAACAAACCTTGTTCACTCTCCTCAGGACTTTAAATTGCCCCACAAACCGTGGACCCAGCTTCCAGCAGGGCAGGCGGAGGAGCAGGTTTCGGGTCGAGAGCCAGACTGCGGTGACGGTCTGCGCTGGCTTTCTGGCGCAGCACGGCCCGCTGGAGGTGAACATGGGCGGCTTCCCATGTCTCCTCCGCAGGAGCCTCGGTCTGTCTCTGATGCCACAGCGCCAGAACCGGCTGGTACCCCAATACACACTGGAAGTGGGAGAGGTTAGTAGAGGAGTGGCGGAGCGAGCTCTGAGCCATCTCGGCCTAAGGCACGAATGCCACCCACTCCCCCGGCCGATCCTGGCAATCAGACCGCAGAAACCTGCCCACATCCTGGTTCACCCATTACGCTCGGGATGAAACCCTGAGGTCAGGCTGATCAAGACCCCCAGACGTTCCATGAACGCCTTCCAGACCCTCGAAGTAAACTGGGGACCTTGATCAGACACTATATCCTCAGGCACCCCCGTAGTGCCGGAAGACGTGCGTAATCAAGGCCTCCGCAGTCTGTAGGGCCGTAGGGAGACCGGGAAGAGGGAGGAGACGGCAGGACTTAGAGAACCGATCCACCACGAACAGGATCGTGGGTTTTCCCTGTGAGGAGCGAAGATCGGTCAGGAAATCCACCGACAGGTGTGACCAAAGCCGCAGTGGAACGGGTAAGGGGTGTAGCTTCCCTTTGGGTAGGTGCCTAGGAGCCTTACACTGAGTGCACCCCGAGCTGGAGGAAACATAAACCCTCACGTCCTTGGCCAAGGTAGGCCACCAGTACTTCAGCACCCGGCACAGCCAGAAGAGGACTGGCCACCCCTCACAGCATGGTTCCTCTCTAGGTTTCTTCCAAGGGTTCTGGCCTTTCTAGGGAGTTTTTCCTAAACACCGTGCTTTTACACCTGCATTGCTTGCTGTTTGGGGTTTTAGGCGGGGTTTCTGTACAGCACTCTGTGACATCAGCTGATGTAAGAAGGGCTTTATAAATACATTTGTTTTGATTTGATCATCCAAAGCTCCAATGTCATAACCCTACCATCTCCTGGTCGAGGATGAAAATCACTGCCTGCGTACCAGGATGCCGGAAGACCTTCTTTCCTGTAACCTGTGGTTCTATATCGTTTGAGAGTCCTGAAAGTACCCTCCAGCCCATCAGTCGGTCCTCCTGTATCATTGGCCCTGTGATTTGGGAAGTAGATGGGGACATCCGCAAGGCTCTGGAACCTGCTCCTGCTACCTGCACTCCAGAAGCATCTACGTCATCACGGGGGTAAGAGATCGACCTGGGCACACACATTCCTCGTAGCTGGAAACCCAGGTATCACCCGCGCTATCCAAACCCTCTCTGATGGCCCACCTTGGCGCAGGACGTCGCCCGCTATGTCAACTCCTGCTCCTTATGTGCCCAAACCAAATCCCCCCAGCACGCTCAAGCAGGGAAACTACTTCCAATTCCAATGCCTCAGCGACCTTGGTCCCATCTGTCCATTGACTTTTTTACTGATCTCACCCCGTCTGATGGTTTCACCACTGTTATGGTTGTTGTGTACAGATTCTCCAAATCCTGCCATTTCATCTCTCTCTCTGGTCTCCCTACCGCTCTCCAGGTTGCTGAGGCACTGTACCAGCAGGTCGTCTGGCACTATGGCCTTCCAGAGGACATCGTCTCCCACCGTGGCACCCAATTCATGAAGTGGGTATGGAGAGCCTTCATGGAGAAGCTGGGGGCCACGGCCAATCTCACATCCAGGTATCGGCCTCAGTCCAAAGGGCAGGTGGAAAGGACCAACCAGGAGCTGGGGAGTGGGCCCTGTTCTTTCTCTAGGCAGAGTACAGCCAGAACTCACTTCGTCACTCCTACACCGGGCTGACTCCCTTCCAGTCGACGAGTGGTTCCGGCATGCAGTCCGCCGTCAGAAGGATCAGGCAGACCGCCACCGCAGTGTGGCTCCTGTGTTCCATCCTGGTGATCGCATCTGGCTCTCCACAAGGAAATTTCCGCTCCGCCTGCCCTGCCGGAAGCTGAGCCCCCAGTTTGTGGGGCCCTTCAAGGTCCTCCGGAGGGTCAATGAGGTAACTTACCACCAACTTCCGGATCTCACCGTTTTGTCATGTTTCCCTCCTCAGGCCGGTGGTTCCTGGTCCCCTGGCTGATGCGTCCCTTGTGACACCCATCCGCCTCCACTGAACATCGATGGGACCCCTACCTATGCCGTCAGGTCCCTACTGGACTCCCGAAGTCAGCTTCAGTACCTGGTGGACTGGGAGGGGTGCGGCCCAGAGGAGAGCTGTTGGGTTTCGGCAGCCGACATCCTGGACCCCAACATTGTCCAGGATTTCCATCTCCGCCGTCCGGACCATTCCGCTCTTCACCCTAGGGCCACACCTACTCCCGCTCCCTCTCTCCAGTGCTCAACTTTGCTGGTCTACTAACCATTACGCACACCTGGACTTCACACACACTTGGCCTAGTATGCTAATTAAGTTGTTTGAGAACACAATCCCCTTTTTTCAAGTATGTAACCCAAAACCGGCTCTATTAGTTTGTCATAGCTACTATCTAAGTTTATTGTTAGTTTAAAATGATAATGATGCTTCAAATGGGGGAAGGGTCTTTGAACATAGATAGCCCTTGAAGTGTGTTCTCTGCTCTCTGTGACTTTGACCAACTCTTAGACTGAACCTCACTTTATAGCCTAATGTTTTCATTATGAGTGCAAACAAAGTTTTGGAGACAATGAGACGAAGCCCCTTCAGACTGTTGGGAGTGACAGTCTTACTGTATGCTTAAACCGGTGTTACAAAAGGCCTGTGACATACCTAGCATAAAGGATAAGTTTGTTGTTTTAAACCAAAGCATATAGGCCTAGCTATAAATCCTTACCCTGACAGTAGTCTATGGGCCAGGAGAGATTGTAATCCATGGTTCAGATCAGGAGGATTGAGATTTTGAGTCATTTTCATAGTATCACAAAAGGACAAATGTTCCTGTAATTGCTGTCATCTCAACTGTTGCTAGTCAGCTGCAACCCTTATGAACTGTTGTTAGTCAGCTGCAACCCTCACTCATTCAAAGTGACCTTGTTATAGCAGAAGGGCCAACTTCAGGAGTGAACGTTATTGATAATAAGGGTTTCACAGAGAAGATCGGACATCTCTAAAATGAAAAAGGATGTCTCTACCTTCAGCAAATTATATTTTACTTAAACCCTCCCTGAACGCTTGAGAAAAAAACAAGTAACACTCTCCTGTACCCCAAAAAATTATTAAAACAAAGTGGATAACAGAGCATCCTTGCAGTTTACCCTCAAAAAATGACGCGTTTTGGCTGCATGGCCTTCGTCAGGGAGGCTCTGCAGCCGAAACGCGTCGGTTTTTAAAAACCTTGTTTCTATTGCTCATGCCATACTAATAAAGGCATTTTAATTAATTATATGAAGAGTGTCTTGGTCCTTCTTTCTTTTTTGATGACCAACTCACCCCGTTTACCAAAGAGCGCCTTCTGTCTACCAACATTTACTATTGGATACCTCAGTAGCGCTTCCTTTCCTCCTCTCTCCTTAGATATGTTGTTTAAGAAACTGTTCTTTGTCCTGTCAGCATTACATGGCAACGCAGGAATTTTGATAGCGCACAGTGCTGCGGGCCAGAAGGCTGTGGGTTCACAGACCCCTATGGACAAGAGTAAGGGTGGAAAGATCTAATTTCTAGTAAAAGCATTGCATGAATCTATCATTGTATTTGCAGGTCCGAGAAGAATTTGCCTTTATAAACATTTCATGCAACTCTACGTAATTTTACATATTAGAATACTATTTTTTGTGTTCATCTTATGCAGTGATGACCTGTCATTCAGGGCAGCTTCGTTTTTCATGCTTAGCTTTGTTTGAGCCTCACCTGTTGTGCATGTTATTTTGGCATTAATATGTGTCACATATCAGTTTGCAAACAATGTACAAAAACAACAACTAAGTGAGTTAATAAAGACGCATACAACATGGTCTATTTTTTGCTTTCTTGAGTAAGGCAGCTCCAAAATGCAGGTGTTTCAGCCTAACTCAGTTTTTTCTGTGGTGGTGGGGCAGCCAGCAGAAAATACAGAGCGTAGAGGTTGGTAATCTTCTCTAATAGTTAGCAAGCTAGCAGTCATCATCATGAATCAAGTTGACAATCTACTGGCAAATCATTTTCAATCCTTGTCATGAAGGAAATTCTGAACAGAAATTATAGATAAAATGTATCTGTGCTCATCGACCATTGGACATAAACATTGCACAACAAATTGGTAATCGCAAATTCAACAATGAGTGGTTTGGAAGGAAACAGTGGCTAACTGCAAGCATTGCAAAGCAATCACTAGCCTACTATTCAGTGGAGTTGGTGTGTGGTCCAAGTCTGGGTCTCTTTACAAGCTTAAAAGGATACACATTCAACATTGGTCATGCCATTGGCTGAGTTCAAAACAACTGGAAACTTGGAACTGGGAAATCTCAGACTTCAGTGAGTTCAAGACAACTGGGAACTCAGAAAAAATTTGCTCCGACTGGGAAAATACGTTTTGAATGGTGATCCAACTCGGAATTCCAAGTCGGAAACTCAGGCTTCTTTCTAGACCTCCGACCTGAAGATCACTGACTTCATGATTCGAACTTGTTATTTTTGTAGAGTTCCCAGTTGTCTTAAAAGCCCCATAAATCCAGAGAATGGCAGACTTTTATGACAAACTTTGACGCCCATCTTCCTGTTCATGTGAGCACAGCACAAACAGGTGAGTCCAGAAAGGTATTGTATGCTGCTACATAAATTATGTAGTATGCCAGGGAGATATGCATACTGTATCTAAGAAAGTAATACCAAGTGTATGTTGTGTAGTAAGCTGCTAGTAGCCCATGTTCCTTAACCTAATAATTGGGTCCTTTTCCCCCTCATAACATAGCCTAATGTTCTGACTTGGTGGTGCACATGTAGCCTATAGCCTGTTTTAGAGAAATGTCATCATCAAATATTGTAAGAGCTTTCATTGTCTGCTTATATGCCCCCTTTATTTATTCTATGGTTCTGACTTCTGTAAGATTTAACAGATGGCTACTCTTCTTCAACAACAGAAAGTCACAAGGGTTTCCTAAAAGCTGTCTATGTTTAAACATATTTTGAACAGACAGTGAATAGCTTAATCAATTGAAAGTGACAGAATTAGATTACTACCCAAGCAAATTCCATGTTTTGCCTCCTCCGCTATTGAAGATTGTAGCTCAGACTCTGAATGTCAAAGAAACATTCAGCATAAAGCATAACGGACCAAAGTGCTGTTATAGATCACTTAATGTAATTGGATCTGTTTGATTTTATTCCAGATCTTAAGACAACAATGGCCTGTGCTTTTTGCCATTTCCTTTAATAAAAGGTAGGCCTATGGCATACCCTCTCATACCCCCTCAATTCCAGTACTGGATTTAACTTAACAGCCCTTCACTGACATGGAGGTAGGCTACTAAAGAGTGCATGGTGGATGGAGGAATTGAATTACAAATCTATGGATATAGCAGCCTATAGCATAATTCTGCCTGTTAAACAGGTAGAGCTACCTCTTATTTCTTGCTTATTTTCAGCACCATCAGCTGTCCATTTCCAATTGATTGTGCCGCGACTGCTGCTTCAAGTTTCAGCACCACAATGTAAGTAACTAAAATCGGACTTATTGTGATGTCAATAAGATTTTCCTCCAGGTACCCATTCTGTACATTTTTATCCATCTCTTAGCATTACAATTTTATCATAAAAACTAAGAATGTTCTTAAGTTAAAGTTATAAACAGAAGTGATAGTAATACAGAGCTCTTTCATTTAAAGTTCTGAAGGGTGACACAGCGATTTTAGTCTGTACTCTTTCCCCTTCCCCCTCTATTCCTATTTCTCTCCCCCCTTCCCACTCCTGTCATAACCTCCTGTTGGTTCTACTACAGTATGGAATGACTCAGGCTCTGCCCTGGCTGTATTTCTGCCTTGTCATTGTGACTCAGCATTCTGGAGTCTCAAGCAGAGACGGAAGAGGAAGCGAGATGTTCCACTCCATCAATGGTTCTGTTTCAATGGAAGTCAAGGACTAAGCAGACAGCTATCGCATTGGTGTCTATGGAGAACACTTCCCCCGGCCCCCTTAAGCAGACAGTGGTAAATGGCCTGAGTGAACTACCTTCATTTATCCACCATCTTTGGCCTGGAGGCCATTCTTTTCCGCTTTCACCGTGACGATGGTGGAAGGAGGCTGGGTCTCGTGACTGTGGAAACAGAGCGGTGGTGAGTGGGCGAAAACATGCTGAGACCAGGAAAAAAAAGGAAGAAGGAGAGAACAGCAGTAAGAAATACTATGTAACTTACTAAGGCATTTTTAACCAAATAGCTGTAATATGGTTGTTTCTGATGAATGTTGGAGGTAAAATACACCAACAACTTTCCTGATCATCTGGCCAATATACCCCAATCACAAATCAAGTAACAATATTTTTAAACTGTTGGTCTAACTAACCGTTTAGAAAATCATCACCAAACCCCTTGGTTTTTCACACTCAGTAGTTTCCCGTGTGTATCAAGAATGATCCACCTCACATAGGGACATACAGCCAATTTAACACAACTGTGGGAAGCATTGTAGTCAACATGGGCCAGCATCCCTGTAGAACTCTATCAACACCATGTAGATCGAGTCCTTGCCCCCAACGAATTGAGGCTGTTCTGAGGGAAAAAGGGGCGTTTGCAATTCAATATTAGGAAGTTGTTCTTAATGTTTTATACACCCAGTGTATATATACTGTATAGTGTCGTAAAAAAAGTATTTCCCCCTTTCTGATTTTCTCTATTTTTGCATATTTTTGATACTGAATGTTATCAGATCTTCAACCAAAACCTAATATTAGATAAAGGGAACGTGTTTACAAATAACAAAAAAAAGTATATTTAATTGTATTTATATAATTAACCAAGTTACGCAACACCTAATTCCCCTGTGTGAAAAAGTAATTGCCCCCTTACACTCAGTAATTGGTTTTGCCGCCTTTAGCTGCAATGACTGCAACCAAATGCTTCCTGTAGTCGTTGATCAGTCTCTCACATTGCTGTGGAGGAATTTGCATGCAGAACTGCTTTAACTCAACGTAATTTGTGGGTTTTCAAGCATGAACTGCTCATTTCAAGTCCTGCCACTACATCTAAATTGGGATTAGGTCTGGACTTTGACTAGGCCATTCCCAAACATAAAATGTATTGCTTTTTAAAAAGTTTCATTTAGACTTGATTGTGTGTTTTGGATCATTGTCTTGCTGCATGACCTAGCTGCGCTTCAGCTTCAGCTCACAGACGGATGGCCTGACATTCTGCTGTAGTATTATCTGATACAGAGCAGAATTCATGGTTCCTTCTATTAAGGCAAGTCATCAAGGTCCTGAGGCAGCAAAGCATCCCCAAACCATCACACTACCACCACCATGCCGACAGAGATGGCAGCCTCGCTTCACGTTCTCAGGAAACTTCCTACATTGTTACCCCGGGAAATATTCAGTGTTATTACATACAACCGGGAGGAACTATTGGATATAAGAGCAACGTCAACTTACCAACATTACGACCAGGAATTCGACTTTCCCGAAGCAGATTCTCTGTTTGGTACCCCAACTAGGACAATAGACTGGATCCCAGCCGGCGACTCAAAACAACGGCGGCGCTGGAGAAGGGGGAAACGCGGCGGTCTTCTGGTGAAGCTACGTAGACGGGCGCATCGTGCACCTGTCCCGAGTATTTTAATCGCCAATGTCCAGTCTCTGGACAACAAAGTGGACGAAATCAGAGCGAGGGTTGTCTTCCAGAGAGACATCCGAGACTGCAACGTTCTTTGCTTCACGGAAACATGGCTCACTCAGGAACGTTATCAGAGTCGGTACAGCCACCTGGTTTCTCCACGCATCGCGCCGACACAAACAAACATCTATCTGGTAAGAAGAAGGGCAGGGGTGTGTGTCTTATGATTAACGAGACGTGGTGTGATCATAACAACATACAGGAACTCAAGTCCTTTTGTTCACCTGGCATAGAATTCCTTACAATCAAATGCCGACCGCATTATCTACCAAGAGAATTCTCCTCGATTATAATCACAGCCATGTACATCCCCCCCCTCAAGCTGACACATCGAGGGCACTGAAAGAAATTCATTAGACTCTATGTAAATTGGAAACCACATATCCTGAGGCTGCATTTATTGTGGCTGGGGATTTTAATAAGGCTAATTTGAAAACAAGGCTCCCGAAATTTTACCAGCATATCGAATGTGCCACCCGGGCTGGTAAAATCCTGGATCATTGTTATTCCAACTTCCGTGATGCATACAAGGCTATTCTCCGCCCTCCTTTCGGCAAGTCTGACCATGACTCCATTTTGTTGCTCCCAGCCTACAAACAGAAACTTAAACAGGAAACGCCCATTCTCAGGTCTGTTCAACGCTGGTCCGACCAATCTGATTCCATGCTGCAAGATTGCTTCAAGCACGTGGACTGGGATATGTTCCGCATAGCGTCGGACAACAACATTGATGTATACGCTGATTCGGTGAGCGAGTTTATTAGCAAGTGCATTGGTGATGTTGTACCCATAGCAACTATTAAAACCTTCCCCAACCAGAAACCGTGGATTGATGGCAGCATTCGCACAAAACTGAAAGCGCGACCACTGCTTTTAACCAGGGTAAGGCTACCAAAAACATGACTGAATACAAACAGTGTAGCTATTCCCTCCGCAAGGTAATCAAACAAGCTAAGCGTCAATATAGAGACAAAGTAGAGTCACAATTCAACGGCTCAGACACGAGAGGAATGTGGCAGGGTCTACAGTCAATCACGGACTACAAAAAGAAAACCAGCCCCGTCGCGGACCATGACGTCAACTAAACAACTTCTTTGCTTGCTTTGAGGATAATACAGTGCCACCGACACGGCCCGCTACCAAAACCTGCGGGCTCTCCTTCACTGCAGCCAACGTGAGGAAAACATTTAAATGTGTTAACCCTTGCAAGGCTGCTGGCCCAGATGGCATCCCTGGCCGTGTCCTCAGAGCATGCGCAGACCAGCTGGCTGGTGTGTTTACGGACATATTCAATCAGTCCCTATCCCAGTCTGCTGTTCCCACATGCTTCAAGAGGGCCACCATTGTTCCTGTTCCCAAGAAAGCTAAGGTAACTAAGCTAAATGACTATCGCCCCGTAGCACTCACTTCCGTCATCATGAAGTGCTTTGAGAGACTAGTCAAGGATCATATCACCTCCATCCTGCCAGACACCCTGGACCCACTCCAATTTGCTTACCGTCCCAACAGGTCCACAGACGACGCAATCGCAATCACACTGCATACTGCCCTAACCCATCTGGACAAGAGGAATACTTATGTAAGAATGCTGTTCATCGACTACAGCTCAGCATTTAACACCATAGTTCCCTCCAAGCTCGTCATTAAGCTCGAGACCCTAGGTCTCGACCCAACCCTGTGCAACTGGGTCCTGGACTTCCTGACGGGCCGGCCCCAGGTGGTGAGGGTAGGAAACAACATCTCCACCCCGCTGATCCTCAACACTGGGGCCCATCAGAAGTGCGTGCTCAGGCCCCTCCTGTACTCCCTGTTTACCCATGACTGCGTGGCCAAGCACGCATCCAACTCAATCATCAAGTTTGCTGACGACACTACAGTGGTAGGCTTGATTACCAACAACGACGAGACGGCCTACAGGGAGGAGGTGAGGGCCCTCGGAGTGTGGTATCAGGAAAATAACCTCTCACTCAATGCCAACAAAACAAAGGAGATGATCGTGGACTTCAGGAAACAGGAGAGGGAGCACCCCCCTATCCACATCGACGGGACAGTAGTGGAAAAGGTGGAAAGTTTTAGGTTCCTCGGCGTACACATCACGGACAAACTGAATTGGTCCACCCACACAGACAGCGTGGTGAAGAAGGCGCAACAGCGCCTCTTCAACCTCAGGAGGCTGAAGAAATTCGGCTTGTCACCAAAATCACTCACAAACTTCTACAGATGCACTATCGAGAGCATCCTGTCGGGCTGTATCACCGCCTGGTACGGCAACTGCTCCGCCCACAACCGTAAGGCTCTCCAGAGGGTAGTGAGGACTGCACAACGCATCACCGGGGGTAAACTACCTGCCCTTCAGGACACCTACACCACCCGATGTCACAGGAAGGCCAAAAAGATAATCAAGGACAACAACCACCCGAGCCACTGCCTGTTCACCCCGCTATCATCCAGAAGGCGAGGTCAGTACAGGTGCATCAAAGCTGGGACCGAGAGACTGAAAAACAGCTTCTACCTCAAGGCCATCAGACTGTTAAACAGCCATCACTAACATTGAGTGGCTGCTGCCAACATAATGACTTAAATCTCTAGCCAATTTAAAAATAGGAATTGGATGTAACAAATGTATCACTAGCCACTTTAAACAATTTTGTATATAATGTTTACATATCCGACATTACTCATATCAAATGTATACACTGTACTCTAAACCATCTACTGAATCTTTCCTATGCCGTTCGGTCATCAACTCAAATCTCTAGCCACTTTAATAATTATAATCGGATGAAATAAATGTATCTGTCACGTCCTGGCCATAGGTAGCCCTTTTGGCTGCTCATTTGTGTTTTGGTCAGGACGTGATCAGGGGTGTTTTGGTCTATGTTTTGTATTTCTATGTTGGTTGGTTTGGGTTCCCAATTAGAGGCAGCTGTTAGTCGTTGTCTCTAATTGGGAATCCTATTTAGGTTGTTCAGTCCCCCCACCTTGTTGTGGGATATTATACTTAGGTTTGTAGTTGTGTGTACCATACCTGCGTTACGGTCGGTGTGTTAATTTCTTTTGTTTTGGTGAGTTCCAACCAATAAATATGTTTCACTCAACCCTGCACTCTGCGCCTTGGTCCAATTCTCAACAAGACCATGACAGTATCACTAGCCACTTTAAACGATGCCATTTATATAATGTTTACATATCCTACATTACTCATCTCATATGTATATACTGTACTCCATACCATCTACTGCATCTTGCCTACGCCGATCAGCCATCGCTCATCCATATATTTATATGTACATACTCGTATTCAATCCTTTACTCTTGTGTGTATAAGGTAGTTGTGAATTTGTTAGATTACTTGTTAGATACTACTGCATGGTCGGAACTAGAAGCACAAGCATTTCGCTACACTCGCATTAACATCTGCTAACCATGTGTATGTGACAAATAAAATTTGATTTTATTTGATTTTGATTTGATGCTTGATAGTTGGTATGAGGTTCTTACTGTGGAATGTAGTGTTTGGTTTTCGCCAGACATAATGGGACCCATCCGTTGTATAGGAAATCATGTCCAGTCCTAATAGGCTGAAGATTCTATTATGAATAAAAGTATTGTGTTGGTCTACCTGGAAACAGAGGCTAATTACTTTGGACTTTTCAGACGGATTGTATTACTCCAAAATGAATGAAAATAAAATTATGCTGACACCGTCTAAAATATAATTTAGAAATGAGCCCAATACCATTTTGGTCCATATTATCAGACAGGTGTGTTATTTAGCAGTAAGCTAGATCATAAACTCAGAACATTATCTTGTTGCATTTGCTGTTACTGCCTACCGTGCTATGTTGTTGTCTTAGGTCTCTTATGTAGTGTTGTGTTGTCTCTCTTGTCATGTGTGTTTTGTCCTATATTTCTATTTAATTTATTTTTATTTTTAATCCCAGCCCCCGCAGGAGGCCTTTTGCCTTTTGGTAGGCCGTCATTGTAAATAAGAATTTGTTCTTAACTGACTTGCCTAGTTAAATAAAGGTTCAATAAAAAGAAATACATTTAGCCCTCTGGGGGCGATTACCATTTTTCAATTGGTTGTTCAGCACATTACCGTGTCCGTTGAATTCAATGCTGCCCATTGTTCAGTCTTACTGAACGCAACCATGCAGTTTATGCTAACACTCAGCAATATCATGGCACGATTGACCAATAGAAGCTCACTATAGTCTCCAACCCCTACTGGATTGGCTGTTGAAACCTCATTTGCTGTCAGCTTGCTAACCACCACTTGGCAAGCCACTCTGGACGAAGCTTGCATGGCTAAGCGATGCATTGCTGTATATATACCTCCTGTAACGCCTAAACCAAGCTGCTGCTAAAAACTCTGCTTTTAAAATGGTGCAGTTCACCTATTTTTAAGAGCAGAAATAAATGTAGCAGTAATGGAAAGCTGGGATCTCCCTCGTAACAGTGGCTATCAAAGCTGCTTTCAAACTGTGTTTCTCCCCTGATTATATTAAGAAATCAAATCAAATGTGAGATGACTGTGCACATGGGCCTCAGGGGAAATGTGTAGGATTTGGGATGTCAATATGTATATGATACAGTATGATACAGTGCATTCGGAAAGTATTCAGACCCCTTGACTTTTTCCAGATTTTGTTACGTTACAACCTTATTCTAAAATGGATACAATAATTTTTTCCCCTCATAAATCTACACCCAATACGGCATAACGACAAAGTGAAAACAGGTTTTTAGAAATGTTTGCAAAAACGAGAAATACCTTATTTACATAAGTATTCAGAGCCTTTGCTATGAGACTCGAAATTGAGCTCAGGTGCATCCTGTCTCCATTGATCATCCTTGAGATGTTTCTACAACTTGATTGGAGCACACCTGTGGTACATTCAATTGATAAGACATGATTTGGAAAGGCACACAACTATATACAGTGGGACTCAAATCCTGCAGTGCCAGACGTGTCCCCCTGCTTAAGCCAGTACATGTTCAGGCCCGTCTGAAGTTTGCTAGAGAGCATTTGGATGATCCAGATGAGGATTGGGAGAATGTCATATGGTCAGATGAAACCAAAATATAACTTTTTGGTAAAAACTCAACTCGTCGTGTTTGGAGGACAAAGAATGCTGAGTTGCATCCAAAGAACACCATACCTACTGTGAAGCATGGGGGTGGAAACATCATGCTTTGGGGCTGTTTTTCTGCAAAGGGACCAGGACGACTGATCCGTGTAAAGGAAAGAATGAATGGGGCCATGTATCGTGAGATTTGGAGTGAAAACCTCCTTCCATCAGCAAGGGCATTGAAGATGAAACGTGGCTGGGTCTTTCAGCATGACAATGATCCCAAACACACCGCCCGGCAACGAAGGAGTGGCTTAAGAAGCATTTCAAGGTCCTGGAGTGGCCTAGCCAGTCTCCAGATCTCAACCCCATAGAAAATCTTTGGAGGGAGTTGAAAGTCCGTGTTGCCCAGCGACAGCCCCAAAACATCACTGCTCTAGAGGAGATCTGCATGGAGGAATGGGCCAAAATACCAGCAACAGTGTGTGAAAACCTTGTGAAGACTTACAGAAAACGTTTGACCTCTGTCATTGCCAACAAAGGGTATATAACAAAGTATTGATAAACTTTTGTTATTGACCAAATACTTATTTTCCACCATAATTTGCAAATAAATAAATGAAAAATCCTACAGTGATTTTCTGGATTTTTTTTCCTCATTTCGTCTGTCATAGTTGAAGTGTACCTATGATGAAAATTACAGGCTTCTCATCTTTTTAAGTTGGAGAACTTGCACAATTGGTGGCTGACTAAATACTTTTTTGCCCCACTGTATATGTCCCCCCCACATCTAAAACCTAAGTTGAGCACCTGGTAATAATAGTGGGAGGGAGGGAGCAATTTGGAGAGAGGGGGAAGGGGAAAGAGTACAGACTAAAAACACTGTGTCACCCTTCAGAACTTCAATAGAAAGAGTTATGTAATGGTTAACCATTTACAGTATTACTTACTGTTTATACCTTTGACTTTAACAACTTAACACAGGTTCTCGGGGTTGAACATTACAGAAAATATTTGCATAAAAAAATTAAGACAATTCTTTGTCAATTTCAATTTTAATGCTATGTTTGCTAAAATAAGGTCACTTAGAACAACCTGGACTCAGGGGTAGACGTAACATAGTAAAAGTACATTCGGGATACTCCAATGAGTATGATATGTTTTGTATGGCAGGTGTTCATTTGTGGATGTCCATCATCCATTTCGTATTATATTTTACGAATTGTAATTCGTACAATATGTTACGATTTGCTAAACTTATGATATGTTACGAATTCAAATTTGTTGTTGCTAATGTTAGCTCGGTGGCTAGGTGCTAACGTTAGCTAGGTGGCTAAAGTTAGCTAGGCTAGGGGTTAAGGTTAGGAAAAAGGGGGTTCTGTTCTCAAACAATTGGAGTAGAGGCACTACCTTACATAGTAGGCCAGAAAAGACCAGGGGCTGTATAATCAGTGGAGGCTGGGGGGAGGAGATTCCCCATCCATGTAATGTTATTCAATGTGATCTAAAAGGCTAAACTGATCCTAAATCGGCGCTCTTACTCTGAGAGGCTTGATGCATACTGCCCCAGAAGACCTAAGCTGTGTTCGAATACCCATACTACATACTGTATACTACATACTTAATGAGTACATACTGCATACTATATACTATTAGTTCATAGGGCTCCCGAGTGGCGCAGCGGTCTAAGGCACTGCATCTCAATGCAAGCTGCGTCACTATAGCATTTGGTTCAAAACCAGGCTGTATCACATCTGGCTGTGATTGAGCCCAGCCAGTGTCGTCTGGGTTTGGCCGGAGTAAGCCGTCATTGAAAAGAATAATTTGTTCTTAACTGACTTGCCTAGTTAAATAAAGGTTACATTTGAGTATACTGTAAAAGAACGGTGAACTTTTAGTTGAGCTTACTAGCGCTTCGCCTGTCTACCGGAAGCTGATGCTCTTGCTAGCTTGTTAGCATAACAAATTACAAGCTAGACATCATATGATTTTGGGTGTGTTCGTAAATTCAATCTGGAGTGCCAGAGTACGCTCTGGGCGTTCGTAAATTCAGAGCGTTGTCAGATTGTCCGTTTGTAAATTCAAAGCGTTTCGGGCTCGGAGCGTTCAGAGCCCACACTGGACGCTCTGGCCGAGGAGTAGGGTTGATCGGAGCGTTCTGACTTCACAACGGCAGTCAAGCACCCAAGCTAACTGGCTAACTTTGGCTAGCTTGCTAGCTACTTCCAGACACAAATGAGATAACACCTCACTCTGACCATTTTACTCGCCCTAGACAGCTGGTTAGGCTGTTTTCATGTTATCCAGAGCGTTGGTGACTGTAACTGTGGTGCTGGCAACAATTTAATTACACTTTTTTGCAGACGTTTACTGACACCGGTTATATTCAACGGGTGTTACGTTTGTAAATTCATCAATTAATCTGCACTTTGGCACACTCAGATGAGAGTGCTCTGAAATCGGAGTAGATAGCCAGAGCGAATTAACAATGTCCATTGAGAACGCACAATGACTATACCACTTATCTATGCCTGATGTATTAATAGCCAACTAACTTTATGTTAGGTAGCTAGCTAATGTACCGGTACATCAAATAAAATAAAATGTACAACAGGTGTAGACCTTACAGTGAAATGCTTACTTATGAGCCCCTAACCAACAGTGCAGTTTTAAAAAATATGGATAAGAATAAGAGATAAAAGTAACAAGTAATTAAAGAGCAGCAGTAAAAAATAACAATATATACAGAGGGGTGCCGGTACAGAGTCAATGTGCGGGGGCACCGGTCAGTTGAGGTGGTATGTACATGTAGGTAGAGTTGATTAAAGTGACAATGCATAGATGACAACAGAGAGCGGCAGTGGTGTGGAGAGGGGAGGGGAGGTGGGGGGGCAATGCAAATAGTCCTGGTAGCCATTTGACTAGATCTTCAGGAGTCTTATAGCTTGGGGGTAGAAGCTGTTTAGAAGCCTCTTTTGGTGCTCCGGTACCACTTGCCGTATGGTAGCAGAGAGAACAGTCTATGACTAGGGTGGCTGGAGTCTTTGACAATTTTTAGGGCCTTCCTCTGACACCGCCTGGTGTAGAGGTCTTGGATGGCAGGAAGCTTGGTGATGTACTGGGCCGTTCGCACTACCCTCTGTAGTGCCTTGCGGTTGGAGGCCGAGCAGTTGCCATACCAGGCAGTCAGGATGCTCTCGATGGTGCAGCTGTAGAACCTTTTGAGGATCTGAGGACCCATGCCAAATATTTTCAGTCTCCTGAGGGGGAATAGGTTTTGTCGTGCCCGCTTCACGACTGTCATGGTGGGCTTGGACCATGTTAATTTGTTGGTGATGTGGACACCAAGGAACTTGAAGCTCTCAACCTGCTCCACTGCAGCCACGTCGATGAGAATGGGTGTGTGCTCTGTCCTCTTTTCCTGTACTCCACAATCATATCCTTTGTCTTGATCACGTTGTCCTGGCACCACACAGCCAGGTCTCTGACCTGCTCCCTATAGGCTGTCTCGTTGTTGTCGGTGATCAGGCCTACCACTGTTGTGTCATCTGCAAATGTAATGATGGTGTTTGAGTCGTGCCTGGTCATGCAGTCATGAGTGAACAGGGAGTACAGGAGGGGGCTGAGAACGCACCTCTGAGGGGCCCATGTGTTGAGGATTAGCGTGGAGGATGTGTTGTTACCTACCCTTACCACCTGGGGGCGGCCCGTCAGGAAGTCCAGGATCCAGTTGCGGAGGGAGGTGTTTAGTCCCAGGGTCCTTAGCTTATTGATGAGCTTTGAGGGCACTATGGTGTTGAACGCTGAGCTGTAGTCAATGAATAGCATTCTCACATAGGTGTTCCTTTTGTCCAGGTGGGAAAGGGCAGTGTGGAGTGCAATTGAGACTGCATCATCTGCGGATCTGTTGGGGCGGTATGCAAATTGGAGTGGATCTAGGATTTCTGGGATGATGGTGTTGATGTGAGCCATGACCAGCCTTTCAAAGCACTTGACTACAGACGTAAGTGCTACGGGTCGGTAGTCATTTAGGCAGGTTACCTTAGTGTTCTTGGGCACAGGCACTACGGTGGTCTGCTTAAAACATTTTGGTATTGCAGACTCGGACAGGGAGAGGTTGAAAATGTCAGTGAAGACACTTGCTAGTTGGTCAGCACATGTTCGCAGTACATGTCCTGGTCATCCGTATAGCCCTGTGGCCTTGTGAATGTTGATCTGTCTAAAGGTCTTACTCACGTCGGCTGCGGAGAGCGTGATCACACAGTCTTCCGGTACAGCTGATGCTCTCATGCATGGTTCAGTGTTATTTGCCTCGAAGCGAGCATAGGAGTAGTTTAGCTCATCCGGTAGGCTTGTGTCACTGGGCAGCTCTTGGCTGTGCTTTCCTTTGTAGTCTGTAATGGTTTGCAGGCCCTGCCACATCCGACGAGCGTCAGAGCCAGTGTAGTACGACTCGATCTTAGTCCTGTATTGACGCTTTGCCTGTTTGATGGTTCGTCGGATGGCATAGCGGGATTTCTTATAAGCTTCCGGGTTAGAGTCCAGCTCCTTGAAAGCGGCAGCTCTAGCCTTTAGCTCAGTGCGGATGCTGCCTGTAATCCATGGCTTCTGGTTGGGGTATGTACGTACGGTCACTGTGGGGACGACGTCATCGATGCACTTATTGATGAAGCCAAGACAGATGTGGTGTACTCCTTAATGCCATTGGAGGAATCCCGGAACATATTCCAGTCTGTGCTAGCAAAAGAGTCCTGTAGCTTAGCATCTGCTTCATCTGACCACTTTTTTATTTATCTAGTCTCTGGTGCTTCCTGCTTTAATTTTAGCTTGTATGCCGGAATCAGGAGTATGGAATTATGGTCAGATTTGCCAAATGGAGGGCGAGGGAGAGCTTCGTATGCATCTCTGTGTGTGGAGTATGTCGTGGAAAAAATTATCTTCAAATTATGACACTCATACAAGAAACTTGTGAATTCAATAAGACCTTTAATTCAGAGCAATCAAAGGTTGAGCCGTGACCCGGATCACAGCTGACTCTGTGTCTCAGAGCACAGCCTTTATAGTATTTTCCTTACATAGACCCCTCCCCAAGCTTTACAGCTTCCCATATGTCCTGTTTCAATAGGGGTCTTTGTTACATAGTCTTCTGGCATCCTGCTTTTCCTCAGATCTGTTAATCAGTCCCAAATGGCCTTCCTGCTGGCCTCCTGTTTATCCTCAGATCTGTTAATCAGTCCCAAATGGCCTTCCTGCTGGCCTCCTCAGCTACTCCGCTTTAACAAATCCTACACATTATATATGTCTTTCTGTCATACTACTTCAAAGTGATCAATCAGAATACTGAAAATGTAATAATTGTAGTGAGTTAATCTCCCACAACAACTGTCTAAGTTATCTTGCATGCTTGTTTTATCACTTAAGCCTCATTATCAATATTCTCATGTTGTCTGCTATCACATAGTACATTAATTAAATTAATCAATGTGTCTTAGCCATGTTTTTACTACCACAAGTATAGGTTGTCCAGAGTTCGTTTCCCTCTGGTTGCACATTTAACATGCTGATAGAAATTAGGTAAAACTGATTTAAGTTTCTCTGCATTAAAGTCCCCGGAAACTCGGAGCGCCGCCTCTGGGTGAGCGGTTTCTTGTTTGCTTATGGTGGAATATAGCTCATTCAATGCTATCTTAGTGACAGCCTCTGACTGTGGTGGTATGTAAACAGCTACAAAGAATACAGATGAAAACTCTCTC
Source organism: Brachymystax lenok tsinlingensis (assembly GCA_030435695.1). NCBI lineage: Eukaryota > Metazoa > Chordata > Actinopteri > Salmoniformes > Salmonidae > Brachymystax > Brachymystax lenok. Next base: position 96,535,013 of record CM059791.1, on the reverse strand, counting down.
GGTAGGTAGTGTGGTCTACAGCTTATCATGAGATGCTCTACCTCAGGCGAGCAATAGCTCGAGACTTCCTTAGATATCGTGCACCAGCTGTTGTTTACAAAAATAAATAGACCGCCGCCCCATGTCTTACCAGACGCCGCTGTTCTATCCTGCTGATACATCGTATAACCAGCCAGCTGTATGTTGATATTGTCGTCGTTCAGCCACGACTCCGTGAAGCATAAGATGTTACAGTTATTAATGTCCCGTTGGTAGTTTAATCTTCCCAATAACTCATCCATTTTTTGTCCAAAGATTGCATTTTTGCGAGCAGAATTGAGGAGAGTGGGGGTTTATTCGATCGCCTCCTACTCCTCAGAAGGCAGCCTGCCCTCCGGCCTCTCTTTCTCCGCCTCCTCTTCACGCAGATCACTGGGGTCGGGGCCTGTTCCAGAGGGAGCCGTATATCCTCCGCCTCGGGCTCGTCAGAGTCGTGAAAGAAGAAAAAGGATTCTGCTAGTCCGTGGTGAGTAATCGCAGTCCTGATGTCATGAGAAATGGTAGCGGCAACATGATGTACAAAATGAGTAAAATAATAAGTTACAAACAACGCAGATAAACAAACAAAAAACACAATCGGTTGGGGGCACGTAAAACGTCTGCCTTCTGCGCCGGCGCCATCTTATTGCAGCTTACACACACTGCTGTAATGATATGCTATGGGGTCCGTAAGGATAGCGGAGCAAAAAAATTGTCAGCCAACATAACGTGAAACGTAACTTACTTGAAAAGTCATTACATCGCTCGACATTTTCTTAACATTTGTCATAATTAGATAAAGCAATGAAATTGTATCCGCTCTCGTCGGACTTCGGGCTGCATATTTTCTGCCATTTTCTTGAAATCTGAAAACGTTGTGAGGCCACGCCCATTTCTGAAGAATTGCATTGTGGGCCCTGAAAGCACGGAAATAATGTTCACTGCTTGTATAATTCGTATTTTGGCTAATTTACTAGATATCCGGGAACTTTTGGCATGATAACTATATCCATACTATGACCAATAACCACACTACATACTCCACTTACATCACAAATAGTATGGCTAGGGCAGTTAGTATGAGTATTCGAACACAGCTCTAGTTCTTATGAATACCAATGATGTTTCAACTACATGGCTGTATTGAGCAATAACCCAGCACCCTGAAAACACCCTGTCAACAGTTGTGGAAGATAGGGTCATGTGAACTGAAGTTGTTAGGAAGGTTACTTTATTACTGCAGTCTTTGATTTTTATTAGCTGTAAAAAGTATTCCACTTCACAGTTTTAGCCTAATAACCTATGTATGGTTAGATGTATGTAGCTACTGATTTTGTGTAGTTATTTCTAGGCTAATGTAATCAACTTTGATAGACCACTTGTCAACTACAATATGCCATTTCAAACCGAAAGGTGTATCATCAAATACCATTTCTACAAAAGCCAGCCTTTCTTTCTCAGTCCACCACTGTATTCCCATACCTCATACTGAAAATTGAATTGATATTAAAAAAAATGATAAACTCTACAGTTTTTCTTTTGACTGCATTCTGGTAAATGTAAATCATTAAGCTACATACGCTATTGAAACATTTGCTCTTAGAGAATGAACAAGAAGTTTACAGAACTGCGTCACAAAGTTAAATTCCTATTTTCTTCTTCCTACAGACACACATTTTCCAACAATAACCGCTGTAGTTAGACCTGCACTGTAGCATTGCTTTTGGCTGATACTACTGCTTTAGATGTTAGCAATAAAATGTTACTTTGTAATAAACAAAGTTTAAAAAAAATACAGACTGAGATGAAGAGGTCAAGGCGAGAGCATTTACTATGCCCAAAATCTGTCCGCGTGAAATAAGCCCATTTTTGTGTGAAGGTATTTAACAGAGTGTCAAATTACTTGAGGATTTTGATCAAATAGAAGTTTCGTAATGTTTAAGCTTTTACAAATGTACTGATATATGTGGATGCACATGGCATTCCGGCAACTTGGGAAAAAACGACGTTTAGTTGTGCGTGTTGTTCACACGCGTACCTGCACTCTCATTGTCTAGAATGGTCCCACCTGTTTCTGTCTTCAATCACTGACCACATGTATTTCCATTGTCAGAGTGGTCACTCGGTTATCTTGTCAATATAATACATCATCTTTACTTTAGGTCACGTGTATGAGTAGGATCGTCATCTAATGATCCGCCCAGATTCTGTTGAAATTCTAAAGGTGATTGGCTACGCTCTGTGAGGGTGGATTTCACTGACGCAGTCCGTTCAGAACAATAAATAGAGCGAACAAGGCTCCTTCCATTTCACAAGTCTGGGAAGACGCATAAAGAAGTTCTTGCTTCAACAGTGATTGAACGGAACTCCTCTGCCTTCGTCCCGCGTTATAGAACATTCCGGATTGGTACCATAACACTTACTTGAACTGTAATAGCAAAATAGTCTAAGGAACTCTATTTTTGTACCGTTAATTTAGATATAAAAGAAAATTTGCCAAGATGGAGTCTCAGATCCGCCAGAACTATCACAACGATTGCGAAGCTGCCATCAACCGGATGATCAACATGGAGATGTTTGCCTCCTACACCTACACTTCAATGGTAAGGAGTCTACCAAGATGACCGTTTTGTTGATCTACCTGTGTATTATTATACCTGGGCCTAAATGCCATTTTTCACCTGACTTTTCTGTAGGCCTAGACAATGAATAGCCAATAAACTGATCTCCGTGAAGTACATATTTGAGTTCTACTTGGCTAGGCTATTAAGAGCCTTCAGGTAGATATAACATTCAAATGAAGCCGGGAATCCATCCTACCTTGGACAGAGCGCGTAACAACTCCTTGACAGTTTAATTGGCAGGTTACCAAGTGGACTACGGACTAGACTGATTCATGCCTTTGTCATCAAGCTTAGTTGCCACAACAAGAACAGAATGCTGAGTCATGTTTGGCATGTTTTTTTTCTCTAACCACACAGTTTTCTGTTTATCCACCCAGGCTTTCTATTTCTCCCGTGACGATGTGGCTCTGCCTGGCTTCGCGCACTTCTTCAAGGAGAACAGCGACGAGGAGCGGGAGCACGCCGACAAGCTGCTCTCCTTCCAGAACAAGAGAGGTGGACGCATTTTCCTCCAGGACATCAAGGTGAGCCCCTGAGCGGCGACCACATTTACATTGTAGACTGGTGGAAAAAAAGCTTATTCTACATAGACGAGTTCTCATTTGAAAAAGGTTCTTCATGGACCCAAATGGTTAATCTAAGGACAAGATGAAGAACCCTTTATGGTTATTTGTTTTCTAAGCTGTAGTGTAGGAGTTATTTTGAATGAGTAGTATTCATGCTAAGGCTGAGTGAGTTAATTGTAAGGGCATGCCTTATGTCACTACCCTGGTATTAGAGCAAGGTGGCCAGAGGAGATGTGTCCTGACTGCATACTGTAGGCCTATGAGTACAGGGATTTGAAATCATTGGGTGGGCTGCCTAAGCATTTTTCTAAGGAAACAGTAGGAGGAAAAAACACGTGTTGACTTCTGGGATTGCAAAACCCTTTTAGTATAATCTAAAACCCCATATGTTTTCGCTCTGCTGCATAGCAAAATGTATGTAATTGCAGACATTGGCATTAAAACGGCAAATATTTATCTTTACTCCATGGAGGAACGTGTCTATAGCGCTAAGTTGATCTAGAGAACCTGGTGTAGTCATAAATGCACTGCCTCTAACCAGCTGAAAGATATGATGTGGGATGTGACTCCCTTCACTTCATCCAAATGTTAAAATATGCTTTCCCCCCAAATTGACTTAGCAGTGCGTGCGTGCACATTCTACGTATACGTGGCCCCAGCAGGAAGTGAACCATAACCTTTGTCGTTGCAAGCACCATGCTCTACTGACTGAGCCACACCTATATGTAGTTCATAAACTAATGTGTTTGTAGTGACTGTTAAATTGACCCCATCTTGACTTTTTGTTTCATTGTTTACAGTTCCTTTTATCCCCTTTTGTGCCAGATATACTGGTGACTGTTAACAGGTATGCATAGAAACATCTGCTAGTAGTCATTAACCCTCCTGTGTTCCCTTTGTCCTGTGTAGAAGCCAGATCGTGATGAGTGGGGCAATGGGCTGGAGGCCATGCAGTGTGCTCTGCAGCTGGAGAAGAATGTGAACCAGGCCCTGCTGGACCTGCACAAGATTGCCTCTAACAAGGTTGACCCCCATGTAAGTAATGGTGGATCTGCACGTCACATGTATGTATCACATAGAATACAGGTACTGTACTGTCCCAGGAGCTGATCAGGTTGTTGTAGCTCTGATAACTAATGACACAGGATTGTGTGACCTGCTTCTTCACACAGACACAATAGTCCACAGATGCACAATATACACAATGTAGCTCATACAGGAGTTAGACAACTCAATGAACAGCTGTCTGTCTGCCCTAATGCCATTACCACCAGGCTCATGTCTGTTACTGTATCTACAGTAGTCTGTAGTCATTCTCTTGTCTGACCTGTGTTTTCCCTCTTTAGCTGTGTGACTTCTTGGAGACCCATTACCTGAATGAGCAGGTGGAGGCCATTAAGAAGTTGGGTGACTACATCACCAACCTCACCAAGATGGATGCTGTCAACAACAAGATGGCAGAGTACCTGTTTGACAAGCACACCCTGGGAAACCAGAGCTAAACCACTTCCACCCCCAGGTTATGCCCTCCAACCTCAGGCCAGGACTCCTGGTCTTTATCTAATCTGTAATGTGCTGTGATGTTGACAAGTGTGTTATTGGAGGGAAGTCATATTGTAAAAGGATGAAGTTGTTTCTGATGTTTTCTAAGTGTCATTCTATTCTGATGCTTTGCACGGTCTTACTGAGCATTTCAATACCTGAAACACAAGGATCCTCTTGACTAGGGGTAACTGTTCATTTTCAATCTGCACAGAATCTGAAGAATAAAACATTTTTTGAGCTGGATTCACTGTTTGTTACTGTGTATGAATGACACATGGAACTGGCACTAAATGTTGCATTTATTTTTGTTCAGTGTACGTATGCCATGAGCACGAAGTCTACCATCTGTGCATTCTTTGCTCCATAGAAATGATAAATACTGACACTTGTAGGCTTACTACAGTGACTGAGGGTCATACTAGGTTTGGCATGAGTTTTGTAAGGGCAATTACCATATATTGGAATGGTGCCATGTCTATTCAGGTCCTGTAAAACTAGGTCAGTAACAGTGAAATGGGTAACTGAATTCACCACAGTCAATGTAGCCTTTTAACCTGTGCATTTTAGAAGTATCATCAAGTACCAGCAAGCTGTTGACCCACAGGTCATCCCAGGGTTGCTGGTTGATGGAAAACAATTCTGTATATTTATGCCAAGCCTATGCATAAGGCATTTGGACTGTAGAGGGATACCTGGGAAAATTGAACCTCAATTAAATAAATGGATGGCCCTCAAGCAAAATGTATTTCTACTTGACCCTCCCTGAAAGCTTAAAATAAAGTGACCCACCTCTATATCCAAAATAAAACGTGGATAGAGAATATGCCTATAATTTACCCTCACTCCTAGGACAGCATGACAATGAATAAAGTGGATTCAGAAAGTACTCTGACCCCTTGACTTTCTCAAACTGTTACATTACAGCCTTATTCTAAAATGTCTTCAACTTAGAAAATACCCCATGTCAAAGCAAAAACAGGTTTTTAGAAACTTTTGCAAATTCATTGGAGAAACTCACATTTACATAATTATTTAGACCCTTTACTCAGTATTTTGCTGAAGCACCTTTGTCAGTGAAAACAGTCTTCTTGGGTATGATGCTACAAGCTTGGCACACCTGTATTTGGGGAGTTACTCCAATTCTTCTCTGCAGATCTTCTCAAACTGACAAGTTGGATAGGGAGCGTCGCTGCACAGCAATTTTCAAGTCTCCAGCGATGTTCGATCGGGTTCAAGTCCAGGCTCTGGCTGAGCCACTCAAGGACATTCAGAGACTTGCCCCAAAGCCATTCCTGTGTTGTCTTGGCTGTGTACTTAGGGTCATTGTCTTGTTAAAGTGAACCTTCGCCCCAGTCTGAGGTCCTGAGCCCTCTGGAGCAGATTTTTATCAAGGATCTCTGTACTTTGCGCCGTTCATCCTTTCCTCAATATCATGACTAGTCTTCCAGTCCCTGCCGCTGAAAAACATCCCCACAGCATGATGCGATCACCATGCTTCACTGTATGGATGGTGCCAGGTTTCATCCAGACGTGACTCTTGGCATTCAGGCCAAAGAGTTCATCCTTTGTTCTCATGGTCAGTCCTTTTGTCCTTTCGGTGCCTTTTGGCAAACTACAAGCAGGCTGTCATCAAATCAAATTTTATTGGTCACATACACATGGTTAGCAGATGTTAATGCGAGTGTAGCGAAATGCTTGTAAAAATGTGCCTTTTACTGAGGAGTGGCTTCCGTCTGGCCACTCTACCATAAAGGCCTGATTGGTGGAATGTGACAGAGATGTTTGTCCTTCTGGAAGGTTCTCCAATCTCCACAGAGGAGCTCTGGAGCACTGTCAGAGTGACCATTGGGTTCTTGGTCACCTCCCTGACCAAAGGTATTATCCCCCGATTGCTCAGTTTGGCCGGGCGGCCAGCTCTAGGAAGAGTTGGTGGTTCCAAACTTCTTCCATTTAAGAATGATGGAGGCCACTGTGTTCTTGGGGACCTTAAATGCTGCAGAAATGTTTTGGTACCCTTCCCCTGATCTGTGCCTCGATACAATCCTTATATAAACAGGTGTGTGCCTTTCCAAATCATGTCCAGTCAATTGAATTCACCACAGGTGGAGTACAATCAAGTTGTAGAAACATCTCAAGGATGATCAAAGGTAACAGGATGCACCTGAGCTCAATTATAAGTCTCAAAGCAAAGGGTCTGAGTACTTATGTAAATAAGGTATTTCTATTTGTAACATTTTTAATAGATTTGCTAAAATCTGTTTTCACTTTGTCATAGGGTATTGTGTAGATTAATGAGGAAAAATATTATTTAATACATTTTTGAATAAGGCAGTAACGTAACATAATGTGGAAAAGGGGTCTGAATACTTTCCACATCCTTTGTAGCGCATGCTGCGGCAGAGAGGTTTTGATTTCTATACAGGCTGTTGTTAAAAAGAGGACAGTCTAAGTTTGGAACAGTGCTAAAGTTGTCCATTAACTGTAAAAATGTAGCCAACAGAACCAGGTACAACTGAAGTTACTGATCATCAATGAATTTGAGAAAAAGCCATTTGTCTTTTGACACAGCAGCTACATATCATCAGATAGGCCTATATGCACTTGTAACTTTCTGCTAATTTGGGACACTATTATTTTCAGATTTCAGTATTTAAAGAATCCATGATGTTGTTACAAAAACAGATTTGTGTTGACTATGTTTATGGCATGGGAATATAAGAGCATCTGTTAGGCTAAATTAACAAACTAGGCATGCATAGCCAGTGGTGATTTTAGCATATAAATCTTGGTGGGGCAAACCCCCCAAAATGTGGGATGCATGCCAGCAAAGCCACTACACAAGACAAAACAAAACATTAATTGCACTATAACGGCGGCAAACGGTGCCCACAAACTGTTAGGGCCTACATAAAGCTGTCCCAACAGCAGTCCCAACACCTTACCGTACATTTTGATTAAGACATTAATGAGTGAGCTAGGACGAGCGTAGTCAATATTACAATTTGTTCAGCACTTTCTTACAGTTTTATCCCTGTACACCAAGTAGGAACTGTAGGATAAACAAAGGGGGCATATAAGCAGACAATGAAATCTCTTACAATATTCAATGATTATATTTCTCAAAAACAGGTTATAGGCTACATGTGCACCACCAAGTCAGAACAGTAGAGCGAAATTAAGAGGTGAAAATAGAACAAATTATTAGAGTGAGGCACATGGGCTACTAACAGCTACACTTGGTATTACTTTCTTAGCTACAGTATACATACAGTTGAAGTCTGAAGTTTAAATACACTAAGGTTGGAGTCATTAAAACTTGTTTTTCAACCAGTCCACAAATTTCTTGTCGGTTATGACATCTACTTTGTGCATGACACAAGTAATTGTTCCAACAATTGTTTACAGACAGATTATTTCATTATTTCACTGTTTCACAATGCCAGTGGGTCAGAAGATTACTTGACATCATGGGAAGTTTACATACACCTTAGCCAAAAACATTTAAAATCAGTTTTTCACAATTCCTGACATTTAATCCTAGATAAAATTCACTGTCTTAGGTCAGTTAGGATCACCACTTTATTTTAAGAATGTCAAATGTCAGAATAATAGTAGAGAGAATGATTTATTTCAGCTTTTATTTCTTTCATCACATTCCCAGTGGGTCAGAAGTTTACATACACTCAATTAGTATTTGGTAGCATTGCCATTAAGTTGTTTAACTTGGGTCAAACGTTTCGGGTAGCCTTCCACAAGCTTCCCACAATAAGTTGGGTGAATTTTGGCCCATTCCTCCTGACAGAGCTGGTGTAACTGAGTCAGGTTTGTAGGCTTCCTTGCTCGCACTTGCTTTTTCAGTTCTGCCTACACATTTTCTATAGGCTTGAGGTCAAGGCTTTGATGGCCACTCCAATACCTTGACCTTGTTGTCCTTAAGTCATTTTGACACAACTTTGGAAGTATGCTTGGGGCCATTTGGAAGACCTATTTGCGACCAAGCTTTAACTTCCTGACTGGGGTCTTGAGATGTTGCTTCAATATACCCACATCATTTTCCTTCCTCATAATGCCAACCATTTTGTGAAGTGCACCAGTCCCTCTTGCAGCAAAGCACCCCATAACATGATGCTGCCACCCCCGTGCTTCACGGTTGGGATGGTGTTGTTCCCAAGGATGAACCAGACTTGTGGAGGTCTACAATTGTTCTTCTGAGGTCTTGGCTGATTTCTTTTGATTTTCCCATGATGTCAAGCAAAGAGGCACTGAGTTTGAAGGTAGGCCTTGAAATACATCCACAGGTACCCCTCCAATTGACTCAAATTATGTCAATTAGCCTATCAGAAGCTTCTAAAGCCATGACATAATTTCTGGAATTTTCCAAGCTGTTTAAAGGCACAGTCAACTTAGTGTATATAAACTTCTGACCCACTGGAATCGTGATACAGTGGGTCAGTGAAATAATCTGTCTGTAAACAATTGTAAACAAATGCCTTGTGTCATACACAAAGTAGATGTCCTAAACGACTTGCCAAAACTATAGTTTGTTAACAAGACATTTGTGGAGTGGTTGAAAAACGAGTTTTAATGACTCCAACTTCCGACTTAAACTGTTTATATATGTCCCCACCATTTCTAAAACCAAAGTTGCGCCCCTGGGAATAATAGTGGAGGGAGGGAGCAATAGGAAGGCAGGAGGAGGGGGGAAAGTACAGACTAAAAACGCTTTCTCACTCTTAAGAACTCCAATAGAAAGAGTTTTGTAATGGTTAATCATTTACTGTATCAGTATCACTTCTGTTTATAACTTTGTGTGGCTGGTCACATGATGGACCCGGTCGTGACTCATGACTTTAACAACTTAACACAGGTCCCTGGGGCTTTAATGCTGTTTGGCCTTCTGCTAAAACAAGGTCACTTAGAATGAGTGAGGGTTGCTGCTGACTAACAACAGTTCATAAGGGTTACTGCTGACTAACAACAGTTGAGATGACAGAAATGACAGGGACATTTGTCCTTTTGTGATACTATGAAAATGACTCAATCCCATGACCTGAACCGTGGATTACAATCTCTCCTGGCCCATAGACTACTGTCAGGGTAAGGATTTATAGCTAGGCCTATATGCTTGACTTTTCACAACAGCAAAAAAGGAATGCCAAGTATGTCACAGGCCTTTTGTAACACTGGTTTAAGCATAAATCTACTGTCTGAAGAGGCTTTGTCTCATTGTCTCCAAAACTTTGTTTGCACTAATAATGAAAACATTACGCTATGAAGTGAGGTTCAGTCTAGAAGAGTTGGTCAAATGGAGAGCACACACTTCAAGGGTTATCTATGTTCAACGACCCTTACTCCATTCGAAGCAACTTTATCATTTTTCAACAAACAATAAACCTAGATAGTAGCGCCTGATAGATAGAGCCTGTTTTGGGTTACATATCAGGAAAAAGGCGGTTCTGGTCTCAAACAATTGGAGTAGAGGTGCTACCATACATATGTGTCCAGGACAGACCAGGGACGTATACAATTTAGCAAGCCTGTTGTCAGAGTAGGAGTGCTGATCTAGGATCAGGTCCTCCTTGTCCACGTACTCTTGGGTACATTACCTGTAAAAATATAAGGCAATGTTTATATGGCGCCATTTCAAACAGCCCCTTATTTACCACTTTCTTGCAGGTATACACTTTTTTGTCAGTGGGTAACTGGCAATTTGGGAGGGGTGGGAGCAGGGGGGTGTTGTTAAACCATGGGGGCTGTTTGCATCAAATTAGGGAGGTATTAAACAGAAATGTTAATGAATTTACCTACAAAAAATCAGAGAACCATTCACACAGACCTGATACCTATATTTTGGTTACAAGGTCTGTGAAAATACAGGAATCATGACTAGGTCTTTAGGTGGGTTTTATTGTTCCTTGCTGTTACCCACTACCCCTTTCACAAATAATCTGGCAAAAAGAAGTAGGCATGGTCAATTAGTGGGATTCGGTCTATGTATGAAAGGGATATTATTAATTAAGATCTAAAAAGCTAAACTGATCCTAAATCAGCAATCTTACTCTGAGACGCTTGACGCATACTGCCCCAGAAGACCTAGTTCTTATGAATACCAATGACGTTTCAACTACATGGCTGTATTGAGCAATAACCCAGCACCCTGAAAACACCCTGTCAACAGCTGTGGAAGATAAGGTCATGTGAACTGAAGTTGTTAGGAAGGTTACTTTATTACTGTAGTCTTTGATTTTTATTAGCTGTAAAAGTTTTCCACTTCACAGTTTTAGCTTAATAACCTATGTATGGTTAGATGTTTGTAGCTACTGAGTTTTTGTGTAGTTATTTCTAGGCTAATGTAATCAACTTTGACCATTTGTCAACTACAATATGCCATTTGAAACTGAAAGGTGTATCATCAAATACCATTTCTACAAAAGCCAGCCTTTCTTTCTCTGTCCACCACTGTATTCCCATACCTCATACTGAAAATGGAATTGATATTAAAAAGTGTGAAAAACTGTAGAGTTTTTCTTTTGACTGCATTCTGGAAAATGTAAATAATTCAGCTAAATATGCTACTGAAACATGTGCTCTTAGAGAATGAAACAGAAGTTTACAGAACTGCGTCAAAGTTAAATTCCTATTTTCTTCTTATTACAGACACACATTTTCCAACAATAACCGCTGTAGTTAGACCTGCACAGTAGCATTGCTTTTGGCTGATACTACTGCTTTAGATGTTACCAATAAAATGTTAATTTGTAATAAACAAAGTTTAAAAAATACAGACTGAGATGAAGAGGTCAAGGCGAGAGCATTTACTACGCCCAAAATCTGTCCGCGTGAAATAAGCCCATTTTTGTGTGAAGGTATTTAACAGAGTGTCAAATTACTTGAGGATTTTGATCGAATATAAGTTTCATAATGTTTAAGCTTTTACAAATGTACTGATATATGTGGATGCACATGGCATTGCGGAGAAAACGACGTTTAGTTGTGCGTGTTGTTCACACGCGTACCTGCACTCTCATTGTCTAGAATGGTCCCACCTGTTTCTGTCTTCAATCACTGACCACATGTATTTCCATTGTTAGAGTGGTCACTCGGTTCTCTTGTCAGTATAATACATCATCTTTACTTTAGGTCACGTGTATGAGTGGGATCGTCATCAAATGATCCGCCCAGATTCTGTTGAAATTCTAAAGGTGATTGGCTACGCTCTGTGAGGGTGGATTTCACTGACGCGGTCCGTTCAGAACAATAAATAGAGCGAACAAGGCTCCTTCCATTTCACAAGTCTGGGAAGACGCATAAAGAAGTTCTTGCTTCAACAGTGATTGAACGGAACTCCTCTGCCTTCGTCCCGCGTTATAGAACATTCCGGATTGATAACATAACACTTACTTGAACTGTAATAGGAAAATAGTCTAAGGAACTCTATTTTTGTACCGTTAATTTAGATATAAAAGAAAATCTGCCAAGATGGAGTCTCAGATCCGCCAGAACTATCACAACGATTGCGAAGCTGCCATCAACCGGATGATCAACATGGAGATGTTTGCCTCCTACACCTACACTTCAATGGTAAGGAGTCTACCAAGATGACCGTTTTGTTGATCTACCTGTGTATTATTATACCTGGGCCTAAATGCCATTTTTCACCTGACTTTTCTGTGCGCCTAGACAATGAATAGCCAATAAACTGATCTCCGTGAAGTACATATTTGAGTTCTACTTGGCTAGGCTATTAAGAGCCTTCAGGTAGATATAACATTCAAATGAAGCCGGGAATCCATCCTACCTTGGACAGAGCGCGTAACAACTCCTTGACAGGTTAATTGGCAGGTTACCAAGTGGACTACGGACTAGACTGATTCATGCCTTTGTCATCAAGCTTAGTTGCCACAAGAACAGAATGCTGAGTCATGTTTGGCATGTTTTTCTAACCACACAGTTTTCTGTTTATCCACCCAGGCTTTCTATTTCTCCCGTGACGATGTGGCTCTGCCTGGCTTCGCGCACTTCTTCAAGGAGAACAGCGACGAGGAGCGGAGCACGCCGACAAGCTGCTCTCCTTCCAGAACAAGAGAGGTGGACGCATTTTCCTCCAGGACATCAAGGTGAGCCCCTGAGTGGCGAAAAACACATTTACATTGTAGACTGATGGAAAAAGTTATTCTACATAGACGAGTTCTCTGTTGAAAAGGTTCTTCATGGACCCAAATGGTTAATCTAAGGACAAGATGAAGAACCCTTTATGGTTATTTGTTTTCTAAGCTGTAGTGTAGGAGTTATTTTGAATGAGTAGTATTCATGCTAAGGCTGAGTGAGTTAATTGTAAGGGCATGCCTTATGTCACTACCCTGGTATTAGAGCAAGGTGGCCAGAGGAGATGTGTCCTGACTGCATACTGTAGGCCTATGAGTACAGGGATTTGAAATCATTGGGTGGGCTGCCTAAGCATTTTTCTAAGGAAACAGTAGGAGGAAAAAACATGTATTGACTTCTGGGATTGCAAAACCCTTTTAGTATAATCTAAAACCCCATATGTTTTCGCTCTGCTGCATAGCAAAATGTATGTAATTGCAGACATTGGCATTAAAGCGGCAAATATTTATCTTTACTCCATGGAGGAACGTGTCTATAGCGCTAAGTTGATCTAGAGAACCTGGTGTAGTCATAAATGCACTGCCTCTAACCAGCTGAAAGATATGATGTGGGATGTGACTCCTTCACTTCATCCAAATGTTAAAATATGCTTTCCCCAAATTGACTTAGCCGTGCGTGCGTACATTCTACGATATCGTGGCCCCAGCAGGAAGTGAACCATAACCTTTGTCGTTGCAAGCACCATGCTCTACTGACTGAGCCACACCTATATGTAGTTCATAAACTAATGTGTTTGTAGTGACTGTTAAATTGACCCCATCTTGACTTTTTGTTTCATTGTTTACAGTTCCTTTTATCCCCTTTTGTGCCAGATATACTGGTGACTGTTAACAGGTATGCATAGAAACATCTGCTAGTAGTCATTAACCCTCCTGTGTTCCCTTTGTCCTGTGTAGAAGCCAGATCGTGATGAGTGGGGCAATGGGCTGGAGGCCATGCAGTGTGCTCTGCAGCTGGAGAAGAATGTGAACCAGGCCCTGCTGGACCTGCACAAGATTGCCTCTAACAAGGTTGACCCCCATGTAAGTAATGGTGGATCTGCACGTCACATGTATGTATCACATAGAATACAGGTACTGTACTGTCCCAGGAGCTGATCAGGTTGTTGTAGCTCTGATAACTAATGACACAGGATTGTGTGACCTGCTTCTTCACACAGACACAATAGTCCACAGATGCACAATATACACAATGTAGCTCATACAGGAGTTAGACAACTCAATGAACAGCTGTCTGTCTGCCCTAATGCCATTACCACCAGGCTCATGTCTGTTACTGTATCTACAGTAGTCTGTAGTCATTCTCTTGTCTGACCTGTGTTTTCCCTCTTTAGCTGTGTGACTTCTTGGAGACCCATTACCTGAATGAGCAGGTGGAGGCCATTAAGAAGTTGGGTGACTACATCACCAACCTCACCAAGATGGATGCTGTCAACAACAAGATGGCAGAGTACCTGTTTGACAAGCACACCCTGGGAAACCAGAGCTAAACCACTTCCACCCCCAGGTTATGCCCTCCAACCTCAGGCCAGGACTCCTGGTCTTTATCTAATCTGTAATGTGCTGTGATGTTGACAAGTGTGTTATTGGAGGGAAGTCATATTGTAAAAGGATGAAGTTGTTTCTGATGTTTTCTAAGTGTCATTCTATTCTGATGCTTTGCACGGTCTTACTGAGCATTTCAATACCTGAAACACAAGGATCCTCTTGACTAGGGGTAACTGTTCATTTTCAATCTGCACAGAATCTGAAGAATAAAACATTTTTTGAGCTGGATTCACTGTTTGTTACTGTGTATGAATGACACATGGAACTGGCACTAAATGTTGCATTTATTTTTGTTCAGTGTACGTATGCCATGAGCACGAAGTCTACCATCTGTGCATTCTTTGCTCCATAGAAATGATAAATACTGACACTTGTAGGCTTACTACAGTGACTGAGGGTCATACTAGGTTTGGCATGAGTTTTGTAAGGGCAATTACCATATATTGGAATGGTGCCATGTCTATTCAGGTCCTGTAAAACTAGGTCAGTAACAGTGAAATGGGTAACTGAATTCACCACAGTCAATGTAGCCTTTTAACCTGTGCATTTTAGAAGTATCATCAAGTACCAGCAAGCTGTTGACCCACAGGTCATCCCAGGGTTGCTGGTTGATGGAAAACAATTCTGTATATTTATGCCAAGCCTATGCATAAGGCATTTGGACTGTAGAGAGGATACCTGGGAAAATTGAACCTCAATTAAATAAATGGATGGCCCTCAAGCAAAATGTATTTCTACTTGACCCTCCCTGAAAGCTTAAAATAAAGTGACCCACCTCTATATCCAAAATAAAACGTGGATAGAGAATATGCCTATAATTTACCCTCACTCCTAGGACAGCATGACAATGAATAAAGTGGATTCAGAAAGTACTCTGACCCCTTGACTTTCTCAAACTGTTACATTACAGCCTTATTCTAAAATGTCTTCAACTTAGAAAATACCCCATGTCAAAGCAAAAACAGGTTTTTAGAAACTTTTGCAAATTCATTGGAGAAACTCACATTTACATAATTATTTAGACCCTTTACTCAGTATTTTGCTGAAGCACCTTTGTCAGTGAAAACAGTCTTCTTGGGTATGATGCTACAAGCTTGGCACACCTGTATTTGGGGAGTTACTCCAATTCTTCTCTGCAGATCTTCTCAAACTGACAAGTTGGATAGGGAGCGTCGCTGCACAGCAATTTTCAAGTCTCCAGCGATGTTCGATCGGGTTCAAGTCCAGGCTCTGGCTGAGCCACTCAAGGACATTCAGAGACTTGCCCCAAAGCCATTCCTGTGTTGTCTTGGCTGTGTACTTAGGGTCATTGTCTTGTTAAAGTGAACCTTCACCCCAGTCTGAGGTCCTGAGCCCTCTGGAGCAGATTTTTATCAAGGATCTCTGTACTTTGCCCGTTCATCCTTTCCTCAATATCATGACTAGTCTTCCAGTCCCTGCCGCTGAAAAACATCCCCACAGCATGATGCGATCACCATGCTTCACTGTATGGATGGTGCCAGGTTTCATCCAGACGTGACTCTTGGCATTCAGGCCAAAGAGTTCATCCTTTGTTCTCATGGTCAGTCCTTTTGTCCTTTCGGTGCCTTTTGGCAAACTACAAGCAGGCTGTCATCAAATCAAATTTTATTGGTCACATACACATGGTTAGCAGATGTTAATGCGAGTGTAGCGAAATGCTTGTAAAAATGTGCCTTTTACTGAGGAGTGGCTTCCGTCTGGCCACTCTACCATAAAGGCCTGATTGGTGGAATGTGACAGAGATGTTTGTCCTTCTGGAAGGTTCTCCAATCTCCACAGAGGAGCTCTGGAGCACTGTCAGAGTGACCATTGGGTTCTTGGTCACCTCCCTGACCAAAGGTATTATCCCGATTGCTCAGTTTGGCCGGGCGGCCAGCTCTAGGAAGAGTTGGTGGTTCCAAACTTCTTCCATTTAAGAATGATGGAGGCCACTGTGTTCTTGGGGACCTTAAATGCTGCAGAAATGTTTTGGTACCCTTCCCCTGATCTGTGCCTCGATACAATCCTTATATAAACAGGTGTGTGCCTTTCCAAATCATGTCCAGTCAATTGAATTCACCACAGGTGGAGTACAATCAAGTTGTAGAAACATCTCAAGGATGATCAAAGGTAACAGGATGCACCTGAGCTCAATTATAAGTCTCAAAGCAAAGGGTCTGAGTACTTATGTAAATAAGGTATTTCTATTTGTAACATTTTTAATAGATTTGCTAAAATCTGTTTTCACTTTGTCATAGGGTATTGTGTAGATTAATGAGGAAAAAATATTATTTAATACATTTTTGAATAAGGCAGTAACGTAACATAATGTGGAAAAGGGGTCTGAATACTTTCCACATCCTTTGTAAGCGCATGCTGCGGCAGAGAGGTTTTGATTTCTATACAGGCTGTTGTTAAAAAAGAGGACAGTCTAAGTTTGGAACAGTGCTAAAGTTGTCCATTAACTGTAAAAATGTAGCCAACAGAACCAGGTACAACTGAAGTTACTGATCATCAATGAATTTGAGAAAAAGCCATTTGTCTTTTGACACAGCAGCTACATATCATCAGATAGGCCTATATGCACTTGTAACTTTCTGCTAATTTGGGACACTATTATTTTCAGATTTCAGTATTTAAAGAATCCATGATGTTGTTACAAAAACAGATTTGTGTTGACTATGTTTATGGCATGGGAATATAAGAGCATCTGTTAGGCTAAATTAACAAACTAGGCATGCATAGCCAGTGGTGATTTTAGCATATAAATCTTGGTGGGGCAAACCCCCCAAAATGTGGGATGCATGCCAGCAAAGCCACTACACAAGACAAAACAAAACATTAATTGCACTATAACGGCGGCAAACGGTGCCCACAAACTGTTAGGGCCTACATAAAGCTGTCCCAACAGCAGTCCCAACACCTTACCGTACATTTTGATTAAGACATTAATGAGTGAGCTAGGACGAGCGTAGTCAATATTACAATTTGTTCAGCACTTTCTTACAGTTTTATCCCTGTACACCAAGTAGGAACTGTAGGATAAACAAAGGGGGCATATAAGCAGACAATGAAATCTCTTACAATATTCAATGATTATATTTCTCAAAAACAGGTTATAGGCTACATGTGCACCACCAAGTCAGAACAGTAGAGCGAAATTAAGAGGTGAAAATAGAACAAATTATTAGAGTGAGGCACATGGGCTACTAACAGCTACACTTGGTATTACTTTCTTAGCTACAGTATACATACAGTTGAAGTCTGAAGTTTAAATACACTAAGGTTGGAGTCATTAAAACTTGTTTTTCAACCAGTCCACAAATTTCTTGTCGGTTATGACATCTACTTTGTGCATGACACAAGTAATTGTTCCAACAATTGTTTACAGACAGATTATTTCATTATTTCACTGTTTCACAATGCCAGTGGGTCAGAAGATTACTTGACATCATGGGAAGTTTACATACACCTTAGCCAAAAACATTTAAAATCAGTTTTTCACAATTCCTGACATTTAATCCTAGATAAAATTCACTGTCTTAGGTCAGTTAGGATCACCACTTTATTTTAAGAATGTCAAATGTCAGAATAATAGTAGAGAGAATGATTTATTTCAGCTTTTATTTCTTTCATCACATTCCCAGTGGGTCAGAAGTTTACATACACTCAATTAGTATTTGGTAGCATTGCCATTAAGTTGTTTAACTTGGGTCAAACGTTTGGGTAGCCTTCCACAAGCTTCCCACAATAAGTTGGGTGAATTTTGGCCCATTCCTCCTGACAGAGCTGGTGTAACTGAGTCAGGTTTGTAGGCTTCCTTGCTCGCACTTGCTTTTTCAGTTCTGCCTACACATTTTCTATAGGCTTGAGGTCAAGGCTTTGATGGCCACTCCAATACCTTGACCTTGTTGTCCTTAAGTCATTTTGACACAACTTTGGAAGTATGCTTGGGGCCATTTGGAAGACCTATTTGCGACCAAGCTTTAACTTCCTGACTGGGGTCTTGAGATGTTGCTTCAATATACCCACATCATTTTCCTTCCTCATAATGCCAACCATTTTGTGAAGTGCACCAGTCCCTCTTGCAGCAAAGCACCCCATAACATGATGCTGCCACCCCCGTGCTTCACGGTTGGGATGGTGTTGTTCCCAAGGATGAACCAGACTTGTGGAGGTCTACAATTGTTCTTCTGAGGTCTTGGCTGATTTCTTTTGATTTTCCCATGATGTCAAGCAAAGAGGCACTGAGTTTGAAGGTAGGCCTTGAAATACATCCACAGGTACCCCTCCAATTGACTCAAATTATGTCAATTAGCCTATCAGAAGCTTCTAAAGCCATGACATAATTTCTGGAATTTTCCAAGCTGTTTAAAGGCACAGTCAACTTAGTGTATATAAACTTCTGACCCACTGGAATCGTGATACAGTGGGTCAGTGAAATAATCTGTCTGTAAACAATTGTAAACAAATGCCTTGTGTCATACACAAAGTAGATGTCCTAAACGACTTGCCAAAACTATAGTTTGTTAACAAGACATTTGTGGAGTGGTTGAAAAACGAGTTTTAATGACTCCAACTTCCGACTTAAACTGTTTATATATGTCCCCACCATTTCTAAAACCAAAGTTAGCCCTGGGAATAATAGTGGAGGGAGGGAGCAATAGGAAGGCAGGAGGAGGGGGGAAAGTACAGACTAAAAACGCTTTCTCACTCTTAAGAACTCCAATAGAAAGAGTTTTGTAATGGTTAATCATTTACTGTATCAGTATCACTTCTGTTTATAACTTTGTGTGGCTGGTCACATGATGGACCCGGTCGTGACTCATGACTTTAACAACTTAACACAGGTCCCTGGGGCTTTAATGCTGTTTGGCCTTCTGCTAAAACAAGGTCACTTAGAATGAGTGAGGGTTGCTGCTGACTAACAACAGTTCATAAGGGTTACTGCTGACTAACAACAGTTGAGATGACAGAAATGACAGGGACATTTGTCCTTTTGTGATACTATGAAAATGACTCAATCCCATGACCTGAACCGTGGATTACAATCTCTCCTGGCCCATAGACTACTGTCAGGGTAAGGATTTATAGCTAGGCCTATATGCTTGACTTTTCACAACAGCAAAAAAGGAATGCCAAGTATGTCACAGGCCTTTTGTAACACTGGTTTAAGCATAAATCTACTGTCTGAAGAGGCTTTGTCTCATTGTCTCCAAAACTTTGTTTGCACTAATAATGAAAACATTACGCTATGAAGTGAGGTTCAGTCTAGAAGAGTTGGTCAAATGGAGAGCACACACTTCAAGGGTTATCTATGTTCAACGACCCTTACTCCATTCGAAGCAACTTTATCATTTTTCAACAAACAATAAACCTAGATAGTAGCGCCTGATAGATAGAGCCTGTTTTGGGTTACATATCAGGAAAAAGGCGGTTCTGGTCTCAAACAATTGGAGTAGAGGTGCTACCATACATATGTGTCCAGGACAGACCAGGGGACGTATACAATTTAGCAAGCCTGTTGTCAGAGTAGGAGTGCTGATCTAGGATCAGGTCCTCCTTGTCCACGTACTCTTGGGTACATTACCTGTAAAAAATATAAGGCAATGTTTATATGACGCCATTTCAAACAGCCCCTTATTTACCACTTTCTTGCAGGTATACACTTTTTTTGTCAGTGGGTAACTGGCAATTTGGGAGGGGTGGGAGCAGGGGGGTGTTGTTAAACCATGGGGGCTGTTTGCATCAAATTAGGGAGGTATTAAACAGAAATGTTAATGAATTTACCTACAAAAAAATCAGAGAACCATTCACACAGACCTGATACCTATATTTTGGTTACAAGGTCTGTGAAAATACAGGAATCATGACTAGGTCTTTAGGTGGGTTTTATTGTTCCTTGCTGTTACCCACTACCCCTTTCACAAATAATCTGGCAAAAAGAAGTAGGCATGGTCAATTAGTGGGATTCGGTCTATGTATGAAAGGGATATTATTAATTAAGATCTAAAAAGCTAAACTGATCCTAAATCAGCAATCTTACTCTGAGACGCTTGACGCATACTGCCCCAGAAGACCTAGTTCTTATGAATACCAATGACGTTTCAACTACATGGCTGTATTGAGCAATAACCCAGCACCCTGAAAACACCCTGTCAACAGCTGTGGAAGATAAGGTCATGTGAACTGAAGTTGTTAGGAAGGTTACTTTATTACTGTAGTCTTTGATTTTTATTAGCTGTAAAAAGTTTTCCACTTCACAGTTTTAGCTTAATAACCTATGTATGGTTAGATGTTTGTAGCTACTGAGTTTTTGTGTAGTTATTTCTAGGCTAATGTAATCAACTTTGACCATTTGTCAACTACAATATGCCATTTGAAACTGAAAGGTGTATCATCAAATACCATTTCTACAAAAGCCAGCCTTTCTTTCTCTGTCCACCACTGTATTCCCATACCTCATACTGAAAATGGAATTGATATTAAAAAAAAAGTGTGAAAAACTGTAGAGTTTTTCTTTTGACTGCATTCTGGAAAATGTAAATAATTCAGCTAAATATGCTACTGAAACATGTGCTCTTAGAGAATGAAACAGAAGTTTACAGAACTGCGTCAAAGTTAAATTCCTATTTTCTTCTTATTACAGACACACATTTTCCAACAATAACCGCTGTAGTTAGACCTGCACAGTAGCATTGCTTTTGGCTGATACTACTGCTTTAGATGTTACCAATAAAATGTTAATTTGTAATAAACAAAGTTTAAAAAAAATACAGACTGAGATGAAGAGGTCAAGGCGAGAGCATTTACTACGCCCAAAATCTGTCCGCGTGAAATAAGCCCATTTTTGTGTGAAGGTATTTAACAGAGTGTCAAATTACTTGAGGATTTTGATCGAATATAAGTTTCATAATGTTTAAGCTTTTACAAATGTACTGATATATGTGGATGCACATGGCATTGCGGAGAAAACGACGTTTAGTTGTGCGTGTTGTTCACACGCGTACCTGCACTCTCATTGTCTAGAATGGTCCCACCTGTTTCTGTCTTCAATCACTGACCACATGTATTTCCATTGTTAGAGTGGTCACTCGGTTCTCTTGTCAGTATAATACATCATCTTTACTTTAGGTCACGTGTATGAGTGGGATCGTCATCAAATGATCCGCCCAGATTCTGTTGAAATTCTAAAGGTGATTGGCTACGCTCTGTGAGGGTGGATTTCACTGACGCGGTCCGTTCAGAACAATAAATAGAGCGAACAAGGCTCCTTCCATTTCACAAGTCTGGGAAGACGCATAAAGAAGTTCTTGCTTCAACAGTGATTGAACGGAACTCCTCTGCCTTCGTCCCGCGTTATAGAACATTCCGGATTGATAACATAACACTTACTTGAACTGTAATAGGAAAATAGTCTAAGGAACTCTATTTTTGTACCGTTAATTTAGATATAAAAGAAAATCTGCCAAGATGGAGTCTCAGATCCGCCAGAACTATCACAACGATTGCGAAGCTGCCATCAACCGGATGATCAACATGGAGATGTTTGCCTCCTACACCTACACTTCAATGGTAAGGAGTCTACCAAGATGACCGTTTTGTTGATCTACCTGTGTATTATTATACCTGGGCCTAAATGCCATTTTTCACCTGACTTTTCTGTGCGCCTAGACAATGAATAGCCAATAAACTGATCTCCGTGAAGTACATATTTGAGTTCTACTTGGCTAGGCTATTAAGAGCCTTCAGGTAGATATAACATTCAAATGAAGCCGGGAATCCATCCTACCTTGGACAGAGCGCGTAACAACTCCTTGACAGGTTAATTGGCAGGTTACCAAGTGGACTACGGACTAGACTGATTCATGCCTTTGTCATCAAGCTTAGTTGCCACAAGAACAGAATGCTGAGTCATGTTTGGCATGTTTTTTTCTAACCACACAGTTTTCTGTTTATCCACCCAGGCTTTCTATTTCTCCCGTGACGATGTGGCTCTGCCTGGCTTCGCGCACTTCTTCAAGGAGAACAGCGACGAGGAGCGGGAGCACGCCGACAAGCTGCTCTCCTTCCAGAACAAGAGAGGTGGACGCATTTTCCTCCAGGACATCAAGGTGAGCCCCTGAGTGGCGAAAAACACATTTACATTGTAGACTGATGGAAAAAGTTATTCTACATAGACGAGTTCTCTGTTGAAAAGGTTCTTCATGGACCCAAATGGTTAATCTAAGGACAAGATGAAGAACCCTTTATGGTTATTTGTTTTCTAAGCTGTAGTGTAGGAGTTATTTTGAATGAGTAGTATTCATGCTAAGGCTGAGTGAGTTAATTGTAAGGGCATGCCTTATGTCACTACCCTGGTATTAGAGCAAGGTGGCCAGAGGAGATGTGTCCTGACTGCATACTGTAGGCCTATGAGTACAGGGATTTGAAATCATTGGGTGGGCTGCCTAAGCATTTTTCTAAGGAAACAGTAGGAGGAAAAAAACATGTATTGACTTCTGGGATTGCAAAACCCTTTTAGTATAATCTAAAACCCCATATGTTTTCGCTCTGCTGCATAGCAAAATGTATGTAATTGCAGACATTGGCATTAAAACGGCAAATATTTATCTTTACTCCATGGAGGAACGTGTCTATAGCGCTAAGTTGATCTAGAGAACCTGGTGTAGTCATAAATGCACTGCCTCTAACCAGCTGAAAGATATGATGTGGGATGTGACTCCCTTCACTTCATCCAAATGTTAAAATATGCTTTCCCCCCCCAAATTGACTTAGCCGTGCGTGCGTACATTCTACGTATACGTGGCCCCAGCAGGAAGTGAACCATAACCTTTGTCGTTGCAAGCACCATGCTCTACTGACTGAGCCACACCTATATGTAGTTCATAAACTAATGTGTTTGTAGTGACTGTTAAATTGACCCCATCTTGACTTTTTGTTTCATTGTTTACAGTTCCTTTTATCCCCTTTTGTGCCAGATATACTGGTGACTGTTAACAGGTATGCATAGAAACATCTGCTAGTAGTCATTAACCCTCCTGTGTTCCCTTTGTCCTGTGTAGAAGCCAGATCGTGATGAGTGGGGCAATGGGCTGGAGGCCATGCAGTGTGCTCTGCAGCTGGAGAAGAATGTGAACCAGGCCCTGCTGGACCTGCACAAGATTGCCTCTAACAAGGTTGACCCCCATGTAAGTAATGGTGGATCTGCACGTCACATGTATGTATCACATAGAATACAGGTACTGTACTGTCCCAGGAGCTGATCAGGTTGTTGTAGCTCTGATAACTAATGACACAGGATTGTGACCTGCATCTTCACACAGACACAATAGTCCACAGATGCACAATATACACAATGCCGCTCATGCAGGAGTTAGACAGCTGCAAACACCTCATTGAGTTGTCTGTCTGCCCTAATGCCATTACCACCAGGCTCTTGTGTGTTACTGTATCTACAATAGTTGGTAGTCATTCTCTTGTCTGACCTGTGTTTTCCCTCTTTAGCTGTGTGACGTCCTGGAGACCCATTACCTGAATGAGCAGGTGGAGGCCATTAAGAAGTTGGGTGACTACATCACCAACCTCACCAAGATGGATGCTGTCAACAACAAGATGGCAGAGTACCTGTTTGACAAGCACACCCTGGGAAACCAGAGCTAAACCACTTCCACCCCCAGGTTATGCCCTCCAACCTCAGGCCAGGAGTCCTGGCCTTTCTGCTCTAATCTAGAATGAGCTGTGATGTTGACAAATGTGTTATTGGAGGGAAGGCATATTGTAAAAGGATGAAGTTGTTTCTGATGTTTTCTAAGTGTCATTCTATTCTGATGCTTTGCACGGTCTTACTGAGCATTTCAATACCTAAAACACAAGGATCCTCTTGACTAGGGGTAACTGTTCATTTTCAATCTGCACAGAATCTGAAGAATAAAACCTTTTTGAGATGGATTCACTGTTACTGTGTATGAATGACACATGGAACTGACACTACATGTTGCGTTTATTTTTGTTCAGTGTACATATGCCGTGTTTTATGGGACCTGAATAGACAACTAGGTCAGTAACAGTGAAATGGGTAACTGAATTCACCAGTCAATGTAGCCTTTAACCTGTGCATTTTAGAAGTATCAAGTACCAGCAAGCTGTTGACCCACAGGTCATTCCAGGGTTGCTGGTTGATGGAAAACAATTATCAGTATATTTATGCCAAGCCTATGCATAAGGCACTTGGACTGTAGAGGGATACCTGGGAAAATTGAACCTCAATGGATGGCCCTCAAGCAAATATTTCTACTTGACCCTCCCTGAACACTTAAAAAAAAATAGTGACCCACCTCTATATCCAAAATAAGAAGTGGATAGAGAATATGCCTATAATTTACCCTCACTCCTATGACAGCATGACAATGAATAAAGTGCATTCAGAAAGTATTCATTGAAAATGTTACATTACAGCCTTATTCTAAAATGTCTTCAATCTAGACAATACCCCATAATGCCAAAGCAAAAACAGGTTTTTAGAAATCTTTGCAAATTCATTGGAGAAAAAAACATTTACGTAATTATTCAGACCCTTTACTCAGTATTTTGCTGAAGCACCTTTGTCAGTGAAAACAGCCTCATGTTGTCTTTGGTATGATGCGACAAGCTTGGCACACCTGTATTTGGGGAGTTACTCCAATTCTTCTCTGCAGATATTCTCAAACTGACAAGTTGGATAGGGAGCATCGGTGCACAGCATTTTTCAAGTCTCCAGCGATGTTCGATCGGGTTCAAGTCCGGGCTCTGGCTGGGCCACTCAAGGACATTCAGAGACTTGCCCCAAAGCCATTCCTGTGTTGTCTTGGCTGTGTACTTAGGGTCATTGTCCTGTTGGAAAGTGAACCTTCACCCCAGTCAGGTCCTGAGTGCTCTGGAGCAGATTTTCATCAAGGATCTCTCTGTACTTTGTGCCGTTTATCCTTCCCTCGATCATGACTAGTCTTCCAGTCCCTGCCGCTGAAAAACATCCCCACAGCATGATGCTACCACCATGCTTCACTGTATGGATGGTGCCAGGTTTCACCCAGACGTGACTCTTGGCATTCAGGCCAAAGAGTTCATCCTTTGTTCTCATGGTCAGTCCTTTTGTCGTTTTGGTGCCTTTTGGCAAACTACAAGCAGGATGTCATCAAATAAAATTTTATTGGTCACATACACATGGTTAGCAGATGTTAATGCGAGTGTAGCGAAATGCTTGTAAAAATGTGCCTTTTACTGAGGAGTGGCCTCCACTCTACCATAAAGGCCTGATTGGTGGAGTGCGACAGAGATGGTTGTCCTTCTGGAAGGTTCTCCACAGAGGAGCTCTGGAGCACTGTCAGAGTGACCGTCGGGTTCTTGGCCACCTCCCGGACCAAGGCCCTTCTCCCCCGATTGCTCAGTTTGGCCGGGTGGCCAGCTCTAGGAAGAGTCTTGGTGGTTACAAACTTCTTCCATTTAAGAATGATGGAGGCCACTGTGTTCTTGGGGACCTTAAATGCTGCAGAAATGTTTTGGTACCCTTCCCCAGATCTGTGCCTCGACACAATCCTGTCTCGGAGCTCTACGAACAATTCCTTAGACCTCATAGCTTATTTTTTTCTCAGACATGCCCTGTCAACTGTGGGACCTTATATATAGTTGTGTGCCTTTCCAAATCATGTTCTATCAATTGAATGTACCACAGGTGTGCTCCAATCAAGTTGTAGAAACATCTCAAGGATGATCAATGGAAACAGGATGCACCTGAGCTCAATTTCGAGTCTCATAGCAAAGGCTCTGAATACTTATGTAAATAATTGAAACCAAATGAAAAATGGTAAAAGGCCTCCTGCGGGGACGGGGGCTGGGATAAAAAATAAAAAATAAATTAAATAGAAATATAGGACAAAACACAACATGACAAGAGAGACAACACAACACTACATAAAGAAAGACCTAAGACAACAACATAGTATGGTAGGCAGTAACAGGAGTCCGTTGTAACAGATAGGCCTACATTATTCAGTGTATATACATCCTTGGCTGAGTACCAGTGAAACGTTTGGGACAGTCAAGTCAGAAGTAGCCTATGTTGCTAGCAACAAGATAATGTTTTGAGTTTATGATCTAGCTTATTACTAAATAACACACCTGTCTGATAATATGGACCAAAATGGTATTGGGCTCATTTCTAAATTATATTTTAGACGGTGTCAGCATAATTTTATTTTCATTCATTTTGGAGTAATACAATCAGTCTGAAAATTCCAAAGTAATTAGCCTCTCTGTTTCCAGGTAGACCAACACAATACTTTTATTCATAATAGAATCTTCAGCCTATTAGGACTGGACATGATTTCCTATACAACAGATGGGTCCCATTATGTCTGGCGAAAACCAAACACTGCATTCCACAGTAAGAACCTCATACCAACTGTCAAGCATGGTGGTGGTAGTGTGATGGTTTGGGGATGCTTTGCTGCCTCAGGACCTTGATGATTTGCCTTAATAGAAGGAACCATGAATTCTGCTCTGTATCAGAGAATTCTACAGCAGAATGTCAGGCCATCCGTCTGTGAGCTGAAGCTGAAGCGCAGCTAGGTCATGCAGCAAGACAATGATCCAAAACACACAATCAAGTCTACATGAACATTTTTAAAAAAGCAATACATTTTATGTTTGGGAATGGCCTAGTCAAAGTCCAGACCTAATCCCAATTTAGATGTAGTGGCAGGACTTGAAATGAGCAGTTCATGCTTGAAAACCCACAAATTACGCTGAGTTAAAGCAGTTCTGCATGCAAATTCCTCCACAGCAATGTGAGAGACTGATCAACGACTACAGGAAGCATTTGGTTGCAGTCATTGCAGCTAAAGGCGGCAAAACCAATTACTGAGTGTAAGGGGGCAATTACTTTTTCACACAGGGGAATTAGGTGTTGCGTAACTTGGTTAATTAAATAAATACAATTAAATATACTTTTTTTTCTTATTTGTAAACACGTTCCCTTTACCTAATATTAGGTTTTGGTTGAAGATCTGATAACATTCAGTATCAAAAATATGCAAAAATAGAGAAAATCAGAAAGGGGGAAATACTTTTTTACGACACTATACAGTATATATACACTGGGTGTATAAAACATTAAGAACAACTTCCTAATATTGAATTGCAAACGCCACTTTTTCCCTCAGAACAGCCTCAATTCGTTGGGGGCAAGGACTCGATCTACATGGTGTTGAAAGCGTTCTACAGGGATGCTGGCCCATGTTGACTCCAATGCTTCCCACAGTTGTGTTAAATTGGCTGGATGTCCCTATGTGAGGTGGATCATTCTTGATACACACGGGAAGCTATTGAGTGTGAAAAACCAAGGGGTTTGGTGATGATTTTCTAAACGGTTAGTTAGACCAACAGTTTAAAAATATTGTTATTTGATTTGTGATTGGGGTATATTGGCCAGATGATCAGGAAAGTTGTTGGTGTATTTTACCTCCAACATTCATCAGAAACAACCATATTACAGCTATTTGGTTAACAATGCCTTAGTAAGTTACATAGTATTTCTTACTGCTGTTCTCTCCTTCTTCCTTTTTTTTCCTGGTCTCAGCATGTTTTCGCCCACTCACCACCGCTCTGTTTCCACAGTCACGAGACCCAGCCTCCTTCCACCATTGTCACGGTGAAAGCGGAAAAGAATGGCGGGGGGTGTTCTCCATAGACACCAATGCGATAGCTGTCTGCTTAGTCCTTGACTTCCATTGAAACAGAACCATTGAGGGAGTGGAACATCTCGCTTCCTCTTCCGTCTCTGCTTGAGACTCCAGAATGCTGAGTCACAATGACAAGGCAGAAATACAGCCAGGGCAGAGCCTGAGTCATTCCATACTGTAGTAGAACCAACAGGAGGTTATGACAGGAGTAAGAGTGGGAAGGGGGGAGAGAAATAGGAATAGAGGGGGAAGGGGAAAGAGTACAGACTAAAAACGCTGTGTCACCCTTCAGAACTTCAAATGAAAGAGCTCTGTAACGGTTAATCATTTACAGTATTACTATCACTTCTGTTTATAACTTTAACTTAAGAACATTCTTATTTTTTATGATAAAATTGTAATGCTAAGAGATGGATAAAAATGTACAGGATGGGTACCTGGAGGAAAATCTTATTGACATCACAATAAGTCCGATTTTAGTTACTTACATTGTGGTGCTGAAACTTTAAGCAGCAGTTGCGGCACAATCAATTGGAAATGGACAGCTGATGGTGCTGAAAATAAGCAAGAAATAAGATGTAGCTCTACCTGTTTAACAGGCAGAATTATGCTATAGGCTGCTATATCCATAGATTTGTAATTCAATTCCTCCATCCACCATGCACTCTTTAGTAGCCTACCTCCATGTCAGTGAAGGGCTGTTAAGTTAAATCCAGTACTGGAATTGAGGGGGTATGAGAGGGTATGCCACAGGCCTACCTTTTATTAAAGGAAATGGCAAAAAGCACAGGCCATTGTTGTCTTAAGATCTGGAATAAAATCAAACAGATCCAATTACATTAAGTGATCTATAACAGCACTTTGGTCCGTTATGCTTCATGCTAGAAACAAGCTGAAAATACCCTGGAAAGACATGACTTCAATGCATATATAACATTGTTTAGTTTCTTTGACATTCAGAGTCTGAGCTACAATCTTCAATAGTGGAGGAGGCAAAACATGGAATTTGCTTGGGTAGTAATCTAATTCTGTCACTTTCAATTGATTAAGCTATTCACTGTCTGTTCAAAATATGTTTAAACATAGACAGCTTTTAGGAAACCCTTGTGACTTTCTGTTGTTGAAGAAGAGTAGCCATCTGTTAAATCTTACAGAAGTCAGAACCATAGAATAAATAAAGGGGGCATATAAGCAGACAATGAAAGCTCTTACAATATTTGATGATGACATTTCTCTAAAACAGGCTATAGGCTACATGTACCACCAAGTCAGAACAGTAGGCTATGTTATGAGGGGGAAAAGGACCCAATTATTAGGTTAAGGAACATGGGCTACTTGCAGCTTACTACACAACATACACTTGGTATTACTTTCTTAGCTACAGTATGCATATCTCCCTGGCATACTACATAATTTATGTAGCAGCATACAATACCTTTCTGGACTCACCTGTTTGTGCTGTGCTCACATGAACAGGAAGATGGGCGTCAAAGTTTGTCATAAAACTCTGCCATTCTCTGGATTTATGGGGCTTTTAAGACAACTGGGAACTCTACAAAAATAACAAGGTCGAATCATGAAGTCAGTGATCTTCAGGTCGGAGCTCTAGAAAGAAGCCTGAGTTTCCGACTTGGAATTCCGAGTTGGATCACCATTCAAAACGTATTTTCCCAGTCGGAGCAAATTTTTTCTGAGTTCCCAGTTGTCTTGAACTCACTGAAGTCTGAGATTTCCCAGTTCCAAGTTTCCAGTTGTTTTGAACTCAGCCAATGGCATGACCAATGTTGAATGTGTATCCTTTTAAGCTTGTAAAAGAGACCCAGACTTGGACCACACACCAACTCCACTGAATAGTAGGCTAGTGATTGCTTTGCAATGCTTGCAGTTAGCCACTGATTCCTTCCAAACCACTCATTGTTGAATTTGCGATTACCAATTTGTTGTGCAATGTTTATGTCCAATGGCCGATGAGCACAGATACATTTTATCTATAATTTCTGTTCAGAATTTCCTTCATATGACAAGGATTGAAAATGATTTGCCAGCAGATTGTCAACTTGATTCACGATGATGACTGCTAGCTTGCTAACTATTAGAGAAGATGACTGCTAGCTTGCTAACTATTAGAGAAGATGACTGCTAGCTTGCTAACTATTAGAGAAGATTACCAACCTCTACGCTCTGTATTTTCTGCTGGCTGCCCCACCACCACAGAAAGAACTGAGTTAGGTTGAAACACCTGCATTTTGGAGCTGCCTTACTCAAGAAAGCAACAAATAGACCATGTTGTATGCGTCTTTATTAACTCACTTAGTTGTTGTTTTTGCACATTGTTTGCAAACTGGTATGTGACACGTACTAATGCCAAAATAACATGCACAACAGGTGAGGCTCAAACAAAGCTGAGCATGAAAAACAAAGCTGCCCTGAATGACATGTCGTCACTGGATAAGATAAACACATAGGCCTTTCTCTATGTCCATTCTTAGCCTGTAATTTGAGTAATTTGTGTACTATAAAAAAATATTATTCTAATATGTAAAATTACGTAGAGTTGCATGACATGTTTATAAAGGCAAATTCTTCTCGGACCTGCAAATACGGTGATAGATTCATGCAATGCTTTTACTAGAAATTAGATCTTTCCACCCTTACTCTTGTCCATAGGGGTCTGTGAACCCACAGCCTTCTGGCCCGCAGCACTGTGCGCTATCAAAATTCCTGCGTTGCCATGTAATGCTGACAGGACAAAGAACAGTTTCTTAAACAACATATCTAAGGAGAGAGGAGGAAAGGAAGCGCTACTAAGGTATCCAATAATAAATGTTGGTAGACAGAAGGTGCTCTTTGGTAAACGGGGTGAGTTGGTCATCAAAAAAGAAAGAAGGACCAAGACACTCTTCATATAATTAATTAAAATGCCTTTATTAGTATGGTTGTGCAATATAAACAAAGTTTAAAAAAAACTGGTGTCTCCAAGAGGTGAGGGTAAACTGCAAGGATGCTCTGTTATCCACTTTGTTTTCATTATTTTTTGGGGTACAGGAGAGTGTTACTTGTTTTTTTCTCAAGCGTTCAGGGAGGGTTTAAGTAAAATATAATTTGCTGAAGGTAGAGACATCCATTTTCATTTCAGAGATGTCCGATTTTCTCTATTGTAACCCTTATTATCAATAACGTTCACTCCTGAAGTTGGCCCTTCTGCTAAAACAAGGTCACTTTGAATGAGTGATGGTTGCAGCTGACTAACAACAGTTCATAAGGGTTGCTGCTGACTAGCAACAGTTGAGATGACAGCAATTACAGGAACATTTGTCCTTTTGTGATACTATGAAAATGACTCAAAATCTCAATCCTCCTGATCTGAACCATGGATTACAATCTCTCCTGGCCCATAGACTTGGCCTACTGTCAGGGTAAGGATTTATAGCTAGGCCTATATGCTTTGGTTTAAAACAACAAACTTATCCTTTATGCTAGGTATGTCACAGGCCTTTTGTAACACCGGTTTAAGCATACAGTAAGACTGTCACTCCCAACAGTCTGAAGGGGCTTCGTCTCATTGTCTCCAAAACTTTGTTTGCACTCATAATGAAAACATTAGGCTATAAAGTGAGGTTCAGTCTAAGAGTTGGTCAAAGTAACAGAGAGCAGAGCACACACTTCAAGGGCTATCTATGTTCAAAGACCCTTTCCCCCATTTGAAGCATCATTATCATTTTAAACTAACAATACACTTAGATAGTAGCTATGACAAACTAATAGAGCCGGTTTTGGGTTACATGCTTGAAAAAAGGGGATTGTGTTCTCAAACAACTTAATTAGCATACTAGGCCATGACAAACTAGGGGTCGTTGTGTGCTGAGTGCTGACATAGGATCAGGTCCTCCCTGTCCATCTAATCGTATATATGTATTTATTTTTTTACTAAAAAACATGGACAAAAACAACTTACAATTAAACATTTACATACTGTCATGTATACGCAGGGAGTCAGGAAGCAGGTGCAGAAGGAGAGTTGAATAACAATGATGCAAGGCAAATGAACAAAACAGGGGATATGTACTGAACATGAAACAAACCAATACTGCCTAATGACTGAGGCTACAGAGGGCTAAATAAAGGGAAGGTTATCAAGGTGATGGTGAAGTCCAGGTGTGCGTAATGATGGGGAGCAGGTGTGCGTAATGATGGGAAATAGGTGTGCGTAATAATGGGTTCCAGGGCCCGTGGTTAGTAGACCAGCAAAGTTGAGCACTGGAGAGAGGGAGCGGGAGTAGGTGTGGCCCTAGGGTGAAGAGTGGAATGTTCTGAACGGCGGAGATGGAAATCCTGGACAATGTTGGGGTCCAGGATGTCGGCTGCCGAAACCCAACAGCTCTCCTCTGGGCCGCATCCCTCCCAGTCCACCAGGTACTGAAGCCGACTTCGGGAGTCCAGTAGGGACCTAACAGCATAGGTAGGGGTCCCATCGATGTTCAGTGGAGGCGGATGGGTGTCATGGGGGACGCATCAGCCAGGGGACCAGGAACCACCGGCCTGAGAAGGGAAACATGACAAAACGGTGAGATATGGTAGTTGGTGGGGAGTTGAAAATTTACTTTCCGGGGGGACCTTGAAGGGCCCCACAAACTGGGGGCTCAGCTTCCGGCAGGGCAGGCGGAGCGGGAATTTCCTTGTGGAGAGCCAGATGCGATCACCAGGAAGGAACACAGGAGCCACACTGCGGTGGCGGTCTGCCTGATCCTTCTGACGGCGGACTGCATGCCGGAACCACTCGTCGACTGCAGGGGCCTCGGTCGGGCTCAGAGTCCACAAAGCCAGGGCCGACTGATTGCACTGGAAGGGAGTCAGCCCGGTGTAGGAGTGACGAAGTGAGTTCTGGCTGTACTCTGCCTAGAGAAAGAACAGGGCCCACTCCCCAGCTCCTGGTTGGTCCTTTCCACCTGCCCTTTGGACTGAGGCCGGTACCTGGATGTGAGATTGGCCGTGACCCCCAGCTTCTCCATGAAGGCTCTCCATACCCACTTCATGAATTGGGGGCCACGGTGGGAGACGATGTCCTCTGGAAGGCCATAGTGCCAGACGACCTGCTGGTACAGTGCCTCAGCAACCTGGAGAGCGGTAGGGAGACCAGAGAGAGGGATGAAATGTCAGGATTTGGAGAATCTGTACACAACAACCATAACAGTGGTGAAACCATCAGACGGGGGGAGATCAGAAAGAAGTCAATGGACAGATGGGACCAAGGCTGCTGAGGCATTGGAATTGGAAGTAGTTTCCCTGCTGGAGCGTGCTGGGGGGATTTGGTTTGGGCACATATGGAGCAGGAGTTGACATAGCGGGCGACGTCCTGCGCCAAGGTGGGCCACCAGTACTTATCAGAGAGAGTTTGGATAGCGCGGGTGATACCTGGGTTTCCAGCGACGAGGAATGTGTGTGCCCAGGTTGATCTCTTACCCCCGTGGTGACGTAGATGCATTCTGGAGTGCAGGTAGCAGGAGCAGGTTCCAGAGCCTTGCGGATGTCCCCATCTACTTCCCAAATCACAGGGCCAATGATACAGGAGGACCGACTGATGGGCTGGAGGGTACTTTCAGGACTCTCAAACGGTGTAGAACCACAGGTTACAGGAAAGAAGGTCTTCCGGCATCCTGGTACGCAGGCAGTGATTTTCATCCTCGACCAGGAGATGGTAGGGTTATGACATTGGAGCTTTGGATGATCAAATCAAATCAAATGTATTTATAAAGCCCTTCTTACATCAGCTGATGTCACAGAGTGCTGTACAGAAACCCAGCCTAAAACCCCAAACAGCAAGCAATGCAGGTGTAAAAGCACGGTGGTTAGGAAAAACTCCCTAGAAAGGCCAGAACCTAGGAAGAAACCTAGAGAGGAACCAGGCTGTGAGGGGTGGCCAGTCCTCTTCTGGCTGTGCCGGGTGCTGAAGTACAGGTGGCCTACCTTGGCCAAGGACGTGAGGGTTTATGTGCACTCAGTGTAAGGCTCCTAGGCACCTACCCAGAGGGAAGCTACACCCCTTACCCGTTCCACAGCGGCTTTGATCACATCTGTCGGCGGATTTCCTGGCCGATCTTCGCCCCTCACAGGAAAACACCACGATCCTGGTCGTGATGGATCGGTTCTCTAAGTCCTGCCGTCTCCTTCCGGCACTACGGGATGCCTGAGGATATAGTGTCTGATCGAGGTCCCCAGTTTACTTCGAGGGTCTGGAAGGCGTTCATGGAACGTCTGGGGGTCTCGATCAGCCTGACCTCAGGGTTTCATCCCGAGCGTAGTGGGTGAACCAGGATGTGGGCAGGTTTCTGCAGTCTTATTTCCAGGATCGGCCGGGGGAGTGGGTGGCGTTCGTGCCTTGGGCCGAGATGGCTCAGAACTCGCTCCGCCACTCCTCTACTCCTCTACTAACCTCTCCCACTTCCAGTGTGTATTGGGGTACCAGCCGGTTCTGGCGCTGTGGCATCAGAGACAGACCGAGGCTCCTGCGGAGGAGACATGGGAAGCCGCCCATGTTCACCTCCAGCGGGCCGTGCTGCGCCAGGAAGCCAGCGCAGACCGTCACCACAGTGAGACCGGGTCTGGCTCTCGACCCGAAACCTGCCCCTCCGCCTGCCCTGCCGGAAGCTGGGTCCGCGGTTTGTGGGGCAATTTAAAGTCCTGAGCAGAGTGAACGAGGTTTGTTATAGGTTACAGCTTACCCCTGATTACCGTATTAACCCCTCATTCCATGTGTCTCTCCTCAGGCCGGTGGTGGTTGGCCCACTCCAGGAGTCTGAGGTGTGGGAGACCCTCCGCCCCCTCTGGACATCGAGGAGGCGCCGGCGTATTCAGTCCGCTCCATACTGGATTCGAGGCATCGGAGGAGGGGCCTTCAGTACCTTGTGGAGTGGGAGGGGTACGGTCCGGAGGAGTGATGCTGGGTTCCGGTGGAGGACGTTTTGGACCCGTCTATGCTGCGGGAGTTCCACTGTCTCCGTCCGGATCGCCCTGCGCCTCGCCCTCCGGGTCGGCCCTGAGGCCGGTGTCGGTGCGCTGCTGGAGCCGCGTGTCGGGGGTACTGTCACACCTTGCTCCGAAGTCGGTGCCTCTCCTTAGTCGGGTGGTGTTCGGCGGTCGTCACTGGTCTTCTAGCCATCATCGATCCACTTTTCATTTTCCATTTGTTTTGTCTGTTTTCCACACCTGGCTTCAATTCCCTCAATTACATGTTTTGTGTATAACCCTCTGTTCCCCCACATGCCTTTGTGTGGGATTGTTTCTGTGTAGTGCTTGTGCACATTTGTATACTGGTGCGTTACGGGCTATTTTTGTGCCCATGTACTCCCGTGTTTGTTTGAACCGTTTTGGGGTTGTTTATTAAACGACTAAGTTTTCCCAGTTTTGCTCTCCTGCGCCTGACTTCTCTGCAAACCAGTTACACATCCGCTACAGGAACATAATTAGAATAATGGGTTTTGACATTGGTGGTGACTTTCTGAACTGTTATAGTTAGACCAACAGTTTAAAGTAATACAGAAAAATATTGGTATTTGAGTTCTGATTGACTATATTTAGAACATTTTCAGGAAAGTTGTTGTATTTTCCCTCAAATTCACCAGAAACAACCATTCACAGCTATTTGTTTAAAAATGCCTTACTGTCACTGTGACACAGTATATGTAAGTTACATAGTATAGTATATGTTCCTGCTGTTCTCTCCTTCTTCTGTTTTTCCTTTTCTTCAAATCTGGTATCAGCCGGTCTTCACCCATTCATCACCCCTCATGTCTGTTTCTGCAGTCACAAAACTCTGCCTCCTTCCACCATTGTCACTGTGATAACAGAACAGAAATACCTCAAGACCAACGATGGTGGATAAATGAAGATAGTTCACTCAGGCCGTTTACTACTGTCTGCTTAAGGAACACTGTCTGCTTAAGGAGGCTAAGCAGACAGTGTTCCTTAAGCAGACAGTGGCTGTCTCGCTTCCTCTTCCGTCTCTGCTTGAGAACCCAGAATGCTGAGTCACAATGACTAGGCAGAAATACAGCCAGGGCAGAGCCTGAGTCAGTCCATACTGTAGTAGAACCAACAGGAGGTTATGACAGGAATAAGCAGGGGCGCACATTTAACTGGGGACATGGGGGACATGCAATTTTGTCCCCCTGTTTTATCATTCGAATGTGATACAAAAGGGGGCAACGGTGTGCTTTAGGACCATGCGGATGTCTCCAAGCAGTCGGGTAGGCTGTTTGCAGTGTTTATTCGACCAAAAGAATATATACATATATATGTCCCCCCCACATCTAAAACCAAAGTTGCGCCACTGGTAATAATAGTGGGAGGGATCAAAAGGGGGAGAGGGGAGGGGTAAAGAGTACAGACTAAAAACACTGTGTCACCCTTCAGAACTTCAATAGAAAGAGTTATGTAATGGTTAACCATTTACAGCATTACTTACTGTTTATAACTTTGTGATGCTGGTCACATGATGGACCCGGTCGTGACGTTAACAGTTTAACACAGGTTCTCAGGGTTGACCATTACAGAAAAGATTTGCATGAAAAAATTAAGACAATTCTTTGTCAATTTAAATTTTAATGCTATGTTTGCCGTAACATACTTAAAGTAAATTCGGGATACTCCAATTAGTATGATATGTTTTGTATGTTATGTATTCATTTGTGGATGTCCATCATCCATTTCGTATTATATTTTACGAATTGTAATTCGTTCAAAATGTTGCGAATTGCAATTTATACAATATGTTACGATTTGCTAAACATATGATATGTTACGAATTCCAATTTGTTGTTGCTAACGTTAGCTCGGTGGCTAGGCTAGGTCAAAGTCACCATTATTAGTCAGTTGTACAACCAAATGCCTTCAACTGAAATGTGTCTCCAGCATTTAACCCAACCCCTCTGAATCAGAGAGGTGCGGGGGGCTGCCTTAATCAACATCCACGTCTTCGGCACCCAGTGAACAGTGGGATAACTGTCTTGTTCAGGGTTAGAACGACAGATTTTTACCTTGTCAGCTCGGGGATTTGAACTTGCAACCCTCCGGTTACAAGTCCGGAGCTCTAACCACTAGGCTACCTATTTTGTGTAGTTATTTCTAGGCTAATATAATCAACTTTGATAGACCATTTGTCAACTACAATATGTCATTTGAAACTGAAAGGTGAATCATCAAATACCATTTCTACAAAATCCAGCCTTTCTTTCTCAGTCCACCACTGTATTCCCATACCTCATACTGAAAATTGAATTGATATTAAAAAAAGTGTGATAAACCCTACAGTTTTTCTTTTGACTGCATTCTGGAAAAGGTAAATCATTCAGCTACATACGCTATTGAAACATGTGCTCTTAGAGAATGAAACAGACGTTTACAGAACTGCGTCTCGAAGTTAAATTCCTTTTATACCCTAAATCAAACGTCGACGTAGACTATTTCTCAATTAGCCTAATATTAGAATGAATGTTCAAATTCTTCCTATTTTCTTCTAAGGATATAACACACACACATTTTCCAACAATAACCGCTGTAGTTAGACCTGCACTGTAGCATTGCTTTTGGCTGATACTACTGCTTTAGATGTTACCAATAAAATATTACTTTGTAATAAACAAAGTTAAAAAAAATTACAGACTGAGAAGAAGAGGTCAAGGCGAGAGCATTTACTCCACCCAAAATCTGTGAGATAAGCCCGTTTTTTTTTCAAATTACTTGGGGATTTTGATCGAATAGAAGTTTCGTAATGTTTAAGCTTTTACAAATGTACTGATATATGTGGATGCACATGGCATTCCGGCAACTTGGGAAAAAACAACGTTTAGTTGTGCGTGTTGTTCACACGCGTACCTGCCCTCTCATTGTCTAGAATGGTCCCACCTGTTTCTGTCTTCAATCACTGACCACATGTGTTTCCATTGTTAGAGTGGTCACTCGGTTCTCTTGTCAATATAATACATCATCTTCACTTTAGGTCACGTGTATGAGTGGGATCGTCATCTAATGATCCGCCCAGATTCTGTTGAAATTCTAAAGGTGATTGGCTACGCTCTGTGAGGGTGGATTTCACTGACGCAGTCCGTTCAGAACAATAAATAGAGCGAACAAGGCTCCTTCCATTTCACTAGTCTGGGAAGACGCATAAAGAAGTTCTTGCTTCAACAGTGATTGAACGGAACTCCTCTGCCTTCGTCCCGCGTTATAGAACATTCCGGATTGGTACCATAACACTTACTTGAACTGTAATAGGAAAATAGTCTAAGGAACTCTATTTTTGTACCGTTAATTTAGATATAAAAGAAAATCTGCCAAGATGGAGTCTCAGATCCGCCAGAACTATCACAACGATTGCGAAGCTGCCATCAACCGGATGATCAACATGGAGATGTTTGCCTCCTACACCTACACTTCAATGGTAAGGAGTCTACCAAGATGACCGTTTTGTTGATCTACCTGTGTATTATTATACCTGGGCCTAAATGCCATTTTTCACCTGACTTTTCTGTAGGCCTAGACAATGAATAGCCAATAAACTGATCTCCGTGAAGTACATATTTGAGTTCTACTTGGCTAGGCTATAAAGAGCCTTCAGGTAGATATAACATTCAAATGAAGCCGGGAATCCATCCTACCTTGGACAGAGCGCGTAACAACTCCTTGACAGGTTAATTGGCAGGTTACCAAGTGGACTACGGACTAGACTGATTCATGCCTTTGTCATCAAGCTTAGTTGCCACAACAAGAACAGAATGCTGAGTCATGTTTGGCATGTTTTTTTCTAACCACACAGTTTTCTGTTTATCCACCCAGGCTTTCTATTTCTCCCGTGACGATGTGGCTCTGCCTGGCTTCGCGCACTTCTTCAAGGAGAACAGCGACGAGGAGCGGGAGCACGCCGACAAGCTGCTCTCCTTCCAGAACAAGAGAGGTGGACGCATTTTCCTCCAGGACATCAAGGTGAGCCCCTGAGTGGCGAAAAACACATTTACATTGTAGACTGACGGGGAAAAAAGTTATTCTACGTAAACGAGTTCTCATTTGAAAAGGTTCTTCATGGACCCAAATGGTTAATCTAAGGACAAGATGAAGAACCCTTTATGGTTATTTGTTTTCTAAGCTGTAGTGTAGGAGTTATTTTGAATGAGTAGTATTCATGCTAAGGCTGAGTGAGTTAATTGTAAGGGCATGCCTTATGTCACTACCCTGGTATTAGAGCAAGGTGGCCAGAGGAGATGTGTCCTGACTGCATACTGTAGGCCTATGAGTACAGGGATTTGAAATCATTGGGTGGGCTGCCTAAGCATTTTCCTAAGGAAACAGTAGGGGGAAAAACATGTATATATTTCTGGGATTGCAAAACCCTTTTAGTAAAATCTAAAACCCCATATGTTTTCGCTCTGCTGCCTAGCAAAATGTGTAGAATTGTGGACATTGGCATTAAAACGGCAAATATTTATCATTACTCCATGGAGGAACGTGTCTACAGCGCTAAGTTGATCTAGAGAACCTGGTGTAGTCATAAACACACTGCCTCTAACCAGCTGGAAGATGTGATGTGGGATGTGACTCCGTTCACTTGGTCCAAATGTTAAAATATGCAATTTAGCAGATGCTTTTTCCCCCAAATTGACTTAGCCGTGCGTGCATACATGTTACGTATACGTGGCCCCAGCAGGAAGTGAACCATGACCTTTGGCGTTGCAAACACCATGCTCTACCGACTGAGCCACACCTATATGTGGTTCATAAACTAAAGAATGTGTTTGTAGTGACTGTTAAATTGACCCCATCTCTACTTTTTGTTTCATTGTTTACAGTTCCTTTTATCCCCTTATGTGCCAGATATACTGGTGACTGTTAACAGGTATGCATAGAAACATCTGCTAGTAGTCCCTAACCCTCCTGTGTTCCCTTTGTCCTGTGTAGAAGCCAGATCGTGATGAGTGGGGCAATGGGCTGGAGGCCATGCAGTGTGCTCTGCAGCTGGAGAAGAATGTGAACCAGGCCCTGCTGGACCTGCACAAGATTGCCTCTAACAAGGTTGACCCCCATGTAAGTAATGTTGGATCTGCACATCACATGTATGTATCACATAGAATACAGGTACTGTACTGTCCCAGGAGCTGATCAGGTTGTTGTAGCTCTGATAACTAATGACACAGGATTGTGACCTGCATCTTCACAGACACAATAGTCCACAGACGCACGGCTGCACACTATACACACAATGCAGCTCATGCAGGAGTTAGACAGCTGCTCATTGAGTTGTCTGTCTGCCCTTATGCCAGTACCACCAGGCTCTTGTGTGTTACTGTATCTACAGTAGTCTTTAGTCATTCTCTTGTCTGACCTGTGTTTTCCCTCTTTAGCTGTGTGACTTCTTGGAGACCCATTACCTGAATGAGCAGGTGGAGGCCATTAAGAAGTTGGGTGACTACATCACCAACCTCACCAAGATGGATGCTGTCAACAACAAGATGGCAGAGTACCTGTTTGACAAGCACACCCTGGGAAACCAGAGCTAAACCACTTCCACCCCCAGGTTATGCCCTCCAACCTCAGGCCAGGACTCCTGGTCTTTCTGCTCTAATCTAGAATGAGCACAACAGCTGTGATGTTGACAAATGTGTTATTGGAGGGAAGGCATATTGTAAAAGGATGAAGTTGTTTCTGATGTTTTCTAAGTGTCATTCTATTCAGGTGCTTTGCACGGTCTTACTGAGCATTTCAATACCTAAAACACAAGGATCCTCTTGACTAGGATTAACTGTTCATTTTCAATCTGCACAGAATCTGAAGAATAAAACCTTTTTGAGCTGGATTCACTGTTTGTTACTGTGTATGAATGACACATGGAACTGGCACTAAATGTTGCATTTATTTTTGTTCAGTGTACGTATGCCATGAGCACAGTCTACCATCTGTGCATTCTTTTCTCCATAGAAATGATAAATACTGACAATTGTAAGCTTACTACAGTGACTTTGAGGGTCATACTAGGTTTGTCATGAGTTTTGTAAGGGCAATTACCATATATTGGAATTGTGCCATGTCTATTCAGGTCCCATAAAACAACTAGGTCAGTAACAGTGAAATGGGTAACTGAATTCACCACAGTCAATGTAGCCTTTAACCTGTGTATTTTAGAAGTACCAGCAAGCTGTTGACCCACAGGTCATCCCAGGGTTGCTGCTTGATGGAAAACAATTATCAGTATATTTATGCCAAGCCTATGCATAAGGCACTTGGACTGTAGAGGGATACCTAGGAAAATTAAACCGCTCTGAAATAAATGGATGGCCCTCAAGCAAAATGTATTTCTACTTGACCCTCCCTGAACACTTAAAATAGTGACCCACCTCTATATCCAAAATAAAACGTGGATAGAGAATATGCCTATAACCCTCACTCATAGGACAGCATGACAATAAATAGTGCATTCAGAAAGTATTCAGAGCCCTTGACTTTTTCAAAATGTTACAGTCCAGCCTTATTCTAAAATGTATTCAACTAGACCATACCCCATAATGCCAAAGCAAAAACAGGTTTTTAGAAGTCTGCAAATTTATTGGAGAAAAAAAACTAATTATTCAGACCCTTGACTCAGTATTTTGCTGAAGCACCTTTGGCAGTGATAACAGCCTCAAGTCTTCTTGGGTATGATGCTACATGCTTGGCACACCTGTATTTGGGGAGTTTCTCAAATTCTTCTCTGCAGATCTTCTCAAGCTTTGACAAGTTGGATAGGCAGTGTGGCTGCACAGCATTTTTCAAGTCTCCAGCGATGTTCAATTGGGTTAAAGTCCACTCAAGGACATTCAGAGACTTACCCCAAAGCCATTCCTGCGTTGTCTTGGCTGTGTCACTGTCCTGTTGGAAAGTGAACCGTCGTCCCAGTCTGAGGTCCTGAGCGCTCTGGAGCAGATTTTCATCAAGGATCTCTCTGTACTTTGCGCTGTTCATCCTTCCCTCGATCATGACTAGTCTTCCAGTCCCTGCCGCTGAAAAACATCCCCACAGCATGATGCTACCACCATGCTTCACTGTATGAATGGTGCCAGGTTTCCTCCAGACGTGACGCTTGGCATTCAGGCCAAAGAATTCATCCTCATGGTCAGAGTCCTTTAGGTGCCTTTTTGCAAACTACAAGCAGGCTGTCATCAAATCAAATTTTATTGGTCACATACACATGGTTAGCAGATGTTAATGCGAGTGTAGTGAAATGCTTGTAAAAATGTGCCTTTTTCTGAGGAGTGGCTTCCGTCTGGCCACTCTACCATAAAGGCCTGATTGGTGGAATGCGACAGAGATGTTTGTCCTTCTGGAAGGTTCTCCAATCTCCACAGAGGAGCTCTGGAGCACTGTCAGAGTGACCATTGGGTTCTTGGTCACCTCCCTGACCAAGGCTATTATCCCCCGATTGCTTAGTTTGGCCGGGCAGCCAGCTCTAGGAAGAGTCTTGGTGGTTACAAACTTCTTCCATTTAAGAATGATGGAGGTGTTAGAAGATCACCTAGGGGTCATGATACGGCTGTACTAAATGTTTGATGTATTATAATAATTGATTATGCTTATGTTATATTAATAGAAGGGGAGGGGTTATAAGACCCCTCCCTCCTTACATTTATAGGTTCCTAGACTACAGATTAACAATATATATTAATTGTAGAGGT
Organism: Brachymystax lenok tsinlingensis; assembly: GCA_030435695.1. Lineage (NCBI taxonomy): Eukaryota > Metazoa > Chordata > Actinopteri > Salmoniformes > Salmonidae > Brachymystax > Brachymystax lenok. The sequence goes on along the minus strand of CM059791.1, from coordinate 96,492,136 downwards.
TTTAGTATTGTTCCACAATTGTTTTAGTCTCTCTGCTTCTTATAAAGAAGCCCTATGGGAAATGTGTGACTGAGACATAGCTTTGCAGGGGAGTGGGGGAGATAAGAGACCATTCAAGACATTCCACAACAAATCAACTTTGGGGTGTGGACATTTATTGCCTAGCGTTTAGATAACACCGAACTAGATGTTTGTGCAGCTGTGGATGCATGGGCTTGGTCTGATAAGTAGAGAGTAATAAACGAACGCAGTGACATCACAGAGGGTTGGCTCCAAGCATGATAAAAGCAACTTAGACTTTCCTAAAGTGCAGAACTTACTCGAAACATCGTGCTATGTTCCTGTTTGTCAACTTCTGTCTGCAATTGCATTAATAAAGGTTTTTGAATGATTTAATTAAAGATATTGTCATAATGCTAATTTCACCAATGAGCCAATGATTGATAAGGACACAAGGAACGAACCCTAACAGAGGCCACTGTGTTCTTGGGGACCTTAAATGCTGCAGAAATGTTTTGGTACCCTTCCCCTGATCTGTGCCTCGATACAATCCTGTCTCGGAGCTCTATGGACAATTCCTTCGGCCTCATGGCTTGGTTTTTGCTCTGACATGCACTGTCAACTGTGGGACCTTATATAAACAGGTGTGTGCCTTTCCAAATCATGTCCAATCAATTGAATTTACCACAGGTGGATGCCAACCAAGTTGTTGAAACATCTCAAGGATGATCAAAGGAAACAGGATGCACCTGAGCTCAATTTCCTTTAACATTTTTAATAGATTTGCTAAAAATCTGTTTTCACTTTGTCATAGGGTATTGTGTGTAGATTGATGAGGAAAAAATATTATTTAATACGTTTTTTAATAAGGCAGTAACGTAACATAATGTGGAAAAAGGGTCTGAATACTTTCCAAATGCTTTGTAAGCGCATGCTGCAGCAGAGAGGTTTTGATTTCTATACAGGCTGTTGTTAAAAAAGAGGACAGTCTAAGTTTGGAACAGTGCTAAAGTTGTCCATTAACTGTAAAAATGTAGCCAACAAGAACCAGTTACAACTGAAGTTATTGATCATCAATGAATTTGAGAAAAAGCCATTTGTTTTTTAACACAGCAGCTACATATCATCAGGTAGGCCTATATGCACCTGTAACTTTCTGCTCATTTGGGAAACAATTATTTTCAGATTTCTGTATTTAGAAAATCCATGATATTGTTGTTACAAAAACAGATTTGTGTTGACTGTGTTTATGGCATGGGAATATAAGAGCATCTGTTAGGCTAAATTAACAAACTAGGCATGCATAGCCAGTGGTGATTTTAGCATGTAAATCTTGGTGGGGCAAACCCCCCAAAATGTGGGATGCATGCCAGCAAAGCCACTACACAAGACAAAACAAAACATTAATTGCACTATAACGGCGGCAAACGGTGCCCACAAACTGTTAGGGCCTACATAAAGCTGTCCCAACAGCAGAGTCCCAACAGCAGTCCCAACACCTTACCGTAAATTCCGATTAAGACATTAATGAGGTAGGACGAGCATAGTCAATATTACAATTTGTTCAGCACTTTCTTACAGTTTTCTCCCTGTACACCAAGTCAGAACTGTAGGATAAACAAAGCAGACAATGAAATCTCTTACAATATTCGCTGATTATATTTCTCAAAAACAGGTTATAGGCTACATGTGCAGCACCAAGTCAGAACAGTAGAACGAAATTAAGAGGTGAAAATAGACCAAATTATTAGAGTGAGGCACATGGGCTACTAACAGCTACACTTGGTATTACTTTCTTAGCTACAGTATACATAGAGTTGAAGTCTGAAGTTTATATACACTAAGGTTGGAGTCACTAAGGTTGGAGTCACCACTCCATAAATTTCTTGTTAACAAACTATAGTTTTGTCAAGTCGGTTAGGATGACACAAGTAATTTTTCCAACAATTGTTTACAGACAGATTATTTCATTAATTCACTGTATCACAATGCCAGTGGGTCAGAAGTTTACATACACTAAGTTGACTGTGCCTTTAAACAGCTTGGAAAATTCCAGAAAATTATTTCATGGCTATAGAAGCTTCTGATAGGCTAATTGACATCATTTGAGTCAATTGGAGGTGTACCTGTGGATGTATTTCAAGGCCTACCTTCAAACGCAGTGCCTCTTTGCTTGACATCATGGGAAAATCAAAAGAAATCAGCCAAGACCTCAGAAGAAAAATTGTAGACCTCCACACGTCTGGTTCATCCTTGGGAGCAATTTCAAAACACCTGAAGGTACCACGTTCATCTGTACAAACAACAGTACGCAAGTATAAACACCATGGGACCACGCAGCCGTCATACCGCTATGGAAGGTGACACGTTCTGTCTCCAAGAGATGGTGCGAAAAGTGCAAATCAATCCCAGAACAACAGCAAAGGACCTTGTGAAGATGCTGGAGGAAACAGGTACAAAAGTATCTATATCCAAAGTAAAACGAGTCCTATATCAACATAACCTGAAAGGCCATTCAGCAAGGAAGAAGCCACTGCTCCAAAAACGCCATAAAAAAGCCAGACTACAGTTTGCAACTGCACATGGGGACAAAGATCATACTTTTTGGTGAAATGTCCTCTGGTCTGATGAAACAAACATTGAACTGTTTGGCCATAATGACTATCGTTATGTTTGGTGGAAAAGGGGGGAGGCTTGCAAGCCGAAGAACACCATCCCAACCGTGAAGCACGGGGGTAGCAGCATCATGTTGTGGGGGTGCTTTGCTGCAGGAGGGACTGGTGCACTTCACAAAATAGATGGCATCATGAGGAATGAAAATTATGTGGATATATTGAAGCAACATCTCAAGACATCAGTCAGGAAGTTAAAGCTTGGTCGCAAATAGGTCTTCCAAATGGACAATGACCCCAAGCATACTTCCAAAGTTGTGGCAAAATGGCTTAAGGACAACAAAGTCAAGGTATTGGAGTGGCCATCACAAAGCCCCAAAACCTCAATCCCATTGAGAATTTGTAGGCAGAACTGAAAAAGCCTGTGCGAGCAAGGAGGCCCTACAATCCTGACTCAGTTACACCAGCTCTGTCAGGAGGAATGGGCCAAAATTCACCCAACGTATTGTGGGAAGCTTGGGGAAGGCTACCCGAAATGTTTGACCCAAGTTAAACAATTTAAAGGCAATGCTACCAAATACTAATTGAGTGTATGTAAACTTCTGACCCACTGGGAATGTGATGAAAGAAATAAAAGCTGAAATAAATAAATCTCTCTACTATTATTCTGACATTTCACATTCTTAAAATAAAGTGGTGATTCTAACTGACCTAAAACAGGGAATTTTTACTAGGATTAAATGTCAGGAATTGTGAAAAACTGATTTTAAATATATTTGGCTAAGTTGTATGTAAACTTCCGACTTCAACTTTATCTCCCTGGCATATTACATAATTTATGCAGCAGCATACAATACATTTTTGGACTTGTTGTGCTGTGCCCACTTGAACAGCGGTCTATCTGGCATTCTCTGGATTTATGGTGCTTTCAAGACAACTGGGAACTCGGGAAAAAAAGGTTGAATCATGATGACTTCAGAGATCTTCAGGTCGTAGCTCTATAAAGATGCCCGAGTTCCCGATTTACAATTCCGAGTTGGATGAAAGTACAAAACTTATTTTCCCAGTTGTAGCTTGTTTTTCCCGAGTTCCAGAAAATATTGGTATTTGAGTTGTGATTGAGGTATATTGACCAAATGTATTTTCCCTCCAAAATTAAACAGAAACAATCATTTAAGAGCTATTTGTTAAAAATGCCTTATTAAGTTACACAGTATATGTAAGTTGCATAGTATAGTATATGTTCCTGCTGTCCATTCCTTCTTCCTTTTCTTCAAATCTGGTCTCAGCCGGTCTTCACCCTCTCACCACCGCCACAGTCACGAGACCCCGCCTCCTTCCACCATTGTCACGGTGATAACAGAATAGAATGGCCTTTTGACCAAATATATTGGATAATGAAGGTAGTACACTCAGGCCGTTTATTTTATTTTATTGAACCTTTATTTAACTAGGCAAGTCAGTTAAGTGGTTAAGAACAAATTCTTATTTACAATGACAGCCTGCGCCGACATATTGGACTCCAAATCACGGCCGGTTGTGATACAGCCTGGATTCGAAACAGGGTCTGTAGTGTTGCCTTGAGACCGCTGCACCACTCGGGAGCCTAAATCATAGTCTGTTGGCTGTCCCAAAGATACCAATGAGTAGTTCTTGACTTCCATTGAAACAGAAAACATTAGGGAGTAGGATGTTTCACTTCCTCTTCCGTCTCTGCTTGAGACTCCAGAATGCTGAGTCACAATGGCAAGTCAGAAATACAGCCAGGGCAGAGCCTGAGTCATTCCATACTGTAGTAGAACCAACAGGAGGTTATGACAGGAGTAAGAGTGGGAAGGGGGGAGAGAAATAGGAACATGTCCCACACACTTTCTGAAACTGCATTTTTGCCCCCAGTTTTATCTTTGGAATGTGATACAACACAAAGCAACGGTGTGCTTTAGGACTATGCGGACGCCTCAGAGCGGTCGGGTAGGCTGTTTAGAGTGTTTAATCGACAACAAAAAATGAAAAAATATGCAGTTGAAGTCGGAAGTGTACATACACCTTAGCCAAATACATTTAAAATCTGTTTTTCACAATTCCTGACGTTTAATCCTAGATAAAATTCCCTGTCTTAGGTAAGTTAGGATCACCACTTTATTTTAAGAATGTCAAATGTCCGAATAATAGTAGAGAGATTGATTTATTTCAGCTTTTATTTCTTTCATCACATTCCCAGTGGGTCAGAAGTTTACATACACTCAATTAGTATTTGGCAGCATTGCCATTAAGTTGTTTAACTTGGGTCAAACGTTTCGGGTAGCCTTCCACAAGCTTCCCACAATAAGTTGGGAAAATGTTGGCCCATTCCTCCTGACAGAGCTGGTGTAACTGAGTCAGGTTTGTAGGCTTCCTTGCTCGCACTTGCTTTTTCAGTTCAGCCTACACATTTTCTATAGGCTTGAGGTCAGGGCTTTGTGATGGCCACTCCAATATCTTGACTTTGTTGTCCTTAAGTCATTTTGCCACAACTTTGGAAGTATGCTTGGGGCCATTTGGAAGACCTATTTGCGACCAAGCTTTAACTTCCTGACTGGGGTCTTGAGATGTTGCTTCAATATATCCACATCATTTTCCTTCCTCATGATGCCATCCATTTTGTGAAGTGCACCAGTCCCTCTTGCAGCAAAGCACCCCCACAGCATGATGCTGCCACCCCGGTGATTCAAGGTTGGGATGGTGTTCTTTGGCTTGCAAGCCTCCCCCTTTTTCCTCCAAACATAACGATGGTCATTATGGCCAAACAGTTCTATTTCTGTATCATCAGACCGGAGGACATTTCTCCAAAAAGTATGATCTTTGTCCCCATGTGCAGTTGCAAACCGTAGTCTGGCTTTTTTATGGCGTTTTTGGAGCAGTGGCTTCTTCCTTGCTGAGCGGCCTTGCAGGTTATGTTGATACAGGACTAGTTTTACTGTAGATATAGATACTTTTGCACCTGTTTCCTCCAGCATCTTCACAAGGTCCTTTGCTGTTGTTCTGGGATTGATTTGCACTTTTCGCAGCAAAGTACGCTCATCTCTAGGAGACAGAACGCGTCTTCTTCCTGAGCGGTATGACGGCTGCGTGGTCCCATGGTGTTTATACTTGCGTACTATTGTTTGTATAGATGAACGTGGTACCTTCAGGCGTTTGGAAATTGCTCCCAAGGATGAACCAGACTTGTGGAGGTCTACAATTTTTCTTCTGAGGTCTTGGCTGATTTCTTTTGATTTTCCCATGATGTCAAGCAAAGAGGCACTGCGTTTGAAGGTAGGCCTTGAAATACATCCACAGGTACACCTCCAATTGACTCAAATTATGTCAATTAGCCTATCAGAAGCTTCTAAAGCCATGACATAATTTCTGGAATTTTCCAAGCTGTTTAAAGGCACAGTCAACTTAGTGTATGTAAACTTCTGACCCACTGGAATTGTGATACAGTGGGTCAGTGAAATAATCTGTCTGTAAACAATTGTAAACAAATTTCTTGTGTCATGCACAAAGTAGATGTCCTAAACGACTTGCCAAAACTATAGTTTGTTAACAAGACATTTGTGGAGTGGTTGAAAAACTAGTTTCAATGACTCCAACTTCCGACTTAAACTGTTTATATATGTCCCCACCATTTCTAAAACCAAAGTTGCGCCCCTGGGAATAATAGTGGAGGGAGGGAGCAATAGGAAGAGAGGAGGAGGGAAAGTACAGACTAAAAACGCTTTCTCACTCTTAAGAACTCCAATAGAAAGAGTTTTGTAATGGTTAATCATTTACTGTATCAGTATCACTTCTGTTTATAACTTTGTGTGGCTGGTCACATGATGGACCCGGTCGTGACTCGTGACTTTAACAACTTAACACAGGTCCCCAGGGTTTTAATGCTGTTTGGCCTTCTGCTAAAACAAGATTTTCAGATTTTCACACATTTCAAAGGTTATCTATGTTCAACGACCCTTACTCCATTCGAAGCAACTTTATCATTTTTCAACAAACAATAAACCTAGATAGTAGCGCCTGATAGATAGAGCCTGTTTTGGGTTACATATCAGGAAAAAGGCAGTTCTGTTCTCAAACAATTGGAGTAGAGGTGCTACCATACATATGTGTCCAGGACAGACCAGGGGACGTATACAATTAGAAAACCTGTTGTCAGAGTAGGAGTGCTGATCTAAGATCAGGTCCTCCTTGTCCACGTACTCTTGGGTACATTACCTGTAAAAAATATAAGGCAATATTTATATGATGCCATTTCAAACAGCCCCTTATTTACCACTTTCTTGCAGGTATACACTTTTTTGTCAGTGGGTAACTGGCAATTTGGGAGGGGTGGGAGCAGGGGGTGTTGTTAAACCATGGGGGCTGTTTGCATCAAATTAGGGAGGTATTAAACAATGGAAATGTTAATGAATTGACCTATAAAAAAATCTGACAACCATTCACACAGACCTGATACCTATATTTTGGTTACAATGTCTGTGAAAATACAGGATTTCATGACTAGGTCTTTAGGTGGGTTTTATTGTTCCTTGTTTTTTACCCACTACCCCTTTCACAAATAATCTGGCAAAAAGAAGTAGGCATGGTCAATTAGTGGGATTCGGTCTATGTATGAAAGGGATATTATTCATTAAGATCTAAAAGGCTAAACTGATCCTAAATCAGCAATCTTACTCTGAGACGCTTGACGCATACTGCCCCAGAAGACCTAGTTCTTATGAATACCAATGACGTTTCAACTACATGGCTGTATTGAGCAATAACCCAGCACCCTGAAAACACCCTGTCAACAGTTGTGGAAGATAAGGTCATGTGAACTGAAGTTGTTAGGAAGGTTACTTTATTACTGTAGTCTTTGATTTTTATTAGCTGTAAAAAGTTTTCCACTTCACAGTTTTAGCTTAATAACCTATGTATGGTTAGATGTTTGTAGCTACTGATTTTGTGTAGTTATTTCTAGGCTAATGTAATCAACTTTGATAGACCATTTGTCAACTACAATATGTCATTTGAAACTGAAAGGTGTATCATCAAATACCATTTCTACAAAAGCCAGCCTTTCTTTCTCTGTCCACCACTGTATTCCCATACCTCATACTGAAAATTGAGTTTATATGAAAAAGTGTGATAAACCCTACAGTTTTTCTTTTGACTGCATTCTGGAAAAGGTAAATCATTCAGCTACATACGCTATTGAAACATGTGCTCTTAGAGAATGAAACAGAAGTTTACAGAACAGCGTCACAACCATAGATGAGCAAAGTTCAATTCCTTTAATAGCCTAAGTAAAACGTAGGACCTAGGCTATTTCTCAATTAGCCTATAATCAGAAATAAATGGTCAAATTAGCACAATTTTCTTCTAAGGATACAATAAATTTAAACTGTAGCACTGCTTTTCGTTGATACTGTTTTAGATGTAACAAACATGGACTTCTTCTGGTCATGTGTATGAGCGACATCATCATCAAATGATCCGCCTATTTCCTGTTGAAATTCTAAACGTGAGGGTGGATTTCACTGACGTATTCTGTTTGAAACTATAAGTGCAGCGAACAAGGCTCCTTACATTTCACAACTAGTGATGGGCATTCCGTCTCTTTTCAGTGAGCCGGCTCTTTTGGCTCCCAAACGGCCCTTTTAAAAAAAACATGTTTTAATATTTTTTCAAGTCAAACAGTTTGCGATAGTTTGACTACGATTGGTGTTAAAACAATTCTAATTAAATGTAACAATTCAAAACGAATACAATCTGAACAACATATTAATAGAATATTGCACCATATTAAAGAGAAATAAATAATGTGCAAAACTGCAGCATCCCACTTAAAACATTAAACTGGTCCCTCTTTTCTCTCTCTTCTTTATTGGCATGTTATAACCAGCAGCACACAGCAACGCTGACCAGATTTGGCTTTTATGAGAGATTTGCATTCAGAAATGCAAGCTGCCTCACTTTCGAGGGGCTGATGCGGTTTCTTCTCTCAGTAATTATTTGTCCCATTTTTCGAGAATACCCTCTCAGAGGGAACGGATGTGGTCTCCCTGTAATGACATTAGTAAGCCATGGGTAGACAGAGGCCTTGTTCTTCCACTAGCTCAGAGGATCTGCAGAGTTTTTCGGACCTCCATTATGGCATCTGCTGAGGGATTCCTTCCTGCTGCATCCCCAGTTGCTCTCTCGTCAAACAGCATCCAAACAGCAGACGTTTGTGGCACTACTGCTGATGCTTCTGCTCCATCTGATCCCTCTTCTTCCTGTTGCCCTGGTGCCTGAGCCAGCTGACTACTGGGGCTGTCCCTCCCTGCTGCTGAGGTTATTCTTTGAAGAGCCTCATCAATCGCTCTGGCATCACTGAAGGCTAACTTCTTAAACCTGGGGTCAAGTGCAGCGGTTTCTGATTATATTCCATTCTGTGGAACTTTCTGTCCATTGATGAACATAGGGTGTCCATCAACTTTGTCACATGTCCTGTGGTTACATTTGCTTCTCTCTGGCAGCTGGCTGTGATTCGCTGCAGACCCTTACACAGGAGTATCATTGTTGAGGCTGTCACATAGCTGAAAAGAGAGAACAGTAACTTATTAGTTCAGGTTCATGTTTTGTTTACTGATACTACATTCTCATCTACTCCTCATATACATATATAATACTGGATTAAATAATGATGTAGTAATAACTGCTTACTGTATCTCTCTCCACTGATCTCCACAGTGACCTGCTCAAAGGGTTCCAGGACTCTGCACACCTCCTCCACCACCTCCCATTCCTCTTGGGTCAGAGCATCAACAGGTGCATTGACAATGGCCAGGGAAGAGATGATGGCATCCTTTGACTCAAGAAACCGCTTCAACATATAAAATGTTGAATTCCACCTTGTAGTGCAGTCTTGTTTAGGCCTCAGCTCAGGCATCCCCATCTGGCGTTGTGTAGACTTTAGTTTTTCAGCACCTACTGTGCTCCTGTGGAAGTATTCCACAGCTGCTTTCACTTTGTCCACAGTGGACTTCATCACCTTCAGAGCATCTCTTACAATCAGGTTGATTGTGTGGGCAAGACATGGATGATGGGTCCATTTTAAAATGTTCATGGCTTTGGTTATGTTAGCTGCATTGTCGCTAACACAACAGACCACTTTTCCATCTACTTGCCATTCTCTGGCCACTCTCAACAGTTCCTCTGCCAAGTTCTCTGAGGTGTGTCTGTCGCTGAACTCAGTCCAGAAGACAGCTAGACATCGTAAAATCTTCAATGAAGTGACATGTAACCGACATGTAAGAAGTGGTTGCCCTTGATGTCTGTTACGTACGCCTCTAGGAGGAGGGAACGCAACTCCCTGCTGCTCTAAATTCCCCTCGGAGTGAAAGAGGTATGGGACTGTAGGTGCGAGTAAGGATGACAAAAGCAGTAAGCGGTACCGTTAACAAGGAATTTATTCCATCACACGGTAATTTTGGGGAAAAGGGGCTGAACGGAACCAAAGCAGAGAAAGTAAAAATCAAAGCCCCTCTCCTACCTTACCTGCCTACCCACAGCTTACCTAACTTAGCACCACCTGGCACTGGCGGTTCTAGGGGGGGGCCAGGGGGGGCCAGTGCCCCTGTGACAACAATTTTGGACCCCCTTGTGGCCCCCCTAAATGTGGAGTATGAAATAATTTTTGCACGACACATTTTTGCTATCGTTCTTTTTTTACATCCGTTATTAGACAGTGGCAACGGAACACTAATTAAACCCACACATTTACTAGAGGGACATGGTCTTTTGCCTACTAATGCCTGCAATGAAGTGAAGAAAACAATATGACAACAATAACATCTAATGTAACTGGCCCCTCTAACAGTACAACTGGCCCCAGCTTGGCCCCCCCAGTTGAAAGGGTCTAGAACCTCCACTGCCACCTGGTGCACTAACCAAAATACAGGGGGTGGTCCGTCCAGGTCTTACCTAGTGTGCATAGACAGTAAAATACTACGGGTTATGTATGCCCGCAGGCCTCTTGCCTAAGCACTCCCTAGGTGCCTTCCCCTTCCCCCCTGGGAACAAACACAGAAAAATACAAACAATTTCAAATAATCAATACGGACCTTTTGATAGAAACACACAAGCAGGACCGGTTACAAAATACTACCAAAATAACCTGTCTGAGCAACAACTATCAGCTCTATCAGAAAACAATCAACACTCGGGTTTTACCAAACAAACACTTCATCTTTAGCCATAAACCTCATCAATCAGTCTCCTTCTCTCAGCCTTCTCTCAGCCTTCTCTTCTTCTGAGCAACCCAACACTGGCTTATATAGCTGGAGAAGGAGTCTAATGGGATACAGCTGTATCCTGACGAGGGCGGCGGGGTCAGCTCCAATTAGCAATGGGGGGAATTTCAGGAAGCCATCCTGAAAACACACACATACAAGCAAAAGCACAACACAGAAACTGGGGAACGTAACAATGTCCAGCAGTCAGTGGTAAGGCAAACTGCAGTAGCTTTTTGGGACTCTTTCCCTCACAGAAGCCTGTGTGCTCTCGTACAGTTGTGGAATAAGTGATTTTGAAAGGGTTTTCCTGCTTGGAATTGTGTACATTGGATTTAGACTATTGCTATAATTTCTAAAACCTCTGTCCTCCACGATCGAAAATGGCTGGAAATCGGTGGCAATCTTTTTAGCCAATACAATATAAATGTGGCCTTGTTTTTCTACAGACATAGACTTTGGCATAAACTGGTCCATAGAAGACTGTGTTGCTGTGGGTCGCGGAGTAGGCCTACTTGACTGAGTGGATACATCTCCACGTGTGGAGGTGCTGGCTCCACCACTATCACTAGCAGGCCCGCTAGTTTCTTGAAGCTCCGCTACAGCTACCTTCACAGTTGGGTGCACAGTTCGCGTACGCCGGTGTAGGTTGTGCGTAGAACCGGCTTTATATGAGATTTTGTTTTGGCAAATTCTACACTGTGCTCTAACATTGTCTATATTATTAAAATGCCTCCAAATGCTACTCTGCCTCCGACTCATTTTCCAGCTGTTGTTTTCACAGCTGTCCTTCCTCTCTCTCCTCGGCTGCTAAGTGTGTGACAGTGAGTGAGTTGGCTCGGCCCTCCCTCACGCATCTTTGGTTCATTGGTTGACACTGCGTGTCTGATTGACAGGAACAACAGGTGAGGCTGTTAGACTGAGAAGACAGTCAGAACGAAAGTGTGTGTGCTTGAGCATTTAGGCCTATATTATTTATATTTTTTTAATTCTATCTTTGAATTTGTTCATTCTATTCATTTAAATCTTTTGAGTCAGTGATTGAACGGAACTCCTCTGCCTTTGCCACGCACTATATAACATTCTGGATTCATAACTTAACCCGTACTTGAACTGTAATAGTAAAATAGTCTAAGAAACTCTATTTTTTGCACCGTTCAGTTTGATATAAAATAAGAACATCTGCCAAAATGCCGTCTCAGATCCGCCAGAACTACCACAGCGACTGCGAAACTGCCATCGACCTGATGATCAACATGTTGATGTTTTCCTCTTATACCTACACTTCAATGGTAAGGAGACTGCAATTGGCTACCAAGAGGACAATTTTCTTGCTCTACGCAGTAGCATATTATTATGCCAGAACCTGATGAGTGGGGAAATGGGCTAGAGGCCATGCAGTGTGCTCTGCCTGCTGGAGAAGAATGTGAACCAGGCCCTGCTGGACCTGCACAAGATTGCCTCTAACAAGGTTGACCCCCATGTAAGTAATGGTGGATCTGCACATCACATGTATGTATCACATAGAATACAGGTACTGTACTGTCCCAGGAGCTGATCAGGTTGTTGTAGCTCTGATAACTAATGACACAGGATTCTGTGACCTGCCTCTTCACACAGACACAATAGTCCACAGACGCACGGATGCACACTATACACACAATGCAGCTCATGCTGAAGTTGGACAGCTGCAAACACCTCATTGAGTTAGCTGCCCTTTGCCATTACCACCAGGCTCTTGTGTGTTACTGTATCTACAGTAGTCTGTAGTCATTCTCTTGTCTGACCTGTGTTTTCCCTCTTTAGCTGTGTGACTTCCTGGAGACCCATTACCTGAATGAGCAGGTGGAGGCCATTAAGAAGTTGGGTGACTACATCACCAACCTCACCAAGATGGATGCTGTCAAAAACAAGATGGCAGAGTACCTGTTTGACAAGCACACCCTGGGAGGCCAGAGCTAAACCACTTCCACCCCCAGGCTACGGCCTCCAGCCTCAGACCAGGACTCCTGGCTTCTCTCATAAATCCTAATGGCTTTGCATTTATAGGGAGGGGAGAGTGTTAAACTGGTGCAGAGCAATACATGTTTAGATTTGGGAGGGAATGCATCTTGTGAAACAATTAAGTAAAAAGATCACAAAAGGTGTTGCTTTTGAGTAATGGACGTATCCGTTTATTCTGGTGTTTTGCGCTTACTGAGTAGCTCAATATCAAACAAGGGTCCATTTCACTAAGTATAACTGGTCATTTTTAATCTGCACTGAATCTGAAGAATGAAACATTTTGAGCTGGATTCACTTTGTTTAATTCAAATGCTGGTTGCCCAAAGTTTACATTAGTGTGCATGTATTATTAAAAAAATAAAATAAATGATAATACTGACAATTGTAGGCCTACAGTGACTTCGAGGGTCATAAAATGGGGAAAGGTTGACATGAGGTTTAAAGGACACTACCTCCGATGAACACAGAGTGGCGCCATTACCATATCTTGTCACAGTGCCTTAATGCATGGCCTATAAAACAACCGTCAACTCCAGGGCCATAACGGAGTGAAATGGGAGCCACATTTTACTAGATCAAATGGGGGTCTGTGGAAACGTATGTTACATGCATAATACAATTTAAATATATACATGATACCAGACATCCTTTGAAATTGTGTATCAATAAGTTGGGCTCTTTACTTTTCACTGGCCCCCCTCCCACAGTCTGAAGATGAACCATGACACAGGATGACAATTAGACCAAGAAAAAAAAAAGGCCAGACTGACAAATGGCATTCAAAGTAGTTTTCTCTTTCACAGCAATGGATAGTTGTTTCCAGGCATTGCACGAGAGAAATAATAGCCAAACAGATGGGGATGGAAAGATTAATTTGAGTGAAGTCGGGTTTTGGTGTTTCGAGAGCGAGTGACCAATGGCTGACAACGTAGATGATAAATAGTTGGCACAGCGATATTAAGGAAGATTAACCGACAGGGGGAGGGGGTGGTGCGCAGCGCAACAGTTCTCTCAACACCGAGTCCATCATTCATCGTTAACAAAAGGAAGACGTTTGGGTTTAAATTGGGGATTGCAATCGGGTGAGTTCAGTAGCCTATACTCCACACTGCATTTTAAAAGTGTATAATTAGACGGCCTAAAGGTCATTCAAACCCTTGTGCAATGCTCGGTAAATCTGCTAGCGAGCGGTTATGGCGAATGGGACGTCCAGGGTTACGGGTTGATGGGCACAATATTTGCCATATCTGATTAACATATTTCTTAACTGACATACGCTATTGCTTCTTTGAATTAATACTTGTGAGAGTAGCCTACCATTCACATTCTATTCCATATTCTGAGCCATCGCTTATCCAAGCCTTTACGCATAAGGTGCTTAGCCGTTTCCACTGGTCCAAAGTTGGCGACACTTATTTAATTGGATTAAAAATGTATTTTTATCCGTTTACTTTCACTAGGTGAAAAACAACAATTTTACTGTAGCTACCTCACCTCTGATTTTCTGTGTGTGCATATGTCAATTGTCCACCCCTCCCCATCCCCTCCAAAGCTCCCTGCGTGCGTGACAACCTGCCCATATGAAATATCGAAGTTGGCGCATATTTGGGGTTTTACTAATTTTGGACGGGTACATTTGTCTTGTGCCATGTTTGCTTGGTAAGCCGTTTCAATCCTGTAGTTGTATCTGTTAGTGGAGCCAAAAGTACCAAATTGGAGAGGATGTACTTCTATGATGTTGGTTACAGTTTGCACCATGCATGCGCATTGCACGAGGCAGGCTTGATGATGATGACAATGGTGATGATGAAGATGAGACAGTGCACTCCAGTCTCAGATGGTCAAGTTTTTTTTTTTTTTTTACTGACTCGCACAGTAGAGGGGGCCATACAGTCAGCCGTAAACATCCTGACCGTAATAGAACGGTCTTTAGTTCACCACATAGATACTAAGCCTTGAACCCTCTTAAAATCCCGCTGCCAGCTGTTCACCTCTCCTGCCATCTTTTGACCACCGCTAGCGCGCTACTCTGTCCTCATGTTTGTACCTACTTGTTTTGCATTGTGTCGTGTCTGTGCTTCCATGGAGATATGACCCAAATCACCAATCCCAAAACGAGTCCCTCACCAATCCCGAAACGAGCTTTGAGGCGGCAGGTAGCCTAGTGATTAGAACGTTGGGCCAGTAACCGTAAGGTTGCCGGATCGAATCCCCAAGCCGACAAGGTAAAAATATCTCGTTCTTCCCTGCAACAAGGCAGTTAACCCACGGATCCTCAGTAGGCTGTCATTGTAAGTAAGAATTTGTTCTTAACTGACTTGCCGGGTAAGTATATATCTTTTTTTTAAAGACAGCTGGATGGGTGTAAACAATAGCAGCTTGCAGTAGCTTGGTGACCAGGTTACCTGAGGGCTAACCATATCCCTGATAGCCATCCAATTCATTCAGGTCTGCAGAAAGGTGTCAATATGTGTCTATTATTAGGGGTGAGGAATCAGTTTTAGGATATTACCACCTGTAACAGATGGCCCAGTATAGGCCTACTGAAGTGTTTCAATCGTGGTCCTAGGTACCCCAAGGGGTGCACATTTTTGTTTTTTGTCCTAACACTACACACCTGATTCATATAATCAACTCATAATCAAGCTTTGATTATTTGAATCAGGTCACTGTGTAGTGCTAGGGCAAAAACTAAAATGTGCACCGCTTAGGGTCCCCAGGACCAGGATTGAGAAACACTGGCCTACATGGTCTTCTTGGTGTCTAACCCACAAAACAGACAGGTGTGATGATGATGTGTGCCGTGATTGTTTCCTACATACTCTTGTTGTTTCAGGATCGAAACATAGAAGGCAGATAGGGGTTCTTGGCAATTTGGTTACCCGGCATGTTTTCCAGAGGTAGTCAGAAACATTTCAGATGGTCAAGGTCTCATTTTGTGATGGATCCTCAGAATTTGGGTTGATTAACTCATGTTGGAAAAATCCGGCCTAGATTCAGTTGTAATCTTTTTTCCTTTTCAAATCATTTAACACCTGCTTTACTTGAAGTCTTACTTTCAGCTTAGTCTCCTTTTCAGCTAATTCATCACGTAATTTACTTAACAAAAGGCACAACTCAATAGGTGGTTCAGGTAAGTCATGACATGGCACAAGTGGGGGGGTGGGCCTTTCTTCTTCTGTTCTCTATTGCTCCTCAAGCAAGGGGGAGGCCCATGACATTGTAACTTCCCATCAAACCAAATCAAACCTTGAATGCCCTACTCCTTGAAGTTTGCAGTTCTGTCTAAAAATATTTTGCTCAAAACACATTTTTTTTTACCTTTAGTGTGTGTACTTTTCAAAAGTAAAAAAATCAATGGAGGACAACGTTAAGGCTAGGATCGATTGAGGATGGAGTACTGATATTGTGACAAATAAGGAGGGAACTGTCACAGGTATTGGTCACAGGAAATGCACAATTATTGTATATATACTGAACCAAAATACAAACGCAACATTCAACAGTTTGAAATATTTTACTGAGTTAAAGTTCATAGAAGGAAATCAGTCAATTGAAATCAATTCATTAGGCCCTAGTCTATGGATTTAAAATGACTGGGAATACAGATACGCATATGTTGGTCACAGATACCTTAAAAATAGGTAGGGTTGTGAATCAGAAAACCAATCAGTATCTGGTGTGACCACCATTTGCCTCATGCAGTGCAACACATCTCCTTCGGATAGACTTGATCAGGCTGTTGATTGACGCCTGTGGAATGTTGTCCCACTCCTCTTCAATAGCTGTGCGAAGTTGCTGGATATTGGCGGGAACTGGAACAAGCTGTCGTACACGTAGATCCAGAGCATCCCAAACATGCTCAATGGGTGACATGTCCGGTGAGTATGCAGGCCATGGAAGAACTGGGACATTTTCAGCTTCCAGGAATTGTATACAGATCCATCAATAAATGTAATTGTGTTCATTGTCTGTAGCTTATGCCTGCCCATACAATTAAACCCACCGTTACCATGGGGCACTCTGTTCACAACGGTGACGTCAGAAAACCATTCGCCGTTCACGACACCATCCATGGAGTGTGCGGTTGTGAGGCAGGTTGGACGTACTGCCAAATTCTCTAAAGCGACATTAGAGGCAGCCTATGGTAGAGAAATGAACATTCAATTCCAATTCAGTGCCAATTGCACACTCCCTCAAAGCTTCTGTGGCATCGTGTTGTGTGACAAACTGCACATTTTAGAGTGGCCTTTTATTGTCCCCCAGCACAAGGTGCACCTGTGTAATGATCATGCTGTTTAATCAGCTTCTGGATATGCCACACCTGTCAGGTGGTTGGATTATCTTTGCAAAGGAGAAATGTCTTCTAACAGGGATGTAAACAAATTTGTGCACACAATTTGAGAGAAATAAGCTTTTTGTGCATATGGAACATTTCTGGGATATTTTATTTCAGCTCATGAAACATGTGATCAACACTTTACATGTTGCGTTTATATTTTTGTTCTGTTATTTCATCGATTTTTATGTAATTCCAAGGGTTTTATAAAGTACCAGTCAAAAGTTTGGACACACCTACCCATTCAAGGGTTTTTCTTTATTTTTACTATTTTCTACATGGTAGAATAATAGTGAAGACATCAAAACTATGAAATAACACATATGGAATCATGTAGTAACCAAAAAAGTCTTAAACAAATAAAATAAAGTAGCCACCCTTTGCCTTGATGACAGCTTTGCACACTCTTGGCATTCTCTCAACCAGCTTCACCTGGAATGCTTTTCCAACACTTGAAGGAGCTCCCACATATGCTGAGCATATGCTTTTCCTTTACTCTGCAGTCCAACTCATCCCAAACCATTTCAATTGGTTTGAGGTCAGGTGAGTGTGGAGGCCAGGTCATCTGATGCAGCACTCCATCACTCTCCTTCTTGGTCAAACCGCCCTTACACAGCCTGTGTTGGGTCATTGTCCTGTTGAAAAACAAATGATAGTCTCACTAAGCACAAGCCAGATGGGATGGAGTATCACTGCAGATGCTATGGTAGCCATGCTGGCTAAGTGTGCCTTGAATTCGAAATAAATCACCGACAGTGTCACCATCACACCTCCTCCTCCATGCTTCACGGTGGGAACCACACATGCGGAGATCATCCGTTCACCTCCTCTGCATCTCACGAAGACACAGCGGTTGGAACCAAAAATCTCAAATTTGGACTCATCAGACCAAAGGACAATGTAGAAAATAGTAAAAATAAAGAGAAACCATTGAATGAGTACGTGTGTCCAAACCTTTGACTGGTTCTGTATATATATATTGTATGTCATGTGAAGTATAGGTCACAATATCAGGCTCCGGAGTGGCGCGGCAGTCAAAGGCACTACGTCTCAGTGCTAGAGGTGTCACTACAGACACCCTGGTTTGAATCCAGGCTGTATCACAACCAGCTGTGATTGAGAGTCCTATAGGGCGGCACACAATTGGCCAAGTGTCGTCCGGGTTTGGCTGGGGTAGGCCGTCATTGTAAATAAGAATTTGTTCTTAACTGACTTGCCTAGTTATAAAAAAAGTCCTCACATCCCGGACCTTTGTGAACTGCAAATTTATAACTGAATCTAGATAGGCACTTTCCAACATGAGTTAAACCATCCAAATTCTTAAGGAGATTATTTTATCTGAACTTCATTGCAGAATAACTTTAACTGCCTATGGCCCAATAGAATCAACCAGTAGCCTGTTTAGCTAGGCCTATTCCAATGACCTTGGCCAGCACAAACCAATCCAAAGGCTTATACTAGTGTGACCATAAAACCCTTGGAATAACAGTGACTTTTGCCAAGACCGGAAGAGAAAAAAAAGAACCCTCCAACAGAGTGGTCAGTCAGGCATGAAAGCCCTAATCACTGACACAGTGATCTACCTGTTAACCAGTATCTAATCAGTAAGGTCTGGCCCTGAATCCCACCATGATCAGCTTAACGGAGCGTACCACAGTGAGTGAGAAGTGGTGGCTATCTGATCAACCAAGCTAGCTGCCCTCTCACCGCACCGTGCGTGTGCTTGTGTGTGTGTGTGTGCTAGCGTGCGTGCGCGGATGTGTGTGATCTTGACCTGGTGAAGTCACAAGCCTATCAGCCAGCAGTCTATAACCTTGTATGTTTGCCTCCCCTCACTCACCATCACATAGCTGTGCTTACTAATCCTGCGCCGTTCACTCTGTTGGGATTTAACGGGTTGATTTGACAAGCCACAAATCAGATATTGTTATGGAAATGTGACTGTTGGTTTGGATAACTAGGTGGGATCTGTCTGTGTGACAGCAGGTGATGTCGTGGGGGGTTAATGGTAGTGGCTTAGGATGGATAAGGGTTAGTAGGGGATAGGAGAGGGACGGGAGCAGAGAGCGAACTGACCTGCCCCTAATTTAGTTAAGCTCTGGGATTTGGGGATTACCTTTGGCAATTAATCTTGTTACGTGTCTGTGCATAGTGAGAGGAGGACAGCAGATGTTGAAGGGTCGGAGTGTGTGTGTGTGTGGCGTAATGCAGCCTTGCAGGGTGGGTTGCATATGTAACAGAGCTGGTCTTGTGTGCATATTAGTATGTGCATGTGTGTGTATGTGCATGCATGTGTGTGTGTCAACAGCCAGCCAGTGATGGAGTCAGGGGGGATTAGGGATGGACACTATGAACCAAGAGAGGAAGGAGGGAGGGAGAGGAGGAGAGAGATAGAGAAAAGGGATGGTGAGAGGGAGGCAGCGGGTGAGGAGGGAGGCATGGAGGGGGTGGATACCGGACACAGACGGGATGAGAGCGGGGGAGTAGATCGAGAGATTAACTGATGAGAGAAAGGGGTGGGGTGAGAGGGAGGCGGGGTGATGATGGGGGAAGAAAGTCTCAAGAGGAGAGTGGGATGTAGAAGAGTCAGGAAGAGAGGGATGAGTAGGAAGTTTAGTATCGGAGGGGGGAGAGAGAGTGTTCAGGAAGTAAAGGGAGAGGGAGTGTGAGGAAACAGAGGAAAAATAGACATATAGAGAGAGAGATATTGATGAGCTGGATAACGGGTGCGAGAAAGGGGAAAGCAGACCAAAAAAAATCAGAGAGAGAAGGAGAGAGAGACAGACAGGGAGATTTTATTTTATTTAGGATCCCCATTAGCTCAAGCCAATGGCGAAAGCCGGTTTTACCGGGGTCTGACACTTAATGAGAAATACTTTACAGACAAAAATACTTTCAATCTACATACATTTAAAACCATTAATATGTAGACATTCCAGACCTGTGTGTGGTTGTGTGTGTATCTATCAGTGACACAGACATGTCAGTACATACACACAAAAAGTAGGAGAGAGAGATAGAAAGAGAGCTAGAGGGAGACAGATTGGAAGCCAAGGCAAAGCCTTATCCCTTAGGCTTTGTTTCAAATGAAGGGGCATCACGGGAGCGAGAGATGGTTGCCTTACAATTGTACGTTGAATCAACCTCAATGACATTATTATTTTTGTTATTATTTATTTATTTATTTAACCTTTACTTAACTACAATCCTATTGCAGAACACTCGCAATCCTCTTGCAGCTGGTTGCCTTACAATTGTACGTTGATTCAAACCTCAGTGCCGACTTGCAAAGTGATGTGTAATTCCTAATGAAATCCAGAGTGAGGATATCCAACAATTGGAATGTTTAATCAACCGCGACCTGCATTGAGAATGACCCCCGGGGCAAGGAAGATTGATTATTGACACTACCCAAATCGTATATCCTGGTACAGCCACCTCAGTGACGGGTGCAAAAAGTCCAACTACTAACAGATTGGATTAGATTAGAAAATATGTGTTATTTATGTTTGTGTAATCAACCAATGCAAACATTTTTTTTTAAACAATTCTGAAAATCAACCTGCAATAGAGCATGCTGGGAAATATAACGATGGCCGTGGTTTTGAGCAAACATACTGTACATTTATAATCTTACCTAACAAGCTTGTTCAAATTCAGGTCACTTCGAGCAGTTTGTTGAGTCAATGTAGAATTATAAGGCAACCGGCTGCAGTAGGATTGTGAGGGCACAGACTTTGGGCATACAGCTGACCCAACATACAGTGTTTCCTACCAAAGGCAAACATGGATTTGTAATTTTACACAAGCCTTTTCAAATTCAGCTCACTTCAAGCAAAGTTTGTAGAGTGAACAAACGTTCACACATTAGCTCAATTTATTGTCTTTCTTATGTCCACCAAACTCACAGAATAATGCCGATTAAGCAATTGGTTAAGCGAAAATTAAGCAAAAAGTTTTTACAGTGTGTTACAAGTACAACCCCTGGACAGGACGCTATTCTATCACAGGGCCTTACCTACCAATCTGTCTCTTTGAAGCTGAGTGCCAAGCAAAGGAGCATTGACTCAGTTAACTTACTTACCATGTTTCGGGGGAAATGGTAGGACTCAGCAGGGTACTCTCTTTAAAATAAAGGTGCAAGTTGGAACCAAATAAGGTTATTGAGAGCAATTTCATAAGGTAACTATTTTAGGGTCTCTAGCGAACCATGAATGGGATGGTTGTTTGAAGAATTATACATAAATCCTAAACCAGAAATGTTTCGGCCCACAGGACCGCTATTTAATAGCCCTGCTGTAGGGTTTAAGACTTATTTGCATATTTCCCAGGGTGCCTTTCCAGTTAATTTTAGTTTTACAGTACCACCCAAACTGTGTTTGCTGGTGACAGAGACATGTTTGTTGCATTCATTCATTGTCAATCCGGTGGCCTTCAACAAGTGAGATCCTAAGTGAATATGTTGTCATTAAAATACAATTATTCAAGACAATAGAATACATATTTCATAAGGGTTTCTTCTGAAGACCTAGTTTTATCCTATTAAAGTGGCCTAGAACTGATAGTTTTCAGTCCACACCAGGCCTGCAAGTCACATTATGCTGGCTTGCAAAGTGATGTGTAATTCATGTTGGAATCCAGCCAGAGTAGGGAAATCCAACATCCCCCGCAACCTGCATTCAGAATGACTGCCATGGTTGGGAAGACTAAGATATGAGACTACCTTAAACATCTAAACTGGAACAACCATTTCAGTAACGGGTGGAATAAGTCCAAGTAGCAGATTGGAATAGTTTAGAAAAATGTATGTTCTTTATATTTGAGTAGCATAAGACTAATTAATGAATCAATGTTCATGCAAAAATTAACCTGCAATAGAGCATGCTGGGAAATATGATAATAATACCAACACTAAGGTTCCTTTACACCAATGAGTGTTAATTTAACTCTTGAATCAACACTAGAAATGTTACATTGGAAAATAAACAGTTAGCACTGGCCAATTTCCTGTGAGCGGGACACATCTGCAGGCTTCCACACATTTCAATAACCTTTTAGAATTTTGAAGAACCGTAGATGCCAGGTCAAGGACCCCACACTTAACTCAAAGGTTATTTAACGGGCAAAAGTTCTCCAAGGAACCTTAAGAGCTGAGGAAGAACCATTTAAGGACTTCTAGTCTCGGGGCGGACACTCGAACCACAAGGCCACTGAGTTGGTTAGCCGCAACCCTAACCGTATCTAGTCGACTTACTTACCAGGATGTTTAGAGTTCATGGCATATTAAAATATTTCTTACACAGCTCTAGTGATTGCTCTTTTGTCTCCTCTGCCTTTTAGTTGAGCTGCGATGCGATTGGCCAGTGTGCAAGCGCGGGCTCGTCGGGCGGCTGAGGAGAGAGAAGAGCCGCCCCCAGGCCCCGCCCCTCCCTCCACCCACCACTCTGACCACCAGTTCAAGAACATGAAGAGCAAGTTCTTCAACGAACTCACCCACATGCCAAGTGAGCCCTGAACACAATGAGCACACACACTCATTGCTAATTCTGTGTGTCATTTCGTTTCACATAATGTCCTCTCATCATTTCTTGTCTTTCATTTCATCCCCTGCTTTTCCTCCACTTATCACAGATCATAAACTCAAAAGTAAGTTAATACTGTTTTCCCATCGCTTGTGCTCTCCTTTCCATCCCTCCTCACAATAACATGCCAGATGTTATCATAACATAAGGCTACACGAGGCCTATGTATGTTGTGTTCTACACTAAGTGTACAAAACATTAAGGACACCTGCTCTTTCCATGGCATACACTGACCAGGTGAATCCAGGTGGCAGCTAGGATCCCTTAGAATGTGTGTTGGACAAAGTCTTTATATACTGTATAGTCTGTATTCCCCTGCCTGTTGTTTGTAATGTTGGGAGAGAAAAAAAAGCCAGGATCCCTGTAACTTGTTAAATCCACTTCAACCAGTGTAGATGAAGGGGAGGAGACAAGTTAAAAAATGATTTTCAATCCTTCAGACAATTGAGACATGGATGGTGTGTGTGTGCCATTCAGAGGGTGAATGGGCAAGACAAAAGATTTAAGTGCCTTTGAACAGGGTATTGTAGTAGGTGTCAGGTGCACCGGTTTGAGTCAAGAACTGCAATGCTGCTGGATTTTTCCACACTTAACAGTTTCCCGTGTGTATCAACAATGGTGCACCACCCAAAGGACATCCAGCCAACTTGACAGAACTGTTAGAAGCTTCGGAGTCAACATGGGCCAGCATCCCTGTGGAACGCTGTCGTCACCTTGTAGAGTCCATTGAAGCTGTTCTGAGGGCAAAAGGGGGTGGGTGCACCTCAATATTAGGAAGGTGGAATGTTTTGTACACTCATTGTATATGTCATAACCCTACATAAGGCCAATGCATAGTATGTTGTATAATAGATGTCATAAGGCTACATAAGTATTTTATGTATGTTATATGTATGTTGCTATGTGCGTTGTATTATAGCTGTCATAAGGCTACATAAGTATTTTATGTATGTTATATGTATGTTGTATTATAGATGTCATAAGGCTACATAAGTATGTTATGTATGTTATATGTATGTTGCTATGTATGTTGTATTAGAGATGTCATAAGGCTACATAAGGCCTATGTTTGTCTCTCCTCCAGTGCCCATGTGGGCAATAGGAGCCATAGTGGTGGTGGTGCTGGCTCTGGTGGCCTGTCTAGGTTTCTGTATCTGGAAGAAGTGCATCAACAAGGGCAAGAAGCCCAAGAAAGTACGGGAGAGGAAAGGAGGCCGAGGCAGAAGAAAGAAGGAGGGAGCCGGGGAAGGCGAGGAGGGCAAGGTGATAGGAGACGGAGGGAGGGAGGGCAATATAGTGGGCGGTGTAATGGGTTCAAGTACCTCATTTGCAACTGG
This sequence comes from Brachymystax lenok tsinlingensis, assembly GCA_030435695.1. NCBI lineage: Eukaryota > Metazoa > Chordata > Actinopteri > Salmoniformes > Salmonidae > Brachymystax > Brachymystax lenok. The sequence goes on along the minus strand of CM059791.1, from coordinate 96,467,989 downwards.
TTTTGAAATGATCTGAAGTGATTTCCAGATGTAGCGTCAGTAACTGTGTGAAGGGAGAGACTAATGTAGTGGCTGTGTAATGATACCTGTGATAAATGATTGATGTGATGTTCTCTGTCATTAAGGAAGGAGAGGGTAAGGAAGGAGAGGAGGAGGAAAAAGAGAATTTCGGAAAACTGGAGTTCACCCTGGACTACAACTTCACTGACAATCAGGTGTGTGTGTGTGTGTCCGTTTGTGTGCATGTGTGTCTTGTCCTCCCTGACGTTTGACCTCCTTGATGTGAAGTGTCTGACTAATGACACGTCTAAAGGCCTCTCTGACCTCTGCTCAGATCTCAGCTTTAACCTCTGACCTCTTATTTGTGTCTTGAGTGACTTATGACCTTTTCCTCTTAACGGCTCAGCATTAAGCTGTGACCTTTAGAGGGGCCATTTTCTATCCGCTAAACCACTCTTACATTTAAAAGTCAGTTTAAGTGGGCCGCGCTATTATGCGGCTTGAATTGAATCCCGGTAAACATTGCATATATGTGACAAATGAGATGTGTACTGCAGCAGCACTCCAAAATCATTTTTGGGTGAAGTGCTGTGCCATTGTTTTGAAGTGTTACGTTTGTGTTTGGTCAAATCTCTGGTATGTTATTGCAAAAGCTCGAAATGGATTGAATCCCGGCCTAAATCCGCCTAAATCATCACCGCGTTCAGTTCTTACGGACATTGTTCAAAATATTTTGACGGCCATTGCTTACCTCTGACCGTTTCACCCCTCTCCGCCCTCTCTTCCAGCTGATCGTGGGTATATTGCAGGCTGAAAACCTGGCAGCCATGGACATGGGCGGCACCTCGGACCCCTATGTCAAGGTCTACATGCTGCCAGACAAGAAGAAGAAGTTTGAGACCAAAGTCCAGCGCAAGAACCTCTGCCCCGTGTTCAACGAGACCTTCATCTTCAAGGTCAGTCTGTGGTGCTGGAGAACAGATGGCGACAGAGAGATGTGGTACTCATTCATGTGTACATGTATAACCCTTAGAAAAGCTCTTACAGTACTGAGGCTTCTGTAGTCGAGAACGCTCTGTCCTGACCGTCTCCTCCCTGTTCTGTGTGTCCCTCTGCAGATCCCCTACCAGGAGCTGGGCGGTCAGACTCTGGTCCTGCAGGTCTTTGACTTTGATCGCTTTGGTAAACACGACGTGATTGGACAGATCTCCATCCCCATGAACAGTGTGGACCTGGCTCAGCCACTCCACGAATGGAGGGATCTGGTTGGAGGAGAGAAAGAGGAGGTGAGGAAGGACGAATACAGTCTGTTTGGGTTTTGGGTGCATGTTTTCCTTACGTCTACCTGTATGTGTCTGTCTGTCTGTCTGTGCATATCAAACTATATCGAACTGTCTGTTTTAATACATCTTTCTGTCTTCGTGCCTGTGTGTGTTTGCCTGGTCACAGGTAGAGAAGCTAGGGGACATCTGTATCTCTCTGCGCTACGTCCCCACGGCCGGGAAATTGACCATCAACATCATGGAGGCCAAGCACCTGAAGGCGATGGACTGTGGAGGCTTGTCAGGTGACCTTCTATTAGTCCTTACACTCTCCTAACCAGTACTAGCCATGCTGTGACATTACACTCAACTAGTTAATACTAGCCATGCTGTGGCTTTACACTCAACTAGTTAATACTAGCCATGCTGTGGCTTTACACTCAACTAGTTAATACTAGCCATGCTGTGGTTTTACACTCAACTAGTTAATACTAGCCATGCTGTGGCTTTACACTCAACTAGTTAATACTAGCCATGCTGTGACTTTACACTCAACTAGTTAATACTAGCCATGCTGTGGCTTTACACTCAACTAGTTAATACTAGCCATGCTGTGGCTTTACACTCAACTAGTTAATACTAGCCATGCTGTGGCTTTACACTCAACTAGTTAATACTAGCCATGCTGTGGCTTTACACTCAACTAGTTAATACTAGCCATGCTGTGGCTTTACACTCAACTAGTTAATACTAGCCATGCTGTGGCTTTACACTCAACTAGTTAATACTAGCCATGCTGTGACTTTACACTCAACTAGTTAATACTAGCCATGCTGTGGCTTTACACTCAACTAGTTAATACTAGCCATGTTGTGGCTTTACACTCAACTAGTTAATACTAGCCATGCTGTGGCTTTACACTCAACTAGTTAATACTAGCCATGCTGTGGCTTTACACTCAACTAGTTAATACTAGCCATGCTGTGGCTTTACACTCAACTAGTTAATACTAGCCATGCTGTGGCTTTACCCTCAACTAGTTAATACTAGCCATGCTGTGGCTTTACACTCAACTAGTTAATACTAGCCATGCTGTGGCTTTACCCTCAACTAGTTAATACTAGCCATGCTGTGGCTTTACACTCAACTAGTTAATATTAGCCATGCTGTGCCCTGTTAATGACATCTGGTTGCCTAAATGTTGTTGAAGTAATTCAACATCAACCACCGGGCAGCATTACAGAGTTGCAGACACGACACATTAATCTACTACACAATCATTTGTCCTCAATGTTCTTCCTCCAAGTGGCCCCCCATTCTGTTTGACCTCTGTTTTCCTTAAGTAACATTCCTTTCAACCCCACGCCCTACTCCCACCAGATCCCTTCGTTAAAGTGGTGCTGCAGCACCAAGGCAAGCGGCTGAAGAAGAAGAAGACGACAGTCAAGCAGAACACTCTGAACCCCTACTTCAACGAAAGCTTCAGCTTCGAGATCCCCTTCGGCCAAATACAGGTATGGACACCAACCTTCCCATAAGGAAGACGTCTTGGGGTCGTGACATCTTGGGGTCGTGATAACAGGTTTCCCTGTGGGTTGGGCGCCCTGTGTTCGAGGACTCTCCCCGCTGTTTCTCTAGAACATTGCACTCCCCTGCCATTTCCTTCCGTATGTTGAACAACACAGTACATGTGGTGGGGTTTTGATTTCACCGGACTTTGTTAACTTTGACGCTTTTTCCACTCTTCCCTTTCCTCTTGCAGAAAGTCCAAGTGTTGATCACGGTGTACGATTACGACAAGCTGGGCAGCAACGACGCCATCGGGAAGGTTTGGATCGGCTTCGGCGCCTCAGGGGTGGGCCTCCGCCATTGGTCAGACATGCTGGCCAATCCAAGACGTCCCGTGGCCCAGTGGCACGCCCTGTGTCCTGAGGAGGAGGTGGATGAGGCCCTGAAGAAACCCCTCCGCTAAACACACACACACACACACACACGCGTCACTGAACATTCCTGTACATGTTAAAACGAACATCATAAGACCTGAAAACTACACAACAGTGAATAAGCTCCTCCCGAAGACCACAGTAGTGCTGATCATGACACAACGCACTAAAATAGAAACTCCAAGAAAACCAAATTGAAATACCACTCAAACACTACAACCCACCTGTACATCGCTGCAGTGCTGGAATGACATTTCAGATCATTTTGTGTACTCTCTCCTATGATTATTTCTTAACCTTTTTGCATATTAACTAGTTGGGCTGTATGATGTTAAGTTATTATTGTGTGTACGAATGCGTGTGTCTGTGTGTTCGTGTTAAAACCGTAGTACACGAAAGCTTTCCCCGTTTTATTTTCTCAATGTAATGTGAGTGGTTGTAAATAACTAAATAAATAATTCCCCAAGTTGCCAGACGGATGGTCCGATAGATTTGCAAGCTTGAGTATTTATTTATTGAACCTTTATTACAGATGAGCCCTGAATTACGTCATTTACAGAAAGTACACACATCAAAATATGAAATCTAAATGTAAGCAGAAGGAAAAACGGTATGAGTATGACACACACACACCCCTTACGGGAAAACCACATGAATTTCACATGTGATCTTGAGTGATCACGTGATTTTAGGTGAAGTTAATGTGACAACATGCAAGCACATGCGAAAAGAGGATCTCGTGAAATAAATGTGACAACACGGGGACGCAACATTTGAGCATAGGTGAAAACCCAGATGTAAAGTATTATCAATGACAGTTGACATTAAAAGGCAGAATTTACATTCATTCAATCAGTCATGGTCCCCCGTCATATTTTGTCTAGCTCACATTCTGCTCCAGGGACATCCCCAAGAAGGGCTCCCGAAAGTGGCGCAGCATTCTAAGGCACTGCATCTCAGTGCTAGAGGCATCACTACAGGCCCTGGTTTGATTCCAGGCTGTATCACAACTGGCTGTGGTTGGGAGTCCCATAGGGTGGCGCACAATTGGCCCAGCGTCATCCGGGTTTGGCCGAGGTAGGACGTCATTGTAAATAATAATTTCTTGACTGACATGTCTAGTTAAATAAAGGTATAACATTGTGTCATGGTCCCCTAGATTACTAAGGACTCAACCTTATTTGGGATTTGAACTCACAACCTTTTGGTTGCTAGATATGTGTAGTTCCTGCTGCACCACCAGGTCTGTGGAAATAACAGTGATTGGCTATTCATATATTTTCAAGAATATATTTTTACACTTTGCCTAAAGTATATACAACTTGAAGGTGTTACTGTATGTTCTTGGTAACAAATAACCATCTAGAGGCACTGCTGAGACATTAATGCCTGGACCAAAAGGTTACAAGTTCAGATCCCGAGAGCATTTGTGCAGTCTCCCTGAGCACTGCTACATTTTTGTTGGTGTTGTCAGATAATCGCACGATAATTGTCTTGATTCTGGGCATCTTTTAGAAGTGCAGAAATGTATTCTTCCCAATAAATATGTGGCCAATCTCTGTCATGGCCACAGACCTGGTGGTGTATCAGGAAATTCAGATTGCTAGCATCCACCTTAAGGAAAATCCACACGATTTCACTTGGGTAATTACACATGTGAAATCATATGAACATTTGGTTTTGGAGCACTTCACATGTGACGTTATCATGTAAAATTCATGTAGCTTTTCCATAAGGATTAGGAACATGTTACGATGATTGATTTACCAGTCGTCATGATCTTTCTGCTGCGCCACAAATTCTGTAGCATTCCCATACACATACATTACCTTAGGTAACTGACCTATAATACATCTCTGCGCTTTGCAAAAGACTGCCATCTGCACTGCTATTTTAGCTATCAGTTAATCTGACTATTCTCTCATTATTGATTTAGTTGACTTATCTCGGCATTTTAAGGGTTTTCTGTATAGTTGTCTAAAATCAGTAGGACATATTATTCAGTTTTAATGTTACTCCTGAATCACTATGATAAATATAATTGTTTTTCTTAAATGTATTATACAAAGCTGAGATTCACTTTGAAGCCCAAAGTATAGAAATAAAGGTGTAATCAGTTATTAACACAGGCGTTGTGGTGTAGCAGAAAGATCGGAATGTTGGGAGATCAAATCCCAGGTGAGGACACGTTGAATAATTAGTACTCTATAAATAAACGTACACAATGTAGTCCTGTACGTCAAATGCGTAAATTGAAAACACTATGTTAAAAGCACGTTGTGTATCATAATGACACATTTTGTTCATGTGCAGTGTTCCAAAAACACGTTTTCAGATGTGAAATGTCATATGAAGTGTTCTAAAAACAAGTTAAATTAAGGGTACACACACGCACACACCCGCAGCTACACATACACGCTACACTGACATTGGACCAATCACTAAAACACGGGAATACTGCCTTTAAAAGAAAATCATGCTGTAACCCTGAATTTCTGCGATACGGATTGATTAGAGACCTAATTTTCATGGATGGTTCAATCTGTATCGCGGAAGTATCGCGGAAGATCTGCGTTAACGTTTTAAGATAATTTCATATTGAGCCGACATATGCAGCCTTTACCATGAACGCAATCTCCGCGAATGTGGGAACATTGCCTTTAAATTTCAATCAAACTATAACACAGATCCTCCGTGATACGGATTGCAATATGGATTGAACCCATCCCTTAAACTCACTGAAATAGACATGGCGTTTAAACTTCAATTTCATCCAATACCATATCATCATACTATTACTATTTAACCACATAATCCCATTTAGATCAATTGAGGAGGGATACCTCACCAAAAATGACAGCATACACATTGATGGTCATTAAAACAATTTAGAAAGTGGGTTTGGTACTGTATCTTGTAGTATTTTCTATCTTGTTAAAAATGGGTGGTGAATTTTTCACAGAGGTCAAGTTTTATTTACACAATTTGAGCAGCTGAGCGACATCTGTGGGATGGCTGCATGTGAGAGTGAAAAAACAGGATTATTTCTGTGTCCTCTTTCCTCCCTCCCTATCTTTCTGTCTGACGCACTGGACTGGCCTGAGCCAAACATGTGAGCAGGGATTTAGAGAGAGAGGGAAAGAGAGGAGGGAGGGGGAAGAAGAGCTGGGGAAGATATACAGTACAGGTCAAAAGGTTTGGACACACCTACTCATTGAAGGGTTTTTCTTAATTTTCACTATTTTCTACATTCTAGAATAATAGTGAAGACATCAAAACTGTGAAATAACACATATGGAATTCCACAAATTAACAAGGCACATCTGTTAAATGAAATACATTCCAGGTGACTACCTCATAAAGCTGGTTGAGAGAATGCCAAGAGTGAGCAAAGCTGTCATCAAGGCAAAGCATGGCTACTTTGAAGAATCTAAAATCGAATGTTTTTTTTTTTGTTTAACACTTTTTTGGTTACTGCATGATTCCATGTGTTATTTCATAGTTTTGATGTCTTCGCTATTATTCTACAATGTAGAAAATACTACAATTAACGAAAAACCCTTGAATGAGTAGGTGTGTCCAAACTTTTGACCGGTTGTGTAAGGGCTAGTCAAAAGTCAAACGTTTGGACAAGACCTGGATGAAGAAAAGATGCATGAGAGAGGAGATAATCATTACTGGAAGAAAGAAAGTAAAAAGAGAGATAGCTGAGAATATGAATGAATTAAGTTAGAGGGCAAACGGTGCTGTAGTTTCCAAGCTAAGTCATTCAACAAAATCACTGCTACTAGCATTCAGCAGTGGCAGGTAGGTGACCAGAGTTAAGGCTCTATTCCATCCGTAATGCGGAAAATTCAGAGTTACAGCGGGATTGAAATTTAAAGGCAATGTTCTCGCGTTAGTGGAAACTGCATTCACGGTAAACGCTGCATATTTTCGGCTCAATCGGAAATTACCTTTACATTTCTATCGCAGAATCTGTTACGCTTCAGCGATACAGATTGAATGGAGCGTATGTGTGTGTGTGTGTGTTCATGTGTTCTTCAACACGTGAGACAGTGTCATTACTGAGCTCTCTATAATTCCCTACTGCCTGTCTAGTAACGTTGTGTGTTGATTACTAGTGTGTGCTGTAATAATGGTTTATAGTGTCAGGTAATATGTGTGTTGAGTGTGTTTAAACCAATGAGTGTGTCTGATTAGTGGTCATCCGGGTGTAGTGTACCTACACTTTCTAGCCCCACAGAGGGTGTTACACATTTCTCCAGCAGAGGGCAGCGTTTCCCTAGTTCAGTAATGTGGGAGTAGGATGACGTTGGCCAGCCTAGACACTGATCTAAGTTCGATTTTGAGTCATTATACTTTCTCCCACGCTCCCAATAAAGTAATAAGTGTGTGTGTGTGACAATTTCCAGAGGAACATCAAGCTAGCAATCTCAGCGAGTGTGCACCGTTTTATTATCAATACATTTTATTCTAACTTGTATTTTTCAATGAAACACATGAGGACATGCCAAAGAAGAGGGTGGCCACAATAAGAGAGGAAAGATGGACGAGGGGATGGTGGGATCTCCCTCCTTTCGTGTTCCCTCCAAAGTCGTCTTCGTCCTTCGGGCCTATGAGAGCGGGAGCTTCTTTACGGGAGCTTCTTTACGGGAGCTTCTTTACGGGGGGCTTCTTTACTTCCACCGACCGCCAACCTTCCCCTTACCATGGACCTTTTTACTACAGGGGAGAGAGAGAGGGAGAAAGGGAGCAATTACTTGTAGATAAATGCACATACCATACAAACACGTTACTGAAAAAAAAGTGGCTAAAATGTTCATATAAAGAAACCAAGAAATTGAATAGGGTTACTGTACTTACAATTTCTGGGCACTCGTGATTCTATTCAAGAGAACGATAATCTGCACACAAAAAAATGACACGAGATCACATTGCATCAGTGACTTCACGAATACTACACAACAGACGTACACAGTCGCTCACACACAAGCCTAAACGTCTATGGATTCTGCCTTTGGTACATGTGTCCAGGTCTTCCCACCTGATATTTCTGTTTCTTCATGTGATCAATGAAGTCAAACTTATCCGACTCCAGCGTGTAGATCCAGTTCCACATCTCCTGAGCTTGTTGCCTGGGAGACCAAGAGAAGGTGATGGTGGGGGTTACAGGTGGTAACCATAGCAACACAGTTGGCAGCCAGCTGTGTGGGCTTTGGACATGAATTGTCGAAAACTCCGATGTGGTGGTGTATGGAAGATTTTGTCCCATGTGTATTTGGCTTGGGGATAAGGTGAGGTGTCTGTGATCGGCTGGGACTCACTTCAGGGCGTCCTCTCTCAGGTTGTCGATCTCCAGTGTGGGTCGTCTCTCAGCCAAGGTCTTCTTCTTGATCTCTCTCCCTGTTAGGCGCTTCCCCCTCCCACGATGCTCCGCCTGAAACATGTCAAACACACCTAGAACTTCACAAACTTCAAACTATATAGAATGTTCTGATTCTCTTTCTATGTTTACAACAGTCTGACAGAACATTTGACCCGCAACTGTAAGTTGACCAACAAAGTAGATATGTATCTTAACGAAACACATTTACTGTATGAATCAAAACAAATCTGTGACAGTGGAATGACAGTGGACATAAGTACCTTTTGCAGGAAGCCCCCGAAGTTGGCCCCCATGTTGGAAAGAACCTTCTTCTTCTTGGCCTCGTCCTCGTTCTTCTTTTTAGCCTCCTCATCTTCCTTTCTCTGGCGTTCTTCCTGAGCAAGAGAGAATGATAAAGTTAGAAAGGAAAAGTACATTCTTAACACGACACAAGTACCACAGCGGTGTCTATTTGTCCCTACCACAACCCTGGGTTACCGCAAGTGTGTTTTGGCCTACCGCAATCCTGTTCTGCCGGTCCCGCTCCTTTTCCGCTCGAACTCGCTGCACCTCTGCCCTCTCAAACCGACGCTTCTCCTGTGGGGATGAAAGAGGAAAAGGATGAGAGGAAAGGACTTCTGACTTTCAACCTTTTTTTTTTATCATGAGCTTGACCAGGGTCGTGTTCTGTCGGGACGGAATGTTAAAAAAAACACGAGCATTGTTATTGCACAAGTTCATGTAGTTAAGGTTGTACTTCATCTGTTCCCATTTCAACGCTTCAACATGAAGTGAACAGGAAGTTGACTCACAATTCGGTCCTTCAGCCCAATGAGCTCCTCCTCCTCCTTCTTCCTCTGGTCAAAGTGGACATCGATCAGACTCTGCAACTCAATGAGGTCCTTCTCCATCCTCTTCCTGTGGATGTCCTGAGAGAGGGAAAAAAGAGAGGATTGAGATGAAATAGATTGTTATTCAGAGATGTGGTGTAAAGCGGAGCTGCAACAATCTAACATCAATATTACTGTTCAGTGGTGAATTTGGAAATTGAAGGGGAACAGCCAATCAGGACCCAATAGTGGGCCAATTCCTTGATATGAGATGACATCACTCACATCAAAGTCCACCCTATCCCCCTCTGGAATCTTGGGAGGGGCTAGCTGGGGCACCATGGGCCTGAGGGGGGAATACGTGAAATAGAGGATGAACAGAGAAATAAATGTTTTAACCTATTTGTCACACAACACAAAGCAAAATTGCCACAAACAAAAGTGAACATACTTGGGTATGGGGAGTTTCTCCTCTGTGTAGAGAGAGAGAGACAGAGAGAGAAGTATTAACAAATATATATTCTTGTTCTCATTCTGACGATGTCATATGAAATCCATCGTCCTGAAGAAAATAGAGGACACAAATCTCAAAAGCAGGACAAAAAGACAAGGCAATATATTTTGCGTAAATCATAAATTGGTATCAAAAGGGTGTGCCAAAAAATATTTGAGTTATGCCTACAGATCTGAAGTTAGTATTTGACCTCCAAAGTACAACAGGAGCAACAGCATGCACTATCATCATCATCATCATCATCGCCATGTGTCCGTGTGTGTAGCTACAGCAACAGTACAGCTTTGTTGATGACGTTATGAGTTGTAGAGTTAGAACATGCGATTCCTCCTTCTTACAGGCATTTCAAATGTAGGTTAGATTGAATGTGATTAAAAAAAACAAAAATAATCAATGTGTGCCTCGGGTGCGTTAGAATCACTCCCACAATCACGCTCACCTTCCTCCTCCTGAGCTTCCTGCTCTGATGTGCCAAAGGCAGAGAGAGAGAGAGAGAGAGAGAGAGAGAGAGAGAGAGAGAGAGAGAGAGATGGGAATGGTGAAAGAAATATAATGATGGGATAAAAGATTGAAGCAGAAAATTGATAAGAAAGGAAGTAAATAGTGCAAGAAGAGAGAAATGGAACGATTGAAGAGAGAGTAAGTTTAATGCAGTGGTGCCGACAAGCTTAGGAAAACTCACATTTCTCATCTTGCACTGAGGGCCACATCATTGACTACAATCCGTGTGACCCCAACAGCTACTAGAGGGAAATGTAGTTTTCTGAGACTTGTACTGTACAAGCATTTATAATTACGTATACACATGTTCACACATGTACATACAAGAAGTAATTGCAAATGAGGACTACATATGAGGATATACACTGAGTGTACAAAACATTAGGAACACCTGCTCTTTCCATTACATAGACTGACCAGGTGAATCCAGGTGAAAGCTATGGTCCCTTATTGATGTCACTTGTTAAATCCACTTCAATCAGTGTAGATGAAGGGGAGGACACCCAAAAGACATCCAGCCAACTTCCCCGTGGAACGCTTGACACCTTGTAAAGTGCATGCCCCTAAGATTTTTTAAAAATGTTTTATTTAACCTTTATTTAACTAGGCAAGTCAGTTAAGAACAAATTCTTATTTTCAATGACGACCTAGGAACAGTGGGTTAACTGCCTCGTTCAGAACAACCCTTTTTTACCTTGTCGGCTCGGGGATTCCATCTAGCAACCTCTCGGTTACTGGCCCAACCCTCTAACCACTAGGCTACCTGCCGCACAAGTCTAAAGCAGTGTTGTGTTATAGGGGATATACTAATAGAGGCTGTCCTGTGGACAAAAGGGTTGCAACTCAATATTATGAAGGTGTTCCTAATGTTTTGTTCACTCTATGTATATTGTCTCCACATAAGGAAGTGCAGAGCATAAAAAAAAGTCGAAAACTAAGCAGCAAGCAACAAAAACAAGCAGTTAAACACTGAAAATTACTGCAGCGATAACAACTGTAAAACCCATACCGAAAATAGACCGAGACTAAATAGAATGGAATAACCCTATATGTATTTTATTGGAATTTATTTTGTTAACATTTTCTGGGTTGTGTAATGTGTTCTCACCCTACTTGTGTACTCTTGTTTCTCTGATAGCCAGGACCAGCACAGGGTCCGCCAATGGAAGCGGGACATAAGGGATATTGACAGGTCAGAGTGCATCACCCACTAGTCGGGCATTATGCACAAAATGCCTTGCTCATTAAGATGTCACCCGTATCTCATCTGAGTGACCTCGGCTCTGAAGTCAGTCTGATTGGACAGACAGGTGCTGTCGCTGATGATGATTTGTGAGGTCTGTTCATCTCTAGATTCTGATTGGCTATTTCTACACAGTGGGCTAATCATCATTTGGCCCCTAGCAATGCAGTAAAATGTATATATATATAAACACAACAAGAAATCAGGAAATGTCGGAACGAATCCAATTAAGAACCCAAATAGCAGTAAAGCACTACCTCTAGCCAAAGTCACATGGCTCTAGTCTAAAGTGTTGTACAGGATATAGGGTGTCATTTGAGACAGCCATTATTAAGTTAAAGTAGTGTTGTAGGGGATATAGATTGTCATTTGAGACACAGCCAAAAGTAGTGCAGTGTTATTGTACATATAGGGTGTCATTTGAGAGACAACTAGTCTCACCTCCATCCTCCTCCTGCGGTTCTTCTTCTGGCTCCTCCTCTGGCTCCTCCTCTGCCTCCTCTGGAGAGAGAGAGAGAGGAGAGGGGGGGGGCAAATGGAGAGAGAGAAAGTCAGAGAGCAATTCAGAAGACAGGAGGAGGGACATGGAGCAATGAAGAAATCCAGGCAATGCGGTAGACACAGTTGAAAAAAACAAGAAAGACAAGTGTGGAGACGAAAAAGACACATACGAGACAAGGGGATGGAGAGAGACATTAGAATGATGATTAAAGAGATAGATGATGAAAGGAACGGAGGGAGATGAAAGGAGAGATGGATAGTGTGTGGCTAATAGAGGGCAGAGGCTTGGGGCTTTAAAAACCATTTGTCAGCAGTGTGCTGAGAGCAATAGGAGCTGAGAGATTAGGCTAATAATAACAGGGTCATGGACTTCCACATGCAAGGTCAAGTGTGGTCCAACATGAATGACAACACTAACACCTCAGCGCAGCAACCCACTCACCTTCCGCCTGCTCCCCCCTACCAGAGAGAGAGAGAGAGGGGGAGAGAGAGCAAAAGTGTATGTGTGAGAGAGAGAGAAAGATTCAGTTGCCAATTCAGTTGGCAATAAATTCAAAATTTAAACCAGAAAAGTGGCCTTCCCAGCATTACAATGGGTAATGTATATTATTTCCATACTCACTCGTATTCCTCCTCTACATCAGACATGGCTGCACTAAAAGAAAACCGAAAAGATCGTCGATATACATTTCATACATAATCACCAACCTCTTTACAATACAATTATCTAGTAACCATCACACACTACCACGATCCAAAAATCGAATAGGTGATCTCCCTCCTCAGTCAATTTGATGGCTTAACCATTTCCCCCCTCTGCTCGGTTAGGTTAAATTCAGTTCAAAGTCTTGCACAGAATTCACTACATCAAAGGAAAACGTAATCCTTTCCCCCCCCTCCATACACAAATGATACGCGACGGACCACATTGATCACACTCACATATGTCATTCATGCTCTAAGCGGTCAGAGTACTGGTCATCCTTTTTCACTAGCCTCTCTAAAGTTCTTGGTGTTGACCTGCGGCCTTGTCCTTCGATAGCTACGTTTGGAGTTCCATCTGTGCTGCGGTCTCACCAAAAGCAAAGCAGACGTTGCGGCATGCTGTAGCCCACCGACAGATCTTACCTCACTGGATGTCCTCCAAACCACCCACTGTACCAGCCTGGTTGAAAGACCTAATGTCTTTTCTTCATTTAGAAGAAAATAAATACACGCAGAGGACGTACTGATAACTTTTTTTCCTGAGATGTTGACCTTTCATTTCATTGTTTAAACAATTACCCTCTATCGATCAGGAGTAAGAACTTGGGCCAACAAGGGATAGGGGACAATATGTTGTGATTTATTTTAATATTATTCTAATATTGTTTGTTTTCACGTTGTTGTTTGCCTTTATATGTCTAATATAAATGTAAGAAAATAATGGTTGTTCAGATGACATAGAGAAAGACACACACACTCACAAGGGGATTGTGCATGTTGGACCATGGGGGTTTCTGCTATAAATTGTCCCATGGTGCTGACATCTTCCTGGCTGACAAGCAGAGAGATTGACAGTGTGAACAGGTGAGAATGTTACGGCCCTAAACACAAAGGGAGATACAGTTTCTATCACTTTCTTCAGTTCCCCTTCTCCTCTATTTTCCATTCCTATTTGTCATCTTGAACAATAGACCAATAGTATGACATGTGTGAAGGAGTAGAGAGTAAACGATGGTACACAGCAAATGGGCCAGTGTTGATTTTTCAGTGTAACATTTCTAGCGTTGATTCAGGAACTAAATTAACTCTGCAAGAGTGAAATTAACAATCAGTGGTGTAAAAGAATCCTCAGCGTTGGTGTTAATAGCCAAAATTATTGTTTTCATTCGAAAAGAAAAGGCACCATGGGAAATATGCAAATTAAGCTTTTACACCATCGTGTTAAAACAACACCCAAAATAACTGTTTAACACTAATAGGACTTAACTCTAGATTAAAACTAGTGTTGAATATAAATAACACAATGTTAATTAACCAAGTGTTACATTTGCATAACACTAGCAAGTGTAATGCAGAGGACAATATTTACACCACCAAGTGTTACATTAACACTCAAAACGTAACAATATAATCAGAGTACTTTTTACACTCTGTAGAGTGGGCCCATATGTTATCGGTGGCAGTGTTAAAATGTACTTTAAGTGTTGATTTAATACTGCAAAAATGTACTGTGATAGCCGTGGTTGGTTATACTTGGGTTTGTATAATCAAAACCTATAGGTCTAGTCCTCAGCAATACATGCTGTCATTGAATAGAAGGGCTTTATAAAACTTTACACTTGTGGCATGGGGTTGGTTTCAACACAGACAATTAGATTGAATCCTGGTCCTTCTTTCCCCAGTCCTTCTTTCTCATCTTCCTCATGTCTATCAACCCGTATGTGTTGTGTCTATAAACGCCTATTCTCTTTTCCCGGTGACATCTCTCTACACTGGTGTCAGCTGAAACTATTTATAGCATAGCATTGCCCAGGAAATATTTATACAGCGCATAGCTGTTGTCGCGTCTCTCCCTCACTTGGTTTTGTGCCTGAAACAATGTCGGCCATCCTAAAACGCCATCGGCACCTCGCGGAGATGAATCGATCCCTCTTTCCAACGGGTGTCACCGCTAATGAGTTACTCCGTGTGTTTACCTAGCCCACGGAAGGGACAATGAGACACACTGACGGATGGGACACATGGTGGTTGACAATATTGGCGGAGGTCCAGTGCTGATAGAGTTGGTCCTGTCGTTACCTTGCTCCACTGTGTTCCGTTTGACTACTCAGGTTCGTTTGTGGTACTACATTGTCATGGGTCGATTGACGTTTTTTTCATTTTTGTCTTCAGTAGTGTGTTTTCCCGACGTATTAGGTTAGTTAAATGATGTGCTCCTAAAAGCTAGTCCTGGATCTGCTTCCCTCTCCTTAACCATTACCACATTCACTTTAAGACAATTCTTAATGCTAGATCAGTTCTCCCTGTTCTTACCCGGCCTACATCTGAAATCCACCAGTGTAAGATCTGACTCTAGGCCTATACCCAAGCTTACTCCACTCCAACCAGGAACAGGGTCATTAGGCACCAAGGTAAAAAAAACAGACCAACGGGGAGAGACAACCTGGAATTGTCCAATAAGAAACATACATTCTGGTTTTCTGTTGCAAAACATTAAAACATTTTCCATTGCGTGCCCCAATGACCGACCCAGAAGCCAGCATGGATATGAAAAAAGGGTGTGAACTCAAGCTGAGGGAGGGAGGGTTAAGAATGCCGACCTAGCAGTAGGCCTACCAGGCAAAGGAGCAGAAGCCCACCATTTGGAGCTAAATGGCAGTTGGTTGGTAAGCGGTCTGGCAAGAAGTGTAAAGTTTCTCCGGGACATCAGCGGAGGGAGCATTAACGGTGGAATTCTGATGGGTTAATTTTAGTCAAGGACACCGTGGGATGGGAGACGGTGGGAGATTAGAGTGAGTCACACCGGCTCATTATCACTGCTATAGGGGAGAGGCCCGTATTAATAGTCCCAGGGAGGGAGGGAGAGCGGTGATCACTGCTCCTAGCTTTCTGTCTGTCAGAATGGCAATCTAACCCGGTGGAAACGAGGAGGAAGAAGAGACAGTTAACACAGTATGACGGACTAGCTGACTAGACACTAGGGCTGGCTACCAGAGCTACAATGAGGGTCCTGGACTTATCCCAGCTGCTGCTATTAAAGTACAATCCAAAATCATCCACAGGAGACAATATACTCAAAATACCATTATACATGACCAGCCCTACATTGATCAGTACATGCAATACATATACACAACAACTAAAAAACACTGACAGGGTTTCATCTAACAGGTACAAAAACTGACGCCACAGACAGGTAAGTATATTTTTGCTAGGAATATATCTTACGATGCCAGTTTCCCGGACACAGCTTAAACTGAGTCTTGGGACTAAAAAAAACTTCAGTCCAAGACTAGGCTTAATCTATGTCTGAGAAAGTGACACTTCATGACCAAAACTGAGAGAGCAGCATCAAGAGGTGAAAGGTCATTCAGAACCTGGATGTACAGGAGGAGAGTTGGAGAAAGACTTACCGAGAGCAAAGTGAGGTTTCAACGGTGTAACAGACAGATAAGACAGACAGAGGAGCCCAGGAGAATGACTATTGTAGTGAGAGACAATGGGAGTTTTATACAGGGGAGGGGTGGTGATGGACAGCGTGCGTATGTGTAGGGCAGAGGGCCATGGGCGGATTAAGAGAGAACTTTTGGGAGAAAGACAACGACCTACTGGGATTAAGAGAACGAGGGAATGACCTCACTGAACAAAAGAGGGGCAGGTAGCGAGAGTGAGAGAGACGCACAGAGAACGAAAGCGGAGACGAAAGAGGGATGATGAGAGGAGCATACCAGGGCCATAAATAAACAGCCAGAAATAGGTGGGATGAGTATTTCCTTCCCTCGCTTTCCACGAATAAGGTCTTCCGTTCATAAAGGGACTCCGGGAAACAAGTAGCACAAAAAGTAAAACCCATACTACAGAGACAGTTGAAATGGGTTTGTTGGGATACATGTTGACGAACTGCAAGAGTTTGAAGGATTGTTATGGCTAAATATGGCTGGTGTGATAATGAGAATGCATGGCTAATGTTTAGTGTGATAGCTATTCATTTATCAAAGATGAACTGAAGTGATTTGAACATAAGCACTCACAGGCCGTGATAAAAATGTTTTATTTTCATATACAACAAATGGATGAATATCTGACATTCAGCTTCTTCATGAAGACACCACTGGCATTGTCACCGTGAGAATCTGTGGAGAGAGAAAGGGGAGGTGGAAGAGCGAGAGAGGAGAAAAAAAAGACTGTCAATAGCAGACACTGTCAGTGAATAGCTGTACTGTGTTTTAGAATGTGTGTGTATGTGTACCTGTGTGTTGGTGCTGTACTGTGTTTTAGAATGTGTGTGTATGTGTACCTGTGTGTTGGTGCTGTACTGTGTTTTAGAATGTGTGTGTATGTGTACCTGTGTGTTGGTGCTGTACTGTGTTTTAGAATGTGTGTGTATGTGTACCTGTGTGTTGGTGCTGTACTGTGTTTTAGAATGTGAGTGTATGTGTACCTGTGTGTTGGTGCTGTACTGTGTTTTAGAATGTGTGTGTATGTGTACCTGTGTGTTGGTGCTGTACTGTGTTTTAGAATGTGTGTGTATGTGTACGTGTGTGTTGGTGTTGTACTGTGTTTTAGAATGTGTGTGTATGTGTACGTGTGTGTTGGTGTTGTACTGTGTTTTAGAATGTGTGTGTATGTGTACGTGTGTGTTGGTGTTGTACTGTGTTTTAGAATGTGTGTGTATGTGTACGTGTGTGTTGGTGTTGTACTGTGTTTTAGAATGTGTGTGTATGTGTACCTGTGTGTTGGTGTTGTACTGTGTTTTAGGAATGTGTGTGTATGTGTACCTGTGTGTTGGTGTTGTACTGTGTTTTAGAATGTGTGTGTATGTGTACGTGTGTGTTGGTGTTGTACTGTGTTTTAGAATGTGTGTGTATGTGTACGTGTGTGTTGGTGTTGTACTGTGTTTTAGAATGTGTGTGTATGTGTACCTGTGTGTTGGTGTTGTACTGTGTTTTAGAATGTGTGTGTATGTGTACCTGTGTGTTGGTGTTGTACTGTGTTTTAGAATGTGTGTGTATGTGTACCTGTGTGTTGGTGTTGTACTGTGTTTTAGAATGTGTGTGTATGTGTACCTGTGTGTTGGTGCTGTACTGTGTTTTTAGAATGTGTGTGTATGTGTACCTGTGTGTTGGTGTTGTACTGTGTTTTAGAATGTGTGTGTATGTGTACCTGTGTGTTGGTGTTGTACTGTGTTTTAGAATGTGTGTGTATGTGTACCTGTGTGTTGGTGTTGTACTGTGTTTTAGAATGTGTGTGTATGTGTACCTGTGTGTTGGTGTTGTACTGTGTTTTAGAATGTGTGTGTATGTGTACCTGTGTGTTGGTGTTGTACTGTGTTTTAGAATGTGTGTGTATGTGTACCTGTGTGTTGGTGTTGTACTGTGTTTTAGAATGTGTGTGTATGTGTACCTGTGTGTTGGTGCTGTACTGTGTTTTAGAATGTGTGTGTATGTGTACCTGTGTGTTGTACTGTGTTTTAGAATGTGTGTGTATGTGTACCTGTGTGTTGGTGTTATACTGTGTTTTAGAATGTGTGTGTATGTGTACCTGTGTGTTGTACTGTGTTTTAGAATGTGTGTGTATGTGTACCTGTGTGTTGGTGTTATACTGTGTTTTAGAATGTGTGTGTATGTGTACCTGTGTGTTGGTGTTGTACTGTGTTTTAGAATGTGTGTGTGTGTGTACCTGTGTGTTGGTGTTGTACTGTGTTTTAGAATGTGTGTGTACCTGTGTGTTGGTGTTGTACTGTGTTTTAGAATGTGTGTGTACCTGTGTGTTGGTGTTGTACTGTGTTTTAGAATGTGTGTGTATGTGTACCTGTGTGTTGGTGCTGTACTGGGTTTTAGAATGTGTGTGTGTGTGTACCTGTGTGTTGGTGCTGTACTGGGTTTTAGAATGTGTGTGTGTGTGTACCTGTGTGTTGGTGCTGTACTGGGTTTTAGAATGTGTGTGTGTGTTGGTGCTGTACTGGGTTTTAGAATGTGTGTGTATGTGTACCTGTGTGTTGGTGCTGTACTGGGTTTTAGAATGTGTGTGTATGTGTACCTGTGTGTTGGTGCTGTACTGGGTTTTAGAATGTGTGTGTATGTGTACCTGTGTGTTGGTGTTGTACTGTGTGTGTATGCATACCTGTGTGTTGGTGTTGTACTGTGTTTTAGAATGTGTGTGTGTGTACCTGTGTGTTGGTGTTATACTGTGTTTTAGAATGTGTGTGTATGTGTACGTGTGTGTTGGTGCTGTACTGTGTTTTAGAATGTGTGTGTATGTGTACCTGTGTGTTGGTGCTGTACTGTGTTTTAGAATGTGTGTGTATGTGTACCCGTGTGTTGGTGCTGTACTGTGTTTTAGAATGTGTGTGTATGTGTACCTGTGTGTTGGTGTTGTACTGTGTTTTAGAATGTGTGTGTATGTGTACCTGTGTGTTGGTGTTGTACTGTTTTAGAATGTGTGTATGTGTACCTGTGTGTTGGTGTTGTACTGTGTGTGTATGCGTACCTGTGTGTTGGTGTTGTACTGTGTTTTAGAATGTGTGTGTGTGTACCTGTGTGTTGGTGTTATACTGTGTTTTAGAATGTGTGTGTATGTGTACGTGTGTGTTGGTGTTGTACTGTGTTTTAGAATGTGTGTGTATGTGTACCTGTGTGTTGGTGCTGTACTGTGTTTTAGAATGTGTGTGTATGTGTACGTGTGTGTTGGTGTTGTACTGTGTTTTAGAATGTGTGTGTATGTGTACCTGTGTGTTGGTGTTGTACTGTGTTTTAGAATGTGTGTGTGTACCTGTGTGTTGGTGTTATACTGTGTTTTAGAATGTGTGTGTATGTGTACCTGTGTGTTGGTGTTGTACTGTGTTTTAGAATGTGTGTGTACGTGTGTGTTGGTGTTGTACTGTGTTTTAGAATGTGTGTGTATGTGTACCTGTGTGTTGGTGCTGTACTGTGTTTTAGAATGTGTGTGTATGTGTACCTGTGTGTTGTACTGTGTTTTAGAATGTGTGTGTATGTGTACCTGTGTGTTGGTGTTGTACTGTGTTTTAGAATGTGTGTGTATGTGTACCTGTGTGTTGGTGTTGTACTGTGTTTTAGAATGTGTACCTATGTGTTGGTGTTGTACTGTGTTTTAGAATGTGTGTTTATGTGTACCTGTGTTGGTGTTGTACTGTGTTTTAGAATGTGTGTGTATGTGTACCTGTGTGTTGGTGTTGTACTGTGTTTTAGAATGTGTGTGTGTACCTGTGTGTTGGTGCTGTACTGTGTTTTAGAATGCGTGTGTGTACCTGTGTGTTGGTGCTGTACTGTGTTTTAGAATGTGTGTGTGTACCTGTGTGTTGGTGCTGTACTGTGTTTTAGAATGTGTGTGTATGTGTACCTGTGTGTTGGTGCTGTACCTTGTTTTAGAATGTGTGTGTATGTGTACCTGTGTGTTGGTGCTGTACCTTGTTTTAGAATGTGTGTGTACCTGTGTACCTGTGTACCTGTGTGTTGGTGTTGTACTGTGTTTTAGAATGTGTGTGTATGTGTACCTGTGTGTTGGTGTTGTACTGTGTTTTAGAATGTGTGTGTATGTGTACCTGTGTGTTGGTGTTGTACTGTGTTTTAGAATGTGTGTGTATGTGTACCTGTGTGTTGGTGTTGTACTGTGTTTTAGAATGTGTGTGTATGTGTACCTGTGTGTTGGTGCTGTACTGTGTTTTAGAATGTGTGTGTACCTGTGTGTGTTGGTGTTGTACTGTGTTTTAGAATGTGTGTGTATGTGTACCTGTGTATGTTGGTGTTGTACTGTGTTTTAGAATGTGTGTGTATGTGTACCTGTGTGTTGGTGTTGTACTGTGTTTTAGAATGTGTGTGTGTGTGTACCTGTGTGTTGGTGCTGTACTGTGTTTTAGAACGTGTGTGTATGTGTACCTGTGTATGTTGGTGTTGTACTGTATTTTAGAACGTGTGTGTATGTGTACCTGTGTGTTGGTTTTGTACCTTGTTTTAGAATGTGTGTGTATGTGTACCTGTGTGTTGGTGTTGTACTGTATTTTAGAACGTGTGTGTATGTGTACCTGTGTGTTGGTTTTGTACCTTGTTTTAGAATGTGTGTGTATGTGTACCTGTGTGTTGGTGTTGTACTGTGTTTTAGAATGTGTGTGTATGTGTACCTGTGTATGTTGGTGTTGTACTGTGTTTTAGAATGTGTGTGTATGTGTACCTGTGTGTTGGTGTTGTACTGTGTTTTAGAATGTGTGTGTATGTGTACCTGTGTGTTGGTGTTGTACTGTGTTTTAGAATGTGTGTGTATGTGTACCTGTGTGTTGGTGTTGTACTGTGTTTTAGAATGTGTGTGTATGTGTACCTGTGTGTTGGTGTTGTACTGTGTTTTAGAATGTGTGTGTATGTGTACCTGTGTGTTGGTGCTGTACTGTGTTTTAGAATGTGTGTGTATGTGTACCTGTGTGTTGGTGCTGTACTGTGTTTTAGAATGTGTGTGTATGTGTACCTGTGTGTTGGTGTTGTACTGTGTTTTAGAATGTGTACCTATGTGTTGGTGTTGTACTGTGTTTTAGAACGTGTGTGTATGTGTACCTGTGTATGTTGGTGTTGTACTGTATTTTAGAACGTGTGTGTATGTGTACCTGTGTGTTGGTTTTGTACCTTGTTTTAGAATGTGTGTGTATGTGTACCTGTGTGTTGGTGTTGTACTGTATTTTAGAACGTGTGTGTATGTGTACCTGTATGTTGGTTTTGTACCTTGTTTTAGAATGTGTGTGTATGTGTACGTGTGTGTTGGTGCTGTACTGTGTTTTAGAATGTGTGTGTATGTGTACCAGTGTGTGTTGGTGTTGTACTGTGTTTTAGAATGTGTGTGTATGTGTACCAGTGTGTGTTGGTGTTGTACTGTGTTTTAGAATGTGTGTGTACCTGTGTGTGTTGGTGTTGTACTGTGTTTTAGAAAGTGTGTGTATGTGTACCTGTGTGTTGTACTGTGTTTTAGAAAGTGTGTGTATGTGTATCTGTGTGTTGTACTGTGTTTTAGAATGTGTGTGTATGTGTATCTGTGTGTTGTACTGTGTTTTAGAACGTGTGTGTATGTGTACCTGTGTGTTGGTGTTGTACTGTATTTTAGAACGTGTGTGTATGTGTATCTGTGTGTTGGTTTTGTACCTTGTTTTAGAATGTGTGTGTATGTGTACCTGTGTGTTGGTGCTGTACTGTGTTTTAGAATGTGTGTGTACCAGTGTGTGTTGGTGCTGTACTGTGTTTTAGAATGTGTGTGTATGTGTACCAGTGTGTGTTGGTGTTGTACTGTGTTTTAGAATGTGTGTGTATGTGTACCAGTGTGTGTTGGTGTTGTACTGTGTTTTAGAATGTGTGTGTATGTGTACCTGTGTGTTGGTGTTGTACTGTGTTTTAGAATGTGTGTGTATGTGTACCAGTGTGTGTTGGTGTTGTACTGTGTTTTAGAAAGTGTGTGTACCTGTGTGTGTTGGTGTTGTACTGTGTTTTAGAAAGTGTGTGTATGTGTACCTGTGTGTTGTACTGTGTTTTAGAAAGTGTGTGTATGTGTACCTGTGTGTTGGTGTTGTACTGTGTTTTAGAATGTGTGTGTACCTGTGTGTTGGTGCTGTACTGTGTTTTAGAATGTGTGTGTACCTGTGTGTGTTGGTGTTGTACTGTGTTTTAGAATGTGTGTGTGTGTGTACCTGTGTGTGTTGGTGTTGTACTGTGTTTTAGAATGTGTGTATATGTGTACCTGTGTGTTGTACTGTGTTTTAGAAAGTGTGTGTATGTGTACCTGTGTGTTGTACTGTGTTTTAGAAAGTGTGTGTATGTGTACCTGTGTGTTGTACTGTGTTTTAGAAAGTGTGTGTATGTGTACCTGTGTGTTGTACTGTGTTTTAGAATGTGTGTGTATGTGTACCTGTGTGTTGGTGTTGTACTGTGTTTTAGAATGTGTGTGTATGTGTACCTGTGTGTTGGTGTTGTACTGTGTTTTAGAATGTGTGTGTATGTGTACCTGTGTGTTGGTGTTGTACTGTGTTTTAGAATGTGTGTGTATGTGTACCTGTGTGTTGGTGTTGTACTGTGTTTTAGAATGTGTGTGTATGTGTACCTGTGTGTTGGTGTTGTACTGTGTTTTAGAATGTGTGTGTATGTGTACCTGTGTGTTGGTGTTGTACTGTGTTTTAGAATGTGTGTGTATGTGTACCTGTGTGTTGGTGTTGTACTGTGTTTTAGAATGTGTGTGTATGTGTACCTGTGTGTTGGTGTTGTACTGTGTTTTAGAATGTGAGTGTATGTGTACCTGTGTGTTGGTGTTGTACTGTGTTTTAGAATGTGTGTGTATGTGTACCTGTGTGTTGGTGTTGTACTGTGCTACGCTGCCCTCCTGGTCAATGAAGAAGGGAATGAAACAGTCCAGATGAAAGAGGGAGGGCCGGGCATTCAAGACAAGCCTGTCCTCCCCAAGGTCCAGAACGAGGGAGCGAGAAGAGGCCTAGAAAGAGGAGAAGGGATGGCGTGAAGGAGAGAGGACAAGGGAAACATTGCTGGCTTACGTATTGCTGGCTTACACAGTTGACCAGTAAAAAACTCGGTGCTATTGATTGGATAATTATTTGAAAAAGGTGTGTTGGTGCTGGGCTGGAACAAACCCCAGCACATCCTGTGGGTCCCCAGGACCAGCTAAGAAGAACACTGGTATAGAGGAAGCAGTTTGAGAATACATTGAGAATATGGAATTAATAGTATTTAGTTTATAGATATAGGCGTGAGGAAACGGTTTGAGTATGGGTGGTGAAGGATGGGTTTAGAACCTAGTCTATAAGGCAGGGGTGTTGAAACTGTATAAATGTTAATGATACGGCTTGCAAGGCGGTATAAATAAAAAACAAACTCAATATACTTTAAAATTACTAAGTAATGGACCTACATTCATACAGTTTCTTGACTGTGTCCAGCTAGTTAACAATCACTAAATAGTCAGGGAGAATTGGAATTTCAAAAAAAACTATGGATAGAGGACTATTCTTTGCAAATGTTGACGGTGAGGAAATACAGTGAGGGAAAAAAGTATTTGATCCCCTGCAGATTTTGTACGTTTGCCCACTGACAAAGAAATTATCAGTCTATAATTTTAATGGTAGGTTTATTTGAACAGTGAGAGACAGAATAACAACAAAAAAATCAAGAAAAACATGTGAAAAATGTTATAAATTGATTTGTATTTTAATGAGGGAAATAAGTATTTGACCCCTCTGCAAAACATCAATTAGTACTTGGTGGCAAAACCCTTGTTGGCAATCACAGAGGTCAGACGTTTCTTGTAGTTGGCCACCAGGTTTGCACACATCTCAGGAGGGATTTTGTCCCACTCCTCTTTGCAGATCTTCTCCAAGTCATTAAGGTTTTGAGGCTGACGTTTGGCAACTCGAACCTTCAGCTCCCTCCACAGATTTCCTATGGGATTAAGGTCTGGAGACTGGCTAGGCCACTCAAGGACCTTAATGTGCTTCTTCTTGAGCCACTCCTTTGTTGCCATGGCCGTGTGTTTTGGGTCATTGTCATGCTGGAATACCCATCCACGACCCATTTTCAATGCCCTGGCTGAGGGAAGGAGGTTCTCACCCAAGATTTGACGGTACATGGCCCCGTCCATCGTCCCTTTGATGCGGTGAAGTTGTCCTGTCCCCTTAGCAGAAAAACACCCCCAAAGCATAATGTTTTCACCTCCATGTTTGACGGTGGGGATGGTGTTCTTGGGGTCATAGGCAGCATTCCTCCAAACACGGCGAGTTGAGTTGATGCCAAAGAGCTCCATTTTGGTCTCATCTGACCGCAACACTTTCACCCAGTTGTCCTCTGAATCATTCAGATGTTCATTGGTAAACTTCAGACGGGCATGTATATGTGCTTTCTTGAGCAGGGGGACCTTGCGGGCGCTGCAGGATTTCAGTCCTTCACGGCGTAGTGTGTTACCAATTGTTTTCTTGGTGACGATGGTCCCAGCTGCCTTGAGATCATTGACAAGATCCTCCCGTGTGGTTCTGGGCTGATTCCTCACCGTTCTCATGATCATTGCAACTCCACAAGGTGAGATCTTGCATGGAGCCCCAGGCCGAGGGAGTTCTTTCGTGTTTCTTCCATTTGCGAATAATCGCACCAACTGTTGTCACCTTCTCAGCAAGCTGCTTGGCGATGGTCTTGTAGCCCATTCCAGCCTTGTGTAGGTCTACAATCTTGTCCCTGACATCCTTGGAGATCTCTTTGGTCTTGGCCATGGTGGAGTTTGAAATACACTGCTCAAAAAAATAAAGGGAACACTAAAATAACACATCATAGATCTGAATGAATGAAATAATCTTATTAAATACTTTTTTCTTTACATAGTTGAATGTGCTGACAACAAAATCACACAAAAATTATCAATGGAAATCAAATTTAATCAACCCATGGAGGTCTGGATTTGGAGTCACACTCAAAATTAAAGTGGAAAACCACACTACAGGCTGATCCAACTTTGATGTAATGTCCTTAAAACAAGTCAAAATGAGGCTCAGTAGTGTGTGTGGCCTCCACGTGCCTGAATGACCTCGCTACAACGCCTGGGCATGCTCCTGATGAGGTGGCGGATGGTCTCCTGAGGATCTCCTCCCAGACCTGGACTAAAGCATCCGCCAACTCCTGGACAGTCTGTGGTGCAACGTGGCGTTGGTGGATGGGCGAGACATCATGTCCCAGATGTGCTCAATTGGATTCAGGTCTGGGGAACAGGCGGGCCAGTCCTTAGCATCAATGCCTTCCTCTTGCAGGAACTGCTGACACACTCCAGCCACATGAGGTCTAGCATTGTCTTGCATTAGGAGGAACCCAGGGCCAACCGCACCAGCATATGGTCTCACAAGGGGTCTGAGGATCTCATCTCGGTACCTAATGGCAGTCAGGCTACCTCTGGCGAGCACATGGAGGGCTGTGCGGCCCCCCAAAGAAATGCCACCCCACACCATGACTGACCCATCGCCAAACCGGTCATGCTGGAGGATGTTGCAGGCAGCAGAACGTTCTCCACGGCGTCTCCAGACTCTGTCACGTCTGTCACGTGCTCAGTGTGAACCTGCTTTCATCTGTGAAGAGCACAGGGCACCAGTGGCGAATTTGCCAATCTTGGTGTTCTCTGGCAAATGCCAAGCGTCCTGCACGGTGTTTGGCTGTAAGCACAACCCCACCTGTGGACGTTGGGCCCTCATACCACCCTCATGGAGTCTGTTTCTGGCCGTTTGAGCAGACACATGCACATTTGTGGCCTGCTGGAGGTCATTTTGCAGGGCTCTGGCAGTGCTCCTCCTTGCACAAAGGCGGAGGTAGTGGTCCTGCTGCTGGGTTGTTGCCCTCCCTCGGCCTCCTCCACGTCTCCTGATGTACTGGCCTGTCTCCTGGTAGCGCCTCCATGCTCTGGACACTACGCTGACAGACACAGCAAACCTTCTTGCCACAGCTTGCATTGATGTGCCATCCTGGATGAGCTGCACTACCTGAGCCACTTGTGTGGGTTGTAGACTCCGTCTCATGCTACCACTAGAGTGAAAGCACCGCCAGCATTCAAAAGTGACCAAAACATCAGCCAGGAAGCATAGGAACTGAGAAGTGGTCTGTGGTCACCACCTTCAGAACCACTCCTTTATTGGGGGTGTCTTGCTAATTGCCTATAATTTCCACCTGTTGTCTATTCCATTTGCACAACAGCATGTGAAATTTATTGTCAATCAGTGTTGCTTCCTAAGTGGACAGTTTGATTTCACAGAAGTGTGATTGACTTGGAGTTACATTGTGTTGTTTAAGTGTTCCCTTTATTTTTTTGAGCAGTGTATGATTGATTGATTGCTTTTGTGGACAGGTGTCTTTTATACAGGTAACAAACTGAGATTAGGAGCACTCCCTTTAAGAGTGTGCTCCTAATCTCAGCTCATTACCTGTATAAAAGACACCTGGGAGCCAGAAATATTTGATTGAGAGGGGGTCAAATACTTATTTCCCCCATTAAAATGCAAATCAATTTATAACATTTTTCACATGCGTTTTTCTGGATTTTTTTTTGTTATTCTGTCTCTCACTGTTCAAATAAACCTATCATTAAAATTATAGACTGATAATTTCTTTGTCAGTGGGCAAACGTACAAAATCAGCAGGGGATCAAATACTTTTCCCCCCTCATTATATAACCGATGTTTAGTGCGGCCCTATGAATGCAGCCCCTGGGGCAAAATGACAGACATCCCTGCTATAAGGGAAGGGGAAGAGGTTAAACAGAGTATAGGGGGAGAGGAACGTGTTAAGGACTGGGCTTGTGTCTCACCACTCCAGGCAGCTGTATCTCTGCTATCAGAAACTCCGGATCACCTACAGGGGGCTCCACCAGCAGACAGAACTCTGGCCTGGAGATGGATGGAGAGAAGAGATGAGAGGGAGAGAGACGTGGGATAGCGCAAGAGTGAGAAAGGAGGAGGAAATGAATATGTTCAAGGTTGGTATGTGACAATCAAACCCACAGTGGACAACTCAGAAAGACCTACCGTTTGGCTGGTTCTGGCGCTTTGCGAGTATCCCTGTGGAGAGAGAGAGAGCGAGAGAGCGAGAGAGCGAAAGAGATTGAAGGGGGAGGGAGAGGAGATTGAACTCTTCCACATACAGACAGTAGTAAACTCTACACCACCCTCTAGTGGTTAATTACTGATAACAGAAGTGAGTTTTGTGTGGTGTGAGAGAGCGTGAGAAAGAAAGAGCAAGCAAAAACACACTTGGGGTCTATTTCCTGAATCACAGGTTTGCTCTTGGTGCGAATATTCTGTTCGTTCACAGAGCCCAGAAACTTTCTGTTCTTCAGAACCTTCCAGTCTGGGAGGGAAGGAGATGAAAAAGTAAACAGAGGGATATTACATCATCTGGAGCAGATGAGGTCATGCATACCCACACCCACCCACCCACACCCACCTCGGCTGAGCTCCAGGCTGTATTTGTTCTCCAGCCCCTCTATTGACACAGCGATCAGAAACTGCTGGAATAGAGGATCCTTCTACAAACACACAGACAGGAGTTACACACACACACCCGCACACACACAAACACACGCACAAAAACACACACGCACAAACACCTGGCATTTCTGGCAGAACTCTTCACTGATGACCACATCGTAGGCTGTGCAGCCATGGGAGTCTGTGGGGACAGAACAGAGCCAAGTCACTATTTCTCAAGTCACAAGCAAGTCTCAAGGTCCGAGTCTCAAGTTGAGTTCCAAGTAGAACGGGTAGACTCTGGAGTCAATCCCAAGTCATGCATTCTGAGCTAGTCAAGTCACAAGTCAAGCAAATAAATGATCTATACATGCAATGACTGAAAATCTTTATTTATTGAGGCTACCAGACAGCTCTTTTCATTATTTTGTCTATAACATTTTGATTAGCCTATGTAATTGTAAAATAGGGTCCTTGTCGCAGTGGTAGGGGAACAAAATCAGCAGAAGGAAAGGAAGGTTGACGTGCTCAGAGTGTATATTATTTACAGATCTTGGTGATCCAATGGTAAAGGCGCCATATCATACAAAATATACAACTCGATTGACCAAAGATACACGGTCACAAAATATTGCTTCTGTATCAGGCTTGACCTGTCCTATCTGAACGGACACAGGTAGAGGGCAAAACGGCTCAGTCTCCCCTTGAGAAACCAAATTGAACCTGTCTAACAGGAGCTCAAACAGGTACAGTGCCTTCAGAAACGATTCACACCCCTTGTCTTTTTCTACATTTTGTTGTGTTACAAGGTGGGAATAAAATGGATTTAACTGTAATTTGTTGTCAACGATGTACACACAAAATATATATATCTTGATTACATAAGTAGTCAACCCCCAAGTCAATACATGTTACAATCACCTTTGGCAGTGATTACAGCTTTTGAGTCTTTCTGGGTAAGTGGGTAAGAGCTTTACACACCTGGATTGTACAATATTTGCACATTATTCTTTAAAAAATTATTCAAGCTCTGTCAAGTTGGTTGTTGATCATTGCTAGACAGCCATTTTCAAGTCTTGCTATAGATTTTCAAGCCGATTTAATTCAAAACTGTAATTAGGCCACTCAGGAACATTTTTATCCATAAAAACAACCCAATTCCTTGCCGATGACAAGCATACCCATAACATGATGCAGCCACCACCATGCTTGAAAATATGAAGAGTGGTACTCATGTGTTTTGTTGGATTGCCCCAACATAACACTTTGCATTCCGGATATAAAGTTCATTTCTTTGCCACATTTTTTTCAGTTTCACATTAGTGCATTATTGCAAACAGGATGCATGTTTTGGAATATTTTTTATTCTGTACAGGCTTCCTTCTTTTCACTGTCATTATGTTGTTGATCCATCCAGTTTTCCCCCCTCACCGCCAATAAACTCTGTTTAAAAAAAAGTTACCATTGGGAATCTTACATATAATTCTGTGTGGGGTACAGAGATGAGGTAGTCATTCAAAAAATTATGTTAAACACTATTGCAGGCAGTGTGAGTCCATGCAACTTATTATGTGACTTGTTAAGGACATTTTTACTACTGAACTTATTTAGGAATGCCTTAACAAAGGTGTTGAATACATATTGACTCACTATATTTCAGCTTTCCATTTTTATTCATGTGTAAAAACATAATTCTACTTTGACATTATAGGGTATTGTGTGTAGGTCCCAGTCAAAGGATGTTTGCACTATGAAGCAAGTCCCCATCAAGGATTTGCCTGTATTTGTCTCCATTCATTGTTCCTTCAATCCTTAGCAGTCTCCCAGTCCGTGCCGCTGAAAAGCATCCCCATAGCATGCTGCTGCCACCACCATGCTTCCCGGTAGGGATGGGTGTTAGACGGGTGATGAGCTGTACCTGGTCTTCTCCAGACATTTGCATTCAAGCCAAAATGTTCAATTTGTCTCATCTGACCACAGAATCTTTCGCCTTTCGCCAGTCTTTCAGAAACTTTCAACACTCTAGAAATCCCCAGATATATGCCTTATCGCAAATCTATCTCAGCACTCTGCAGCCAGTTCCTTGAAGACACCACTGGCAGAGACGATTTAACTTGTATTATTTATATGAGAATTTACATGCAAAAGTTCTTACGTGCACCATGACATCACGCACAGCCTTTTATCCGCAATAAGTCAGTTCAGAGCCTGAAACTAACTTTTTGGTTCACCCGACACAAATTCTTTACTAGACAAACTATTTGGCATTAAAATAAGATGAACATCCTTTGTAATGTTCCTAAAACAAATGCGTTACTAGTTAAAAGTGGTATATTGCTAAATTTTATTACATTTTTGTGACCCGACAAGGCAGACATTTTCAGCTGCCCCTTTAAGGGCAGAAGGTTACCGTGGCAATGAGGGGCACTCGAGCAGCTCTAGTCATCAGTGACAGTCTGCCTGTGAGATGCTGACTAGTAGCAGTTTATGCAAATTCAAAACTTGGAAAACAACCTATGTATAATTGGACAGTCACACTTTAGTAAACTTTCAAGTAAATTAGACCAACTTGTATGCCTGTGCAGAGCGCTTCTAAAAATCAATCTTCAGCACCTCAATCACGGTGCGCATAGCTCCCCTGCCAGGCAGTGTGTTGCTGCACTGGGATATATTGTAGGATTCCTAGTTCTTTGTGTGATTAGCTACCAACTATGAAACAAAACGACAGAAAAACTTTGAAAACAGCTACTGCAGCATTTATTTTGCTATGCAGTATATAGTTTAGCCGATTGAATATCCCTGATTTAGGGTTTAGGTTTGGGTGGGGGAAAAAAACGAATGGTTAGGAAGAACTGCTCTTGTACAAGTACACACTTCAGGGATAAGTGAAGCGGGTTAAAGGAGAGTATTACACGAGAAGAGGAAGTCATGCAGGAATATTGGGATACATGGCTGTGTTCCAATTCTCTACTGTTCTCCAAAAGTGTGCACTCCTTCCCCCCCTCTCTTGCTTTGAAAAGTAAGCAAGGCTGGAGATGGTTTCCACCATATTCCACCATATTCCTCGCACCTCGCACCAAGAGGGGCAGTGTACGAGTGCACACATCGAGAGAAGCGTAGAGAATCAGCGCATGTCTACAACTGACACTTACAGTTCCTTCAGAAACTATTCATACTCCTTGGCTTATTCCACATTTTGTTGTGTTACAGCCTGAATTCAAAATTGATTAAATACATTTTTCTCACCCATCTACACACAATACACTATAATGACTAAGTGAAAACATGTTTAGATATTTGTTCTAAATTTGTTGAAAATGAAATACAGAAATATCTGCACTCCCCGCACCCCTACTTCCGCCATCTCTGGCTACATTTATGCTATCCCTTTTGCAATCTCTTTAGCTTTGCTAGCTAGCTCCATTAGTTAGCTACTGCTATCAAATTGTTGTGTATTAGCAAGTCTTGCCTATTCCATCATTTGCAGAATGCATACTGGCATTTGAATATAGTATGGGAAAAGTGAATCCAGACAATGTGGACCAGGTAGACACATGTACTGTAAATGTAGGTGTAGACGCACGATGTGTTCGGAACTCCATGATCAGAATACAAAAAACGGCATTAACTGTCAAGTCAAGACATCCTCAGAAAGTAGCCATTCACTCACTGTTGTCCACCTCTGTGTGGGCCTCTCCGATGCTCATGGGTACTCTGTATCCTGTGGGGTCCTCTGATTCGAGGAGCTCCACTAGTGCCTCCCTGGAGAGGGGGCGGGGGCGGGACGGCAGCAGACTGACAGATGTTGACAAATACCTTCCGTTTGTCAGGCAGGGTGAGAGTCTTCACACACAGACCTACGGATTCAACAAACACACAGCTGGTGTTTACACGTACGTGTGTGTGTGTGTGTGTGTGTGTGTGTGTGTGTGTGTGTGTGTGTGTGTGTGTGTGTGTGTCAAAGGGAAACTGACCAGGCTGTGGCCGAATGACTCTAGAATCACGAGGACTTTCACTTTGCATTTTTCCCATGGTCTAAAAGACAAAGAGAGAGTAAGACGAGCGAGAGAGAAAAAGAGAGACAAGAAAATTGATTCAACGCCAGGAACATTCTCAGTACAGATTTGTAACAGCTCTTAGCTTTGCGTTGCAGGGTAATACTTTGGACTTGCATCTGACTGGCGCAGATGGCTTGGCAGAAACCATTGCCACAACTTTGGAAGTACGCTTGGTGTCATTGTCCATTTGGAAGACCCATTTGCGACCAAGCTTCAACTTCCTGACTGATGTCTTGAGATGTTGCTTCAATATATCCACATCATTTTCCTCCCTCATGATGCCGTCTATTTTGTGAATAGGATGGACTGGTGCACTTCACATGATGCTGCCACCCCCATGCTTCACGGTTGGGATGGTGTTCTTCGGGCTTGCAAGCGTCCCGCTTTTTTCCTCCAAACATAACAATGGTCATTATGGCCAAACAGTTCTATTTTTGTTTCATCAGACCAGAGGACATTTCTCCAAAAAAGTACGATCTTTGGGTTTCTGTACAGCGCTCTGTGACATTAGCTGATGTAAGAAGGGCTTTATAAATAAATTTGATTTGATTTTGATTTGTAAATCTGTCATATAGTTAAAATACTATCATTGAACTGTTATTATCTATCTTTCCCCATTACCCACAAACACAATAAATGTTGCACTTTGTGCTCCACACATTCTTGAGACAGAAAGAACACTGTTCTACCAAATTTGAATAGCACATTCTTTCTTGGTTGCAATACTATGTTGTCTTTGTCAAATGGCTCTCAATGAAGCTAGAGATTGAGGAATGTTTTGGATTGAGGCAACAATGTGTTGAATTGTTTGCGTGGTTTTCATTTGTTCACAAATGTTACTGTACCATATGATGTTGTAAAAAACGTTTAAGATGCTTTATTTTTTCAAATTAAAAAGTCCACAGATTTCTTGATTCACTTGAGATGGACATTGGTGATTTGGGAACATTACCAGTTTGAGAGCTTTTAATGTTTGATCTTAATTAGGAAAGCTGTATCTCCTGAAATGAGCAAGAAAATCTTACGAGAATTGTGGGGAATAATCTAATCATCAAGCACATAATACTGTTCCCAATCCAATTTACAGTTCAAAAGACAATACACATTTTCAGTTCAAAAGTCCAGTGTTGACGCCAATGTTTCCCACAGTTGTGACAAGTTGGCTGGATGTCCTTTGGGTGGTGGAACAATCTTGATACACACAGGAAACTGTTAAGCATGAAAAACTCAGCATCCTTGCAGTTCTTGTCACACTCAAACCGGTGCACCTGCTACCATATGACTCTGGGCATACCCAATGAGTATGCCCTCTTGGCAGCAATTGGATGTCAATGGTGTTCATCTTTTATAAAGTGCACACTTCAAACCTGTAGCAAAAGCTGTTGGTAGAGCTCCTCTTGCTGCTGCAATTCCATTTCCGAGCTCAGGAGAGACGAGTCTGCCTCCATCTTCTGTTCTACGAAAGGAAGAGCGAGAGATTAATCTGGAAGAATCTTCACCAGATCCAAAAGGCTACTTCTTAGGTCCAAGCACTGATACTAGAAGATAGGGCATTATAGTAGCTAGCTAGTTAGTTAGCTACCCAGACTAATTATTCATTTCTAAGCGTTATTAGCTGGGACAAACATGGGTGGTCTGTCAACAGCGGCCTCATTTATAAAAATTGGGTTCACGCAAAAGTGAATTTATCAAATCTGAACATGACATGAGAATGTGCTTATCCTCCCGCAGGCTTTAGACCACGCGTACACACCGTTTCTAGTGGTTAAAGTACTGCATTGCAAGAAGGCAAAAGTAGACTAGTAGACCTGTGCAGGAATATATGACACGCTCATTCATAACGAAAATACTGGTAGATAAAAACAACAAAATGCAATCATTTGCCGTTAGTGAGAAGTGAAAATCTATACATTATATCTTTGTATTCTAAAATAACAATAAATAGGCATCCATTTCCTATCATTTATTTCATTTCCATGATCATTTCAGAATAAATTCCGCACCTATTCTGACTGATGGTTTCATACTTGAGAAATAGCTTATAGGCCTACAAGGCCTGACCCCCCACCCCCTTCTTGTACACTGCTGCCACTCGCTGTTTGTTTTTTACCTACCTTGTTTGTTACCATAGTCACTCGGCCCCATCTACATGTACAGATTACCTCAACTAGCCTGTACCCCTGCACACTTACTCTGTACTAGTGCCCCCTGTACATAGTTATTTTTATTATACATTTTGATTTTAGCCTACTTGGTAAATATTTTCTTCTTCTTGAACTGCACTGTTGGTTAAGGTAAGTAAGCATTTCACGGTAAAGTCTACACTTGTTGAATTCGGCACGTGGCAAATAAAGTTTGATTTGAACAATGCATCACCTCGGTAGTGTGTACGGCCCAGTACATCACTGGGGCTGAGCTCCCTGTCATCTAGGACTTCTGTACCAGAGGAAGGCCTTTAAAATGGTCAAAGACTCTAGCCACCCAAGTCACAGTCTGCTCTCTGCTATTGCATGGCAAGCAGTACTGGAACACCAAGTCTGGGACCAACAGGCTCCTCAACAGCTTACCCCCCAAAGCCATAAGACTGCTGAACAGTTAATTAAACGGCTACCCGGATGTTTTTCACCCCCTACCTACATGTACATAGTACTTCAATGAATCACCTAACCAAAACTACAAGCACATATTACCTCAATCAATCTGGACATACTATAGAGCAAGTTAAAAAGTGTACAAATATCTGGGTGTGTGGGTTGATACTAAGCTGAGCTTCACTGTGCATGTAGAGAACTTGATAAGGAAGCTCAAGCTGAAATTAGGTTATCATCACCGGCATAAGGCTCGTTTTTCTTTTGAGGCCAGGAAGGAGCTGGTACGATGTACATTACTGGCGGTTTTAGATTTTAGTGATGTTATACATATACAGGCCTCAATCACTACCCTGAGAGCACTTGATTCAGTGTATCATGCAGCCCTCAGGTTCATTTCAAATCAAAAACGTCTTCACAATAACAGCACTTACAGTTGACCATGGCAGCTCTAGCAGGGCAGAAATGTGATAAACTGACTTATCGGAAAGGCGGCATCCTATGACGCCTACCCAGGCCAAACACGGACGACGCTGGGCCAATTGTGCGAACCAGGGACTGTGGTGACGCCTCTTGCACTGAGATGCAGTGCCTTAGACTGCTGCGCCACTCAGATCATCGAAGTAATTACAAATGTTTTGTCATACCCATGGTATATGGTCTGATATATCACGGCTTTCAGCCAATCAGCACTCAGAGCTCGAACCACTCAGTTTATAATTAAGCAATAAGGCCCGAGGGGGTGTGGTTATATGGCCAATATACCACGGCTAAAGGCTGTTCCAATACACAAATCAACGGAGTGCCTGGATACAGCCCTTAGCCGTGGTATATTGGCAATAAACCACAAACAACGTAATTAGAGCAGTTTTGTCATACACATGTATACCACCACAGCTGTCAGCGAATCAGCATTCAGGGCTCGAACCACCAGTTTATAATGCGATTTATAGACGTGATAGCTTGTTGTGTTTCCATAAGTGGATGAATTGGTCTAATTCAAGTATGGTAAAGCTTCAGCCTCTTCCAATTCTCATGAACTCATTTGAGCGAGGAGTCAACGGTGACAACCCGCCCACCCGGTTTCGGTTGGGTCATTTATAATTCCAAACGATGCATTCTAAATCATAAACTGGGTGGTTCGAGCCCTGAATGCTGACGGGCTGAAAGCCGTGGGATATCAGAGCTGTGTCCAGGCACTCCGCGTCGAGTTTATGAACAGTCCTTGGCCGTGGTAGATGACTGTAAAACGTCCCCAACCGTTATGAACGAGGACCACCGGAGAGCGTTGCTAGGGACGAGTTAGCAACGTGCATTAGCTAGCTATGTAACAGCTGTCGAACAACAAGTATTTAAACGTCAGCATATACACATGTGTTTCAACACTAAGAAATGCTTTCGGGTTAGTTCGTGTTCAATGAGGATGACACTTACCTTATTTCACGTTCTGTTTGGATTTCAGCAGCTAGCTACAACTTCTTCTTCGGTGGGATTTATCGGCGGTTGGCATCCACCGTTATGGTGCATTACCGCCTCCTACTGTACTGGAGTGTGGGCCAGAGACAGAGAGAAACTAAGTCCTTCCTGTCAGCCCCGTTGCTCTTAAAAAAATATAACATCATATTGTAGACTATATCTAATGACGTTCTCCTCAATATACTATTTAAACTAATTTCCTGTATCCCCTTCTCCTTCATACTAGATCTGACTCTCTTTCCCTCTGATACTGCCCACATTGTAGCAATACATGCTCCACGGTCACTCTTTCCTGGCAATAATCACACTTTCCAGTTGGATGCTTTCCTATCACATTTAAGGACTTATTCAACTGGCTGTGACCCCACCCTTAATCTTCTGTCCCTTCCTGCCGTCCTCCCCTCCCCGACATTCCTCTGTACTTGAAATAAATGCCTGCCCTCAATCTGAAATTACCTTAACATTTCTATTGTGCAATCTGTAACGCTTCAGTGATACAGATTGAATAGAGCTGTGAGGACAGACGCTGAGAGACGAGAAGCAAATACAGGGAGTGAAGATTTAATGGATAAAAGGACATATAACAAAACAAGAACAGCGTCTGGACAGGGGGAACAAAACATTAATGCAGACACAGGGAAGAAACTGAGTAAGTGACAGATATAGGGCAATCAATAAAGTAATAGAGTCAAAGTGAGTCAAATGAAGTGCTGATGCGCGTAACGATGGTGATAGGTGTGCGTAATGATGGGCCGCATTGTGCCCTCGAGCGCCAGAGAGGGGGAAGGGGAGCAGGAGCAGGCGTGACAAGAGCCCTTAGTCTGTGAAATCTTACCCTGTAAGCAGATTATGGACAAGGCATGACAGTAATCAATCCTTTGTTTTTGTTTACCTAGACACTGTTTCAAATGCACATTTTGTAACATTTGTTCCACAAATCCAATGCAAGTCAATGGTAACAACATTAGCATTTTCAAGCTTCATATCCAAATCATCTTCCTAAAGTATATAAAAATAGATTTTGTCGCTCTTACATAGAGATGATTTGGACATGAAGAACGAAGATGCTTATGTTGTTCCAATTTGTGCCAGAAATGCTAAAAAGCCAATAAAATCAAAGCATAGACTGCTTACAGGGTAAAGAAACCAACATGTCCTTTTGTAAAATGTTGCACTATCCCATTAAGGAGATGGATCGGGGGTAAGGCCCTGCAATAGACTAGTGTCCTATCCAGGGGGTGTACTACTTGTACATCAAGCTGATTTACGCTCATCTCATTTACGCTCATCATCTGGAGATAGGCTCCTGCCCTATGGGCCATTTTGGCTTGGACAAGGCCTACTTAATTACTTTACTTATAACTATGGTTAGTTCTCTATATAGATCCTGCAACTACCACCCACCCATTCACATAACATTGTGTCAGGGATGGACACAAATGAAGCCTAGTATTCTCTATTAAAATGCTTTTTAGTCTAGGACTATCTGTGTCTGGGAAGCTTGTCCTTAATGTTTTGTATATTCCATATACAGTTGGTCAGAAGTTTACATACACCTTAGCCAAATACATTTAACAATTCCTAACATTTAATCCTAGTAAAAATTCCCACAATACTTTGGGTGAATTTTGGCCCATTCCTCCTGACAGAGCTGGTGTAACTGAGTCAGGTTTGTAGGCCTCCTTGCTCGCACACGCCTTTTCAGTTCTGCCCACAACCTTTCTATGGGATTGAGGTCAGGGCTTTGTGATAGCCACTCCAATACCTTGACTTTGTTGTCCTTAAGCCATTTTGCCACAACTTTGGAAGTATGCTTGGGGTCAATGTCCATTTGGAAGACCCATTTGCGACCAAGCTTCAACTTCCTGACTGATGTCTTGAGATGTTGCTTCAATATATCCACATCATTTTCCTCCCTCATGATGCCATCTATTTTGTGAAGTGCACCAGTCCCTCCTGCAGCAAAGCACAACATGATGATTCCCAACTGAAGGGAACTAACAGTAAATTGTCAGTTGAATATGTGTTGTTTTTAGGCCTACTGATTGTCGATACTGATAGTGGCTAATATATAACATGATAGAAATAGGAAACAGATAATGGCGGGGTAGTCTATAATTAAGACAACCCTATATCCTAGACACCCACCTGAGTGACCCAGAGACAGAGACCCTCTAAAGCAGCACCGCCCCCTTAAGAGTCTTAGCCTGCCTGGCAGGGTTGATCCAACAAAGCCAAAGCTCCTGGATGGGTGAGCATAATATAAATGGAATCTCCCAAAGCTGCTAATGAGTTCCCGACTTGGAATTCTGAGTTGGATGATCGTAGCTCGTTTTTTCAGAGTTCCCAGTTGTCTTGAACTCACTGAAGTCTGAGATTTCCCAGTTCCGAGTTTCCAGTTGTTTTGAAAATGGCAGAAGTGACATGCTGGATTGACAGCATGGCCAATGTACTCAACATTTTCTGGCCAATGGTGTTGCATGCAAATCTTTATCCATTTAAGATTGGAAAAGAGACCCTTAACCCCAGACTTGGACCACACACCTTCTCCACTGCTAGTGATGGCTTTGCAATGCTTTCAGTTAGCTACTGATTCCTTTCAAAGCACTCGTTGTTGAATTTGTGATTTCCAACTTGTTGTGTAATGTTTATGTCCAATGGCTGATGAGCACCGATACGTTTTATCTATAATTTCTCTTCATATGACAAGGATTGAAAATAATTTGCCAGTAGATTGTCAACTTGATTCATGATGATAACTGATTGTCTAGCTTGCTAGCATAGATTTTTAATGTGTGACGTTGACATGATCAGTCCAATCAAAGCTACAGTAGATATAACATGATTTGACGTCATTTTATCTGTGGCCAATGACCTTGAGCCTTCTTGGATGGGCACTTCTAATGTAACTCTATGGCAGCACCCAAGGGGCTTGAAAGTTTGAGCTTTCCCTTGTAGATTTTGTGGTGACGTACAGTAGTGTCCCCATGAGTGACAGAACACTCTGCCAATCACTAGAGAACATTACCAACCTCTGCACTCTGTATTTTCTGCTGGCTGCCCCACCACCACAGAAAGAACTGAGTTAGGTTGAAACACCTGCATTTTGGAACTGCCTTACTCAAGAAAGCAAAAAAAGAGACCATGTTTGTTTGCAGCTTCATTAGCTCTGCCCCACCTGCCCTGAATGACGGGTTGGCAGGTAGCCTAGTGGTTAGAGCGTTGGACTTGTAACTGGAGGGTTGCAAGTTCAAATCCCCAAGCTGACAAGGTAAAAATCCCTGGGTGCTGAAGATGTGGATGTTGATTAAAGCAGGCCCCTGCACCTCTCTGATTCAGAGGATTAGGTTAGATGGGTTAGATGCTTGTGGTTGTTTGTAGGGGAAGGGTTGGGAGAGTGTGTGTAGGTATCCCACATCTGTTGCCATGGAGTAATGATGTTAGGGACAGTATAGGATGAATCACAATAATTATTTGCTTGATGAAAATGTGATTTTTGTAATGTCAGTCCTGGTGACTGGCATACCAGCATTCCTTAGTAGGAAGTGCCTATATCATTACACATATTATTTGTTAATTGTGGAAATAAATGAAGATAAGCAAGAATTTGTAATATATTTTTTGGGGGGTAAATAACTGTATACAGTATATCCGAGGTGAGGGAGTTGGAAATGCTTTTGGCTGTTGATGTAGGTTCTGTAGGTGGCACTGTGTGCACTTTTCAAAGGATGGGTCCCAATCTCGCAAAGACCCAAGGTTCCAGTTGGACAGTGCTGGTATGCCAGTCACTGGGACTGGCAAGTTTTAGGAGGTAGTGGAGAACAATTGGAGGTTTAGTCAGTAGCAGTGCAAATATCATGGTACAGCTATATGGACACTGAATCATCATCGTACATTTTGTGACGTTACAGCCTTATTCTAAAATGTATTAAATTGTCCCCCCCCCTCATCAATCTACACACAATAAGGACAAAGCGAAAACAGGTTTGTAGAAACTTTTGCTAACTTATAAAAAAATGCAAAACAGAAATACCTTATTTACATAAGTATTCAGACCCTTTGCTATGAGACTTGAAATTGAGCTCAGGTGCATCCTGTTTCCATTGATCATCCTTGAGATGTTTCTACAACTTGATTAGAGTCCACCTGTGGTAAATTCAATTGATTTGACATTGTTTGGAAAGGCACACACCTGTCTATATAAGGTCCCATGGTTGACAGTGCATGTCAGAGCAAAAACCAAGCCATGAGGTCGAAGGAATTGTCCGTCGAGTTCCGAGACAGGATTGCGTCAAAGTACAGTTTAGTCACCCAACAATATTTTAAAAGAGGAAGTAAAGTACTATAAGCATATGTTTTTGTTTCAGTCTCCATCTCCACTAACCAAAGTTAATTGTAAGGATTTTTGTTCTCTTAATAATGTAAAATTAACATCTGTACCGAAAGGTTCATGTGACGACCAAATTATAGAGGAGGAACTTCTTGATGCAATGAAAGCCTTTAAGTCTGGGAAAACTCCAGGGCTGGATGGCATACCAGTTGAGGTATATCAAACCTTCTGTTATGTGCTCCGAGGACTGATATTATAATTTTTTAACCACTCCTATAAAAATAGTAGACTATCTAATACTCAACAAGAAGGTCTGATTTCACTATTACTGAAACAGGACCTAGATGGTAAATATAAAGATCCAGTCCATTAAAAAAATTGGAGGCCCCTTACACTTCAGTGTTGTGATGCAAAAATTCTAGCAAAATGCATAGCGCATAGAATTAAAACGGTATTGTTTTTTTACATTGACAATACATTGGAGATAA
Source organism: Brachymystax lenok tsinlingensis (assembly GCA_030435695.1). Classification (NCBI taxonomy): domain Eukaryota; kingdom Metazoa; phylum Chordata; class Actinopteri; order Salmoniformes; family Salmonidae; genus Brachymystax; species Brachymystax lenok. The sequence continues at coordinate 96,427,196 of CM059791.1, read as the reverse complement.
TATAAGACTGGAAACAATAGAACACTATGAAAAATCTGGGAAACCAGCCCTGGTATTCATAGCTGACTTTGAAAAGGCTTTTGTATGACTGGAATTTATATATAAATGTCTAGATTATTTTAATTTTGGAGAATCTCTTATACAATGGTTTAAAGTTATGTATAGTAACCCTGGGTGTAAAATAGTAAATAATGGCTACTTCTCAGAAAATATTATACTGTCAAGAGGAGTAAGGCAAGGTTGTCCACTATCAGCATATCTATTTATTATTGCCATCGAAATGTTAGCTATTAAAATCAGATCCAACAATAATATCAAGGGGCTACAAATTCCAGGGCTTAAAAACAATGGTGTCATTGTACACTACTGATTCACATTTTCTTTTAAATCCACCATTTGGATCCCTCCACAGTCTCATAGATGATTATCCTAACCTCTGTGGATTACAACTGAACTATGATAAGTACTATATTACGTATTGGATCACAAATGTAGTTTACCAATAAAAATGGTCTGATGTTGAAGTGGACATACTAGGTATCTCACTACAATAAATTGTATAGAAAGTTAGCAAAAATAGATAAGATCTTGCTACCATGGAAAGGAAAAAACCTGTCTATTTGTGGAAAAATCACCCTGATTAACCCTTTAGTCATATCCCAGTTCAGCTACTTGCTTATGGCCCTGCCTACACCTAACGACTTGTTTTTTGAAATTATATGAACAAAAAATATTAAATTTTATTTGGAATGGCAAACCAGACAAAATTAAACAGCCATAGTTATATAATGAATATGAATTCGGAGGACAGAAATGATTAAATATTAAAGCATTAGACCTCTCTCTAAAGGCGTCAGTCATACAAAAGCAATACTTAAATCCAAACTGGTTCTCTAGCAGATTAGTAACAGTGGTTTTTCTCCTTCATTCAGATTACAACCTCTCACTTTCGGGTTATTTAAAAATGAAATAATCTCCAAATTGCTATTTAAAAATGTTAGTTGGTTGCAATTTCAGTTTAAGCCACCAGAAAACAGAACATAACAAATATTCCAACAGATATTATGGTTAAACTCAAATATACTAATTGATTTCAAAATATAAAAAAAAATACAAAACGTTATGAACGTTGTACATTATATCATGAATAGGACATATCATGAATAGGACTGGTGGAGTTGTCACACATGCAGCTAACAAAAATATATGGAAATGTCTGCCCTATCCAAAATTACAACCAATTGCAGCATTTCCGCAAAAATTAAAGAGGCAATGGCGTTATAGACCAAAACTGGTTAAAGAAAATAGTGATAAATAAAAAAGTATACTAGCTTCATTTTTGGACCAAAACATTTACAGCTGTGCCATACAGGTTGTAAATAGTTGGGAAGAGATTTTCGATGTATCGATTCCATGGCACATGGTTTATGAACTGATATACAACTAAACATTGGATTCAAAACTTTATATCCTTCAGTTTGATGCCATATGATTGGTTTCACATTTGTCTCCAGTGATTATCATGTAAAATAGATATAAAACAAGTGTAATTTGTATTTACAATTCCCTTACCGAAAAAGGTTACTCATTTACCTAGCTCTTATCAATAGCTGTTATCAAGTTGTAAATTACAGTGCATGGACAATGGTGTTATTTCTATCGGAAAGAATAAAGTTCCACTTGGAACCAGTAGGTTCACTAGACATTATTCATGGTTTCCTAGCGCGTAAAGGTGGTGGAATTATTAGGGAATTAAATAATGGTCGGAATACAGCATATCTGTGGATACACCTCCGCCACAACTTCATTCATTCGATCTCCACCCAAAACGAATAGCAGGTGAATACCATGCTATTCTTATCCTTAAATTCAAGGTCGGAATACACATCGAGAGAAAAGTAGAAATTGACTTGCACTCTCCTCTGTTTTATTGGCAAATGTCCAGTCACTCGATGGAAAGCTTTGTTCGAGAGTCTCCTATCAGAAAAACTGCAATATTATTTGCCTTGCAGAAACTTGGCTGGCTCAATCTATGACCATAGAACTCAGTGGTTTCTCGGTGATATGCAGATGGCATTGGTCCCAAAGGGAGGTGGGCTTGTTTCCTTTGAAGTCCAGAGTGGACGAATTTAAACTTAATCATATGTTTGAAATCTTATATGATTGTGCCCCAGGTTATATGAAAACCCACATTGATATGGTCTATAACCAACAGTAAACAGTACTGCTAGGAGCACGTTTTTCTATACAGGCATTTGTCTATGGAATAGCCTCCCCTTGGAGATCAAGCAAAGAAAAAGTAGAAATAGATTTAAAAAGAAGGTAATGGTTTTCATTTGGACAAGGTTGAATACAGCTCTAAGCCTAGTCCTGGAGTAAAAAGCATGCTCAATGGAGAATATCCATGGAAGTAAATGTTTAGTCTTGGATTAGACTCAATCTGTGAAAGTATGCTAAACAGAACAAAGTATGTTAAACAGAAAGTATGTTAAACAGATCCTGTGTATTAAACCCTTTTAACAAGCGTTTTAGATGTAAAGATTCTTTACATTCAATAAAATTGTTGTGGCTTTTGAGTCCCGCCTATAACAATATGTCTTGGGATAACACTGATAAGAAAAAAACAGCATCTCTCACTGTAGCAAAAAAGAACATAGGCCATGTAAAGTGTTCACACACACACTCTGTACAGTCCTTGCAACACATAGGCATGCTACCAACGTTTTATGTTGCTAGTAATGCTTATCACAAGGTGCAGAATTCAAAGCAAGTAGTTAAATTGAAAAAAAGTATATATACATATATACACACACACTACCATTCAAAAGTTTGGGGTCACTAAGAAATGCCCTTGTTTTTGTCCATTAAAATAACATCAAATTGATCAGAAATACAGTGTAGACATTAGTAATGTTGTAAATGACTATTGTAGCTGGAAACTGCTGATTGTTTTATGGAATATCTACATAGGCGTATAGAGGTCCATTATCAGCAACTATCCCTCCTGTGTTCCAATGGCACATTGTGTTAGCTAATCCAAGTTTATCATTTTAAAAGGCTAATTGATCATTAGAAAACCCTTTTGCAATTATGTTAGCACAGCTGAAAACTGTTGTACTGATTAAAGAAGCAACAAAACTGACCTTCTTTAGACTAGTTGAGTAGCTGGAGCATCAGAATTTGTGGACTCGCTTACAGGCTCAAAATGGGCAGAAACAAATAACTTTCTTCTGAAAGTCGTCAGTCTATTCTTGTTCTGCGAAATGAAGGCTATTCCATTTCCATGAGAAATTGCCAAGAAACTGAAGATCTCATACAACACTGGGTACTACTCCCTTCACAGAACAGCACAAACTGTCTCTAACCAGAATAGAAAGAGGAGTGGGAGGCCTGGGTGCACAACTGAGCAAGAGGACAAATACATTAGAGTGTCTAGTTTGAGAAACAGACACCTCACAAATCCTCAACTGGCAGCTTCATTAAATAGTACCCGCAAAACACCAGTCTCAACATCAACAGTGAAGAGGCGACTCCGGGATGCTGGCCTTCTAGGCAGAGTTGCAAAGAAAAAGCCATATCTCAGACTGGCCAATAAAAATAAAAGATTAAGATGGGAAAAATCACCCAGACACTGGATGGAGGAAGATTGAAAAGTGTTATGGACACACAAATCTAAGTTTGAGGTGTTCGGATCACAAAGAAGAACATTCGTGAGATGCAGAAAAAATGAAAAGATGCTGGAGGAGTGCTTTATGCCATCTGTCAAGCATGGTGGAGGCAATGTGATGGTCTGGGGATGCTTTGGTGGTGGTAAAGTGGGAGATTTGTACAGGGTAAAAGAGCTTTCCTTCTTCAAAATCAATCACTCCATTTTGCAACGCCATGCCATACCCTGTGGACGGCGCTTAATTGGAGCCAATTTCATTGACTCAATTCACAGTCACCGGATCTCAACCCTATTGAGCTGTTGTGGGAGCAGCTTGACCGTATGGTACGTAATAAGTGCCCATCAATCTAATCCAATTTGTGGGAGTTGCTTCAGGAAGCATGGGGTGAAATCTGTTCAGATTATCTCAACAAATTGACAACTAGAATGCCAAAGGTCTGCAAGGCTGTAATTGCTGCAAATAGAGGATTCTTTGACAAAAGCAAAGTTTGAAGGACACAATTATTTCAATGAAAAATCATTATTTTTAACCCTGTCAACATCTTGACTATATTTGCTATTCATTTTGCAACTCATTTCATGTATGTTTTCATGGAAAATAAGGACATTTCTAAGTGACCCCAAACTTTTGAACGGTTGGACACATACTCATTCAAGGGTTTTTCTTCATTTTCTTACTATTTTCTACATTGTAGAATAATCATGAAGACATCAAAACTATGAAATAACACATATGGAATAATGTAGTAACCAAAAAAAACTGTTAAACAAATCAAAATGCATTTTAGATTTGAGATTCTTCAAAGTAGCCACTGTTTACCTTAATGACAGCTTTGCACACTCTTCGCATTCTCTCACAACCAGCCACATGAGGTAGTCACCTGGAATGCATATCAATTAAAAGGTGTGCCTTGTTAAAAGTTAATTTGTGGAATATCTTTCCTTCTTAGCATGTTTGAGACAATCTATTGTGTTGTGACAAGGTAGATGATGATAACCCTATTTGGTAAATAAATTGATCAAATAAGCAAAGAGAAACGACAGTCCATCGTTACTTTAAGACATGAAGGTCAGTCAATGTGGAACATTTCAAGAACTTTGAAAGTTTCTTCAAGTGCAGTCGCAAAAAACATTAGGTGCTATGATGAAACTGGCTCTCATGAGAATCGCCACAGGAAAGGAAGACCCAGAGTTACCTCTGCTGCAGAGGATAAGTTCATTAGAGTTACCAGCCTCAGAAATTGCATCTCAACATCAACTGTTCAGAGGACACTGCATGAATCAGGCCTTCATGGTCAAATTGCTGCAAAGAAACCACTTCGTAAGGACACCAATAATAAGAAGAGACTTGCTTGGACCAAGAAACGCGAGCAATGGACAATAGACCGGTGGAAATCTGTCCTTGGTCTGATGAGTCCAAATTTGAGATTTATGGTTCCAACCGCCGTGTCTTTGTGAGAAGCAGAGTAGGTGAATGGATGATCTCCGCATGTGTGGTTCCCACCGTGAAGCATGGAGGAGGTGGTGTGATGGTGTGTGGGTGCTTTACTGGTGACACTGTCTGTGATTTATTTAACATTCAAGGCCAACTTAACCAGCATGGCTACCACAGCATTCTGTAACGATACGCCATCCCATCTGGTTTGCGTTTAGTGGGACTATAATTAGTTTTTCAACAGGACAATGACCCAACACACCTCCAGGCTGTGTAAGGGCTATTGACCTAGAAGGAGAGTGATGGAGTGTTGCATCAGATGACCTGGCCTCCACAATCACGACCTCAACCCAATTGAGATGGTTTGGGATGAGTTGGACCGCAGAGAAGGAAAAGCAGCCAACAAGTGCTCAGCATATGTGGGAACTCCTTCAAGACAGTTGGAAAAGCATTCCTCATGGAGCTGGTTGAGAGAATGCCAAGGATGTGCAAAGCTGTCATTAAGGCAAAGAGTGGCTACTTTGAAGAATCTCAAATATAAAATATATTTTGATTTGTTTAACACTTCTTTGGGTACTACATGATTCCATATGTGTTATTTCATAGTTTTGATGTCTTCACTATTATTCTACAATGTAGAAAAAGTAAAGTAAAGAAAAAAAACTGGAATTAGTAGGTGTGTCCAAACTTTTGACTGGTACTATATATATATATATATATATATATATATATATATACACACATACTTTGTACATACAATGGTCTTCTTTCATCTTTTTTTCTTCTTCACCGTTTACTCCTTTTGATATTTTTCTGATGTCCCTCTGCATCATAAAATCCCCTTTCCTCAAGTAACACAGCCAAATCATCCAAACACAGTCAGGAATGGATGCAGGTTTTGTCCGTAAAGTATTGTACTTCAGCAAAGTACAATAATACTCAATATCGGACCATCTTAGTTCTGATGTACGCCCCTAAATGGTTCTGAACGGACAGCTGAAGGCAGCGGGTGGCATTCAAGACCACCGTGTTCCCTTAATCATAGTCTTGTTTTTAAGAGACTAGTGACAGACAGACATTTTATTAGTTCTCCCATTCTCCTCATTAAAACACGAGGGGAGCTTTTATTAATGTCTGCAACAGTAACTCCAGAATTCCAGTGGCAGGAGAAGAGTTGTGGCCTCAGCCCTGGAAGTATGAAGCGTGTGTGTGAGAGAGAGCGAGAGAAAGGCAAGACTGTTGGCCTCATTTCTTTGCCCCAGGACATTTATTTGTCCTTTGTCGTCTGTGAAAACGAGGGTAAAATGGCATCAGATGGAAGAGAGATGGATTATTCCTCTGAACGAGGTCAGTACTGCAGAGCATCTCCGTTGTTGTTCTGAGAGAGAGAGAGAGACAGAGAGAGAGACTTTGTTGACTACATGCAAATCCAAACACTCTTGGGTTCGATTGAGTAGTGCTCTAAGTCATCAGTCATCAATCCGTAGCATTCTGAGAATATTACCTGCATCAGATGATGTACCTCTACAGCATTCAATAGTGTCAGTTCTGGCATTGCAGGAAACTGAAAAATACAAGAAGCACTTTAGCCACAGAAAGCACACACTCATGCACGCGCACACACACACACACACACCACACTCACCACGCCTTCATTCTGGCGTCTCCCCCAGGTCCGCAAGATGACAAAACCCAAGAGGAGGATATTAGCTATCAAAGAGATAGCTAACAAAGTACTGACTGATATGACCTTACCTAGGAGAGAGCAAAGAGAAGAGAGATGAGTATACAGTATATATCTATCTATAGTATCTTAGTATGTACAGTGCATTTGGAAAGTACTCAGACCCCTTCACTTTTCCACATTTTGTTACTTTACAGCCTTATTATAAAATTCATTAAAAAAAATAATAATTTACTCATCAATCTACACATAATACCCGATAATGACAGAGCGAAAACAGTTTTTTTAAAACTGAAACACCTTATTTACATAAAAGTATTCAGACTCTTTGCTAACGGACTCTGAATTGAGCTCAGGTGCATCCTGTTTCCATTGATCATCCTTGAGATGTTTCTACAACTTGATTGGAGTCCAACTGTGGTACATTCAATTGATTGGACATGATTTGGAAAGGCACACACCTGTCTATGTAAGGTCCCACATTTGACAGTGCATGTCAGAGCAAAAACCAAGCCATGAGATCGAAGAAATTGTCTGTAGAGCTCCAAGACAGGATTGTGTTGAGGCACATATCTGGGGATATTTCTGCAGCATTGAAGGTGTCCAAGAACACAGTGGCCTCCATCATTCTTAAATGGAAAAAGTTTGGAACCACCAAGACTCTTCCTAGAGCTGGCCGCCTGGCCAAACTGAGCAATCGGGGGAGAATCCAATGGTCACTCTGACAGAGCTCCAGAGTGCCCCTGTGGAGATGGGAGAACCTTCCAGATGGACAACCATCTCTGCAGCACTCCACCAATCAGGACTTTATGGCAGAGTGGCCAGATGGAAGCCATTTCTCGGTAAATAGGGACATGACAACCCACTTGGAGTTTGCCAAAAGGCACCCAAAGACTCTCAAACCATGAGAAACAGGATTCTCCGGTCTGATGAAACCAAGATTCAACTCTTTGGCCTGAATGCCAAGCGTCACATCTGGAGGAAACCTGGCACCATCCCTACGGTGAAGCATGGTGGTGGTGGCAGCATCATGCTGTGGGGATGATTTTCAGCGACAGGAACTGGGAGACTAGTTAGGATCGAGGTGAACAGAGCAAAGTACAGAGAGATCCTTGATGAAAGTCCTGAGCGCTCTGGAGCAGGTTATCTATAGATACTGTAGATAGATACTAAGATACTGCAAATAGATACTAAGATTCTATAGATAGTATCTATCTACAGTATCTTAGCATCTATCTACAGTATCTATCTAAAGTATCTCAGTATCTATCTACAGTATCTATCTATATACTCTTAGTATCTATCTACAGTATCTTAGCATCTATCTACAGTATCTTAGCATCTATCTACAGAATCTATCTACAGTATCTTAGCATCTATCTACAGTATCTATCTACAGTATCTCAGTATCTTAGCATCTATCTACAGTATCTATCTATAGAATCTTAGTATCTATTTGCAGTATCTTAGTATCTATCTACAGTATCTTAGTATCTATCTACAGTATCTATCTACAGTATCTCAGTATCTTAGCATCTATCTACAGTATCTATCTACAGTATCTCAGTATCTTAGCATCTATCTACAGTATCTATCTATAGAATCTTAGTATCTATTTGCAGTATCTTAGTATCTATCTACAGTATCTTAGCATCTATCTACAGAATCTATCTACAGTATCTTAGCATCTATCTACAGTATCTTAGCATCTATCTACAGTATCTATCTATCTACTATCTACAGTATCTTAGTATCTATCTACAGTATCTATCTACAGTATCTCAGTATCTTAGCATCTATCTACAGTATCTATCTATAGAATCTTAGTATCTATTTGCAGTATCTTAGTATCTATCTACAGTATCTTAGTATCTATCTACAGTATCTATCTACAGTATCTCAGTATCTTAGCATCTATCTACAGTATCTATCTATAGAATCTTAGTATCTATTTGCAGTATCTTAGTATCTATCTACAGTATCTTAGCATCTATCTACAGAATCTATCTACAGTATCTTAGCATCTATCTACAGTATCTTAGCATCTATCTACAGTATCTATCTATAGAATCTTAGTATCTATTTGCAGTTTCTTAGTATCTATCTACAGTATCTATCTACAGTATCTTAGCATATATCTACAGTATCTCAGTATCTATCTATATAATCTTAGTATCTATCTACAGTATCTTAGCCTCTATCTACAGTATCTATCTACAGTATCTTAGCATCTATCTACAGTATCTATCTACAGTATCTCAGTATCTATCTACAGTATCTATCTATATAATCTTAGTATCTATCTGCAGTATCTCAGTATCTATCTACAGTATCTATCTACAGTATCTTAGTATATATCTACAGTATCTCAGTATCTATCTACAGTATCTATCTATATAATCTTAGTATCTATCTACAGTATCTTAGCCTCTATCTACAGTATCTTAGCATCTATCTACAGTATCTATCTACAGTATCTCAGTATCTATCTACAGTATCTATCTATATAATCTTAGTATCTATCTGCAGTATCTCAGTATCTATCTACAGTATCTTAGCATCTATCTACAGTATCTATCTATAGAATCTTAGTATCTATTTGCAGTATCTTAGTATCTATCTACAGTATCTTAGCATCTATCTACAGTATCTATCTACAGTATCTATCTATATAATCTTAGTATCTATCTACAGTATCTATCTATAGAATCTTAGTATCTATTTGCAGTATCTTAGTTTCTATCTACAGTATCTATCTACAGTATCTCAGCATCTATCTACAGTATCTCAGTATCTATCTACAGTATCTATCTATAGAATCTTAGTATCTATTTGCAGTATCTTAGTATCTATCTACAGTATCTTAGTATCTATCTACAGTATCTCAGTATCTATCTACAGTATCTATCTATAGAATCTTAGTATCTATTTGCAGTATCTTAGTATCTATCTACAGTATCTTAGTATCTATCTACAGTATCTATCTATCTATAGAATCTTAGTATCTATTTGCAGTATCTTAGTATCTATCTATCTACAGTATCTATTTACAGAATCTCAGTATCTATCTACAGTATCTCAGTATCCATCTACTGTATCTTAGCATCTATCTACAGTATCTATCTATAGAATCTTAGTATCTATTTGCAGTATCTATCTACAGTATCTTAGTATCTATCTACAGTATCTTAGCATCCATCTACAGTATCTATCTACAGTATCTATCTATAGAATCTTAGTATCTATTTGCAGTATCTTAGTATCTATCTACAGTATCTTAGTATCTATCTACAGTATCTTAGCATCTATCTACAGTATCTATCTATCTATAGAATCTTAGTATCTATTTGCAGTATCTTAGTATCTATCTATCTACAGTATCTATTTACAGAATCTCAGTATCTATCTACAGTATCTCAGTATCTATCTACTGTATCTTAGCATCTATCTACAGTATCTATCTATAGAATCTTAGTATCTATTTGCAGTATCTTAGTATCTATCTACAGTATCTTAGTATCTATCTACAGTATCTTAGTATCTATCTACAGTATCTTAGCATCTATCTACAGTATCTATCTACAGTATCTCTCTACAGTATCTATCTATATAATCTTAGTATCTATTTGCAGTATCTTAGTATCTATTTACAGTATCTCAGTACCTATCTACAGTATCTTAGCATCTATCTACAGTATCTTAGCATCTATCTACAGTATCTATCTACAGTATCATAGTATATATCTACAGTATCTTAGTATCTATCTACAGTATCTATCTACAGTATCTCAGTATATATCTATCTATAGTATATCTACAGTATCTATCTACAGTATCTTAGTATCGATCTACAGTATCTATCAACAGTAACTATCTATATTATCTATCTACAGCATCTTAGTATCTATCTACAGTACCTTAGTATCAATCTACAGTATTGATCTATAGTATCTATCTACAGTAATTTAGTATCTATCTACAGTATCTTAGCATCTAAGGTACTATCTACAGTATCTCAGTAGATATCTGCAATATCTCAGTATCTTTCTGCAGTATCTATCTACAGTATCTCAGTATCTATCTATAGTATCTATCTACAGAATCTATCTACAGTATCTTAGTATCGATCTACAGTAACTATCTATTTTATCTATCTATAGTATCATATTACCTATCTACAGTATCTCAGTATCTATCTACAGTACCTTAGTATCAATCTACAGTATCGATCTATAGTATCTATCTACAGTATCTCAGTATCTATCTACAGTACCTATCTACAGTATCTTAGCATCTAAGGTACTATCTACAGTATCTCAGTACCTATCTACAGTATCTATCTTCAGTATCTCTCTATACCACACACACACACACACACACACACACACACACACACACACACACACACACACACACACACACACACACACACACACACACACACACACGTATGTGGCTAAATGGAAGCAAGTCCCCACAGTAATGTTCCATAGCAGCAAAGAGGGGGATGTTCGACGAGCACGTGTCCACATACGCTACACATCCAAAAGTGTCTATGAACAAGGCTAAAACACTTACTTTGTAATAGCTGCTCTTGAAACTCTAGAAAACAAGGAAAGCGATAACATCATGTCATCATGCACCACATTATTCATTTTGGATTCAACATCTGAGAAGAGGTAAGCGGAGGTTTTAACTTGGCTGGCACAATGTCAGACATTCTTCACACAAACTGAGCTCTAGTAATAATTCAAGGATTAAGGAGTCAGTGTCCTACCCATGTCGTCGTTGTTTGATATTGTTGACGATGTTAATGATGATGGTGGTGGTGTTGTTGATGATGACGTTTTGGGTGGGATCGATGATGTTTCTAAAACAAATATCAGAAAAAACATTTTGAATTCAGATTTTGAATAAAGAAGGTACATCATTGTATGACAAAATAGAGAGAGATGCTTACTGTAATTTATGGTGGGTAACGTGGTTGTATATATTGTTGGGGGATTTGTATCTAAAAATATGTAAAGAACAAGGTATGTATACTGAATCTTAGTATCTATTTGCAGTATCTCAGTATCTATCTACAGTATCTCAGTATCTATCTACAGTATCTATCTACAGTATCTATCTATAGAATCTTAGTATCTATTTGCAGTATCTTAGTATCTATCTACAGTATCTATTTACAGTATCTATCTACAGTATCATAGTATATATCTACAGCATCTTAGTATCTATCTACAGTATCTCAGTATATATCTATCTATAGTATCTATCTACAGTATCTATCTACAGTATCTATCAACAGTAACTATATTATCTATCTACAGCATCTTAGTATCTATCTACAGTACCTTAGTATCAATCTACAGTATCGATCTATAGTATCTATCTATCTACAGTATCTTAGCATCTAAGGTACTATCTACAGTATCTCAGTATCTATCTACAGTATCTCAGTATATATCTGCAGTATCTCAGTATCTATCTGCAATATCTCAGTATCTTTCTGCAGTATCTATCTACAGTACCTTAGTATCAATCTACAGTATCGATCTATAGTATCTATCTACAGTATCTCAGTATATATCTGCAGTATCTATCTACAGTATCTCAGTATCTATCTACAGTATCTATCTACAGTATATATCTGCAGTATCTCAGTATCTATCTTCAGTATCTCTCTATATATCTATACCATATACACACACACACACACACACACACACACACACAAAAGTATGTGGCTAAATGGAAGCAAGTCCCCACAGTAATGTTCCATAGCAGCAAAGAGGGGGATGTTCGACGAGCACGTGTCCACATACGCTACACATCCAAAAGTGTCTATGAACAAGGCTAAAACACATACTTTGTAATCGCTGCTCTTGTAACTCTAGAAAACAAGGAAAGCGATAACATCATGTCATCATGCACCACATTATTCATTTTGGATTCAACATCTGAGAAGAGGTAAGCGGAGGTTTTAACTTGGCTGGCACAATGTCAGACATTCTTCACACTAACTGAGCTCTAGTAATAATTCAAGGATTAAGGAGTCAGTGTCCTACCCATGTCGTCGTTGTTTGATATTGTTGATGATGTTAATGATGATGGTGGTGTTGTTGTTGATGATGACGTTTTGGGTGGGATCGATGTTGTTTCTAAAACAAATGTCAGAAAAAACATTTTGAATTCAGATTTTGAATAAAGAAGGTACATCATTGTATGACAAAATAGAGAGAGATGCTTACTGTAATTTATGGTGGGTAACGTGGTTGTATATATTGTTGGGGGATTTGTATCTAAAAAGATGTAAAGAACAAGGTATGTATACTGAATCTTAGTATCTATTTGCAGTATCTTAGTATCTATCTACAGTATCTCAGTATCTATCTACAGTATCTATCTACAGTATCTTAGCATCTATCTACAGTATCTATCTATAGAATCTTAGTATCTATTTGCAGTATCTTAGTATCTATCTACAGTATCTATCTACAGTATCTATCTACAGTATCTTAGCATCTATCTACAGTATCTATCTATAGAATCTTAGTATCTATTTGCTGTATCTTAGTATCTATCTACAGTATCTCAGTATCTATCTACAGTATCTATCTATTTGCAGTATCTTAGTATCTATCTACAGTATCTCAGTATCTATCTACAGTATCTTAGCATCTATCTACAGTATCTATCTATAGAATCTTAGTATCTATCTACAGTATCTCAGTATCTATCTACAGTATCTATCTACAGTATCTTAGCATCTATCTACAGTATCTATCTATAGAATCTTAGTATCTATTTGCAGTATCTTAGTATCTATCTACAGTATCTATCTACAGTATCTATCTACAGTATCTTAGCATCTATCTACAGTATCTATCTATAGAATCTTAGTATCTATCTACAGTATCTCAGTATCTATCTACAGTATCTATCTACAGTATCTTAGCATCTATCTACAGTATCTATCTATACAATCTTAGTATCTATTTGCAGTATCTTAGTATCTATCTACAGTATCTCAGTATCTATCTACAGTATCTTAGCATCTATCTACAGTATCTATCTATAGAATCTTAGTATCTATTTGCTGTATCTTAGTATCTATCTACAGTATCTCAGTATCTATCTACAGTATCTATCTACAGTATCTTAGCATCTATCTACAGTATCTATCTATACAATCTTAGTATCTATTTGCAGTATCTTAGTATCTATCTACAGTATCTCAGTATCTATCTACAGTATCTTAGCATCTATCTACAGTATCTATCTATACAATCTTAGTATCTATTTGCAGTATCTTAGTAACTATCTACAGTATCTATCTACAGTATCTTAGTATCGATCTACAGTATCATAGTATATATCTACAGTATCTTAGTATCTATCTACAGTATCTCAGTATATATCTATCTATAGTATCTATCTACAGTATCTATCTACAGTATCTATCTATTTTATCTATCTACAGCATCTTAGTATCTATCTACAGTACCTTAGTATCAATCTACAGTATCGATCTATAGTATCTATCAACAGTACCTTAGCATCTAAGGTACTATCTACAATATCTCAGTATCTATCTACAGTATCTCAGTATATATCTGCAGTATCTCAGTATCTATCTGCAATATCTCAGTATCTTTCTGCAATATCTATCTACAGTATCTCAGTATCTATCAACAGTATATATCTATCTTAGTATCGATCTACAGTAACTATCTATTTTATCTATCTATAGTATCATATTACCTATCTACAGTATCTCAGTACCCATCTACAGTATCTCAGTACCTATCTACAGTATCTTAGTATCTATCTACAGTACCTTAGTATCAATCTACAGTATCGATCTATAGTATCCATCTACAGTATCTCAGTATATATCTGCAGTATCTATCTACAGTATCTTAGCATTTAAGGTACTATCTACAGTATCTCAGTATCTCTCTATATATCTATACTACACACACACACACACACACACACACACAAAAGTATGTGGCTAAATGGAAGCAAGTCCCCACAGTAATGTTCCATAGCAGCAAAGAGGGGGATGTTCGACGAGCACGTGTCCACATACGCTACACATCCAAAAGTGTCTATGAACAAGGCTAAAACACATACTTTGTAATTGCTGCTCTTGTAACTCTAGAAAACAAGGAAAGCGATAACATCATGTCATCATGCACCACATTATTCATTTTGGATTCAACATCTGAGAAGAGGTAAGCGGAGGTTTTAACTTGGCTGGCACAATGTCAGACATTCTTCACACTAACTGAGCTCTAGTAATAATTCAAGGATTAAGGAGTCAGTGTCCTACCCATGTCGTCGTTGTTTGATATTGTTGATGATGTTAATGATGATGGTGGTGGTGTTGTTGATGATGACGTTTTGGGTGGGATCGATGTTGTTTCTAAAACAAATATCAGAAAAAACATTTTGAATTCAGATTTTGAATAAAGAAGGTACATCATTGTATGACAAAATAGAGAGATGCTTACTGTAATTTATGGTGGGTAACGTGGTTGTATATATTGTTGGGGGATTTGTATCTAAAAAGATGTAAAGAACAAGGTATGTATACTGAACAAAAACATAAACGCAACAATTTCATTGATTTTAAATGAGTTACAGTTCATATGAGGAAATCAGTTAATTGAAATACATTTGTTAGGCCCTAATGTATAGATTTCACGACTGGTCGTCATGGTATTTTTATGCATTCTAATTGCCATCGAAAAATGTAATTGTGTTCATTGTCCATAGCTTATGACGCCATACACATGTCTGCGGTTGTGAAGCCGGTTGGACGTACTGTCAAATTCTCTAAAACGACATTATGGTCGAGAAATGAACATTCAATTCTCTGACTCAGCAGGCCAACTGCACGCTCCCTCAACTTGAGACATCTGTGGCGTTGAGTTGTATGACAAAACTGCACATTCTATTTCAGCTCATGAATCATGGGACCAACACGTTACATGTTGCGTTGATATTTTTGTTCAGTGTAGTTATTTACTAATCATTGACGTCTTTGAGACTGAGATCAGACTTAGCAATTGACATCCACACACACACACCCCAATGTCCACAGATTCCACACCCATTGCTTCCATACACACACACAATGACAGTACACACACATAGTGGCGGGCCTTCTAGCCACAGAAGCAGTGAAGAATTCCCAGCCCAGCCAACAGAACAATCTATTAGGATGTCATGATGGTTAACAATACAGTCCTTTGATCATGTTTGACCCCCGGTCATCACACACACTCCAATGTCCATAAATTCCACACCCATTGCTTCCACACACACACACACACACACACACACACACACACACACACACACACACACACACACACACACACACACACACACATAGTGGCGGGCCTTCTAGCCACGAAAGCAGTGAAAAAGTCCCAGCCCAGCCAAGAAAATACTGTAACTAACCAGCGAGAGAAAGAGAGAGCAGGCCACAGAGAGAGATGGCCCCTGGTCATCATGGAAAGGGCTGTCTAGACAGACTAACACTTCCAAATAATGTGGGGAAAACCTCAGTTGTTTACCTCAGTTGTAGTGCGGCAAACACACACACACACACACACACACACACTTCATTATTTCCTAATGATTCTAGCTGAGCATTTTATTTCCAACTAACATATCATTAACATTATATCCCAAAAGTCCGATTCCGTAGCCTAATACATCTGATAATAAGCACCGAGCTCTGTTGACAGAGCAGCACGGCTTTTTCGCAGCAACCTTTGAGGATTGTACATGTTGTGTTGGTAGTCTGCAAAGTTGTTTCCGAGAGTCGCAAAAAGCTCAATTAACATAACACGAGATGAATTAAATGTAAAAGCTTTTGAAAATAAAAAGCTTGCGATACGCTCAACGCTCCGTTAACACTTCACAGAGCTTGTTTTTGTAAGAAATCTAAGAAAAATAACAGGAATTTCCCATTTAATATGACAAGCATATACTAAAATATATATTTATATATTATACCTCGATATTGTTTGATGTCCCCTGTGAAGAGTTCAACAGTGAGCATGTCCGTTTGCCTAGCTAACACAATGCTTTTTCCAGATTTTTGCCATCTTTTTTTTCTCTGGCCTCCATTTGAATTATTTTGGCCATCCTACAAGGGTAGAAAATCCAATAACCTTTGAACGGATCATTTTTGATCGGACACCCTTCTGTCTTCTTGTCCGACCTCAAACAACGTTTCACCTTCGAACTGAGACGGAGAGAAGAAAGAACGCCCGAGAGGGATAGAAAGCAGTTGCTACCTGAAAATACATGACCTAAGTGATTGATAGTTGGTACTCAGCAATCATAAACGTCTGCCTTATTTCCTTTAAAGAACTATTAAAATTGGGATTTTATCAGACAGCATAAAATATTTTATGGTTAATAAGTGATAAGCAATAATGGGCCATCACCATCATCATGGGACTTTTATTAATCATTTTAACATTCAACCCACATAACGCATGTGCATTTAATGTCTAAAAATAAAAAAGAAACCCAAAAAACATGAAACCGACCTCAAAAAGCCATAATCACTGGGCCTACCCAGTGGCGCAGCGGTCTAAGGCACTGCATCGCCGCGGTGTCAATACAGACCCTGGTTCGATCACAGGCTGTGTCACAGCCGGACGCGACCGGGAGACCCATGAGGCGGCGCACAATTGGCCCAGCGTCGTTAGGGGAGGGTTTGGCCGGGCCGGGATGTCCTTGTCCCATCGCGTTCTAGTGACTCCTGTGGCGGGCCGGGCGAATGCACGCTGACACGGTCGCCAGTTGTACGGTGTGTTTCATCCGGCACATTGGTGCGGCTGGCTTTTGGGTTAAGCGAGCAGTGTGTCAAGAAGCAGTGCGGCTTGGTAGGTTCCTGTTTCATGGGACGCATGGCTCTCGACCTTCACCTCTCCCGAGTCCGTACGGGAGTTGCAGCAATGGAACAAGACTGTATTGGATATCACGAAATTGGGGGTCAAAAGTTTAAAAAATATATTTAAAAAAAAAAGCACTAATCGCTCAGCACTAATTGTTGATAAGCAACTGCTTGTTAGGGTAAAGGTTACATCTAGGGTTCATTGAAATGTTATTGATCGTCTATAGAGCATCTATAGATGGACAATCCAAATAAAGTGTTACCACACACTTACCAAGTGTAGTTGCTTTTTGGCATCTCACTGCATCAACTAGAGAGGAAAAGAGAGAAGTGAAGAACATTACTAGTTATTGTTAATAAGCATATTTCCCACACGTATGTACAGAAGGCACACACACGTACATACTACGTACGCACGCGCACACATTTAACCGGTGTAGTTGCTTTTGGCCATCTATCTGCATCACATAGAGAAAGCTTTAAACCATCCTACTAGTTATTTTTAATAAGCATTTTTCACACACACACACACACACACACACACACAAATGCTTACCAAAAACATCAGCACATTCTGTAAAATAAACAGGGCATATAGTAAGAAATGGAGATGCGTTGACAATATACAACATACAGTGCCTTCCGAAAGTATTCAGACCCCTCGACTTTTTCCACATTTTGTTAGGTTACAACATTATTCTAAAATGTACTAAATTGTTTTTTTTCCCTTCATCAATCTACACACAATACCCCATAATGACAAAGCAAAAATATATATATATATATATATATATATATTTATGCATATATTTATATAAAAACAAATGTAAATATCACATTTACTTAAGTATTCAGACCCTTTACTCAGATGCATATTGAGCAGCGATGACAGCCTCGAGTCTTCTTGGGTATGACGATACAAGCTTGGCACACCTGTATTTGGGGAGTTTCTCCCATTCTTCGTCTTCTTCAAGCTCTGTCAGGTTGTATGGGAGCGTTGCTGCACAGCTATTTTCAGGTCTCTCCAGAGATGTTTGATCGGGTCCATATCCGGGCTCTGGCTGGGCCACTCAAGGACATTCAGAGACTTGTCCTGAAGCCACTCCTGCATTGTCTTGGCGGTGTGCTTAGGGTCGTTGTCCTGTTGGAAGGTGAACCTTCGCCCCAGTCGGAGGTCCTGAGCGCTCTGGAGCAAGTTTTCATCAAGGATCTTTCTGTATTTGCTCAGTTCATCTTTGCCTCAATCCTGACTAGTGTCCCAGTCCCTGCCGCTGAAAAACATCCCCACAGCATGATGCTGCCACCACCATGCTTTACCGTAGGGATGATGCCAGGTTTCCTCCAGACGTGACGCTTGGCATTCAGGCCAAAGAGTTGGTTTCTTGGTTTCATCAGACCAGAGAATCTTGTTTCTCATGGTCTGAGAGTCTTTTGGCAAACTCCAAGTGGGCTGTCATGTGCCTTTTACTGAGGAGTGGCTTCCATCTGGCCACTCTACCATAAAGGCCTAATTGGTGGAGTGCTGCAGAGATGGTTGTCCTTCTGGAAGGTTCTCCCATCTCCATAGAGGAACTCTAGAGCTCTGTCAGAATGGCCATCGGGTTCTTGGTCACCTCGCTGACCAAGACCCTTCTCCCTCATTTCGGCCGGGCGTCCAGCTCTAGGAAGTCTTGGTGGTTCCAAACTTTTTCCATGAATGATGGAGGCCACTGTGTTCTTTGGGACCTTCAATGCTGCAGAAATGTTTTGGTACCCTTCCCCAGATCTGTGCCTCGACACAATCCTGTCTCTGAGCTCTACGGACAATTCCAACAACCTCATGGCTTGGTTTTTGCTCTGACATGCACTGTCAACTGTGGGACCATTTATAGACAGATGTGTGCCTTTCCAAATCATGTCCAATCAATTGAATATACCAAAGGTTGACTCCAATCAAGTTGTAGAAACAGTGTCGAGGCTCATAGCAAAGGATCTGAATACTTATGTAAATACGTTTTTTTTAATTATTATACATTTGCAAAAGAAAATCAATTATAGAATAAGGTTGTAACGTAACAAAATGTGGAAAAATTCAAGGGGTCTGAATAATTTCTGAAGGCACTATAGATGTACTTCATGTAATATTATTATTTTATTCACTAGAGGTCATGGAACCAAAGGTATTTTAAACACACCTTCATCTTGTTTTTGTGATTGGTTATATTTCTGATTGAATGCATCTTTAACCAGACACATGAAGCCTTTCAAACTGACCAACTCCACCTCAGCTAGACAGTATGTGACACTGGAGACACACTCAGGGTTCTGGTTCTGTTATAGAGGGGGAGGAAGAAGAAGAGGAGGAGAAAGAAGAGGCTCAGTACTGGAGGAACACACACACACACACACAGTACAACCAATGCATGTGCACACACACACACACACACACACACACACACACACCTACCTCCTTATGCAGACAGCCCAGTAAGTAACATACTGCAGTAGTTTTTCCATCAGTGTAATTTCCGCATTCGTAGTCCTTCTTACAGTTGTTCCCGTAGAACCAGCTAAGGGATTTTTCAACTCTTTCAATCGTTTCCTGTAATCGACATGTGGAATTGACAGAAATTAAGCTTCTAATCCTTTACGGCCAAATCATAGCTTGAGATAAGCTTGCATAACATTGACCTTTTCATAACATTCTGCATGTCTGTCAATGGATTCAAGTTCAATTTACACTTGCAGATTTCAAGTTAGGAGTCAGGCTTTACAGATAGAATGTACAGAAATGGAATGGAATCCATACCTCACTTTTGTTCACTCTGAACAAATAGTCATTTGGCAGATGTCCTATCTTGAAGGTAAAAAGGCAATCAGTTACTTAAAAGGTTCAACATCACAATACATGAAAATGCACCAAAGAGTTAGTCACTAGTTACTCATCACAATTTTTCTATAATTTACCATTTCTTCCAAATATTCGCTATATGGGCAGTCAGACTTATTACACAGACAGGCTCTCCACAGGCACACCTGCTGAGGAGAGGAGAGAGAGAGAGCATAGGGGATTGGAGGAGAGAAAAGCAGAGGAGAGGAAAGGAGAGAATCAGTCGAGTACACTATTTATCTGCTATGAACCTGAAGAGTGTAATGTGCATGGTTAAATAATAATGAAATAATAGTGAATATCTAATTGAATTATATGCAATTACACTACAACCACATCACATACTGTAGAATTCAAACTTTGTTTCAGTCATATATAGCTAAACAACATGCACATAAGTAGTAGGAGCTGTATGTGTTTCAGGGTTGCTGTCAAACCTTTTCCAGTCAATTCAGGGTAAGATTCATGGCCCACTGTTTTATATGATAACATGAGAGCGAAACCCAGATGTGTACTGATATCTCCAGCTACAGGTGGGACTGTAGCTGGAGTGCTGTGACAGCTTGAATAGTGTCAGTGAGAAATGATGAGTTATAATAGATTCTAGAACTCACAAAGAGACAAACTCTGATGATCCATGCCAAGTCACTTGTCATGTTGCCTTGGTAACCATTAGGATTCCCCCTGGTTAGAAAGAGAGGGGAGGGAGGGGGGTGGAGACAGAGAGAAAATAAATGTTCTTCCTTCAACAATTCTCCCTGAAAAACTTCCTCAACTTTCAGTTAGTACTGGTTTATCCTGACAGAAATATTCATGACAGACCATTTTTTGCCTGACCGCCATTTGAGGGACAGAATGTTTTTCAAGCATCACTTCCATTCTTTGTGTGTGTCATCAGTGTGGTTGTCTATACTATTAAGCACATTTCATATGTTGTATTGGTCATTATCAAATACTGTAGATATTTCTTGATATTTCAGGAGGTAGGATAGGCATAACAGCAGGAACGGATGTATCTAACTTTTAATGCGTAACCAAGCAGTTAATATCCTACCAACTGAACATCATATGTACTCATGGATGACCAGTGGTGGAACAAATACCCAATTGTCCTACTTGAGTAAAAGTCTAGATCATGTGGTGGAAATTACAACATTATGTTATTCACATTACTTTATATTAGAACGTATTATTATATTAGTACTTTCACACTCTGTCTGTTCTTCTGAGAGGAGCCTCAGGTTTAATGACGACAGTTGATTTTCGATGCCTTGGTGATAAAACCTGAAGACGGCATTCCATTTCATGATTAGTGTCGGTGAGAAATGCTGGCCTGTTTGCCAGTGCCAGGCAAACCCTCCCTAAAGTTTATTTCTCCCACATGGCAGATGAATACTGGACTTCATCATTTGAGGGAAGGACCTAGTGTCCCATTAGTATTTCTGTATAAACAATAACCTAGAGACAGAAATCTGGCGCAATGTAAGTCTTGCTGTCTGTTGCTTGATATCACAATGTACCTTGGTATAATTCTACACATCTGTTGTTTGTTATGAACATTCAGGAGGATGCACTTTGCTATAAAGAGCTGTAACCCAAATCTCCTTATTGGGCTCTCAACAATTAATCGATGGGTGGTCGTTGACCAGCTCCCTTATTGCAATTCTTAATCGATAATAAAGTTTGATTGTTTTGAAGAAGTCTATAAGTCTCTCGCCTTTGAATCCGAAATATTCCACGACAATAACTTTATAGAAAGTTCCTCAAGTAAAAGTGAAAGTCAGCCAGTAAAATACTACTTGAGTAAAAGTCTAAAAGTATTTGGTTTTTAAATATACTTAAGTATCAAAAGTAAATGTAATTGCTAAAATATACTTAAGTATCAAAAGTAAAAGTATAAATCGTTTAAAATTCCTTATATTAAGCAAAGAAAACGACACCATTTTTCTTGTTATAAAAATGTCCGGATAACCAGAAGCACACTCCAACACTCAGACATTATTTCCAAAAGGTGCATGTTTAGTGAGTCCGCCAGGCCAGAGGCAGTAGGGATGACCACGTGTTCTCTCGAAGTTTGTGAACTAGACCGTGTTCCTGTCCTGAAAGCATTCAAAATGTAATGAGTACTTTTGGGTGCCAGGGAAAACGTACAGAGTTAAAAGTACAATATTTTCTTTAGGAATGTAGTAAAAGTTATCAAAAATATAAATGGTAAAGTACAGATACTGCAAAAAACAACGCAAGTAGTACTTTAAAGTATTTTTACCACTGTGCATGACAAAGTTGTCTTGAAGACCAAACTCAGGATCATATACTATACATCACTGTCACAAGGCACTATTCCTTGTCAGATCAATTGACTTATGACCTGTTTTACTCAAGAGAGGGGAAAGTAATGTATCTGTATTTAAACTAAGAGATCCATTGGTTGATAAATACAATATTTTACACTTAGTCTTAGTCGTCGCTCAAGGGAACAGCTTTGGTGACCGTTGCAACACGCAAGCGTTTGTTGACTGAGTGTTGGCTGGACTAAGTCCAGGATTCAATCCCATTAAACTTTTCAGCTAAGCACCTTTTAAAGGCAACGTTCTCAAGTTCATGGGACAAGAAAGACAAAGGGTCAAGGCGTCAGAGAGAAGAAAGGCCCTGAAAAAGGTCACCAATCTTTTTTTCACCCTAAATCCAATGACGGTGACATTTTTTGTTGATTTCACATTGAATTCACATTAGTTGACAACTCAACCAAATGTGAATCCAAACTAGACGTTGAAATGAACCAGTGGTTACCTTGATTTGCCAAACAGCTGTTGATACCCTTTGTCGAGTGTCAATGGTGATACATTTACAGAGTACAATGTACATGGTCTCACTCACTTGGCAGATATTGGATTTCACAACTGCTCACTCAATGAGCTTTGAGTTTGAGAACCAGATGCAGTGGCTTAAACGTGCCAGCAAAAGCTCACGATGTGACTGTCTCAATAAAGCCAAGTGAAACATACTGCCAAGAACATTCAATCATATATCAAGATTAGCATGTGAGATGATTGCTTCCTCTTTCAGGACAAATATGGAAACCTTGTCTGTGATGTCATTCATCATACTCAAACTGACAACTTCTTCATTCTTCCACGTGCCTCCAAAGACATCCACGTGCCTCCAAAGACTTCCACGTGCCTCCAAAGACGTCCACGTGCCTCCAAAGACTTCCACATCTCAAGTAGCTCAAATATCCACAAATGCAAAATAACCAGTAGTGTACCTCTGCTGCAGAGGATAGATTCATCAGAGTTACCAGCCTAAGAAATTGCAGCCCAAATAAATGCTTCACAGAGTTCAAGTAACAGACACATCTCAACAACTGTTCAGAGGAGACAGCGTGAATCAGGCCTTCATGGTTGAATCACTGCAAAGAAACAACTACTAAAGGACACCCATAAGAAGAAGATACTTGCTAGGCCAAGAAACACGAGCAATGGACATTAGACCGGTGGAATTGTGAGATTTCTGGTTCCAACCGCCGTGTCTTTGTGAGACGCAGAGTAAATTAATGGATGATCTTTGCATGTGTAGTTCCCACCGTGAAAAATGGAGGAGGAAGTGTGATGGTGTGGGGGTGCTTTGCTGGTGACACTGTCTGTGATTTATTTTGAATTCAAGGCCCACTTAACCAGCATGGCTACCACAGCATTCTGCAGCGATACTCCATCCCATCTTTTTTTTAACAGGATAATGACCCAACACACCTCCAGGCTGTATAAGGGCTATTTGACCAAGAAGGAGAGTGATGGAGTGCTGCATCAGATGACCTGGCCACCACAATCACCCGACCTCAACCCAATTGAGATGGTTTGGGATGAGTTGGACCGCAGAATGAAGCAAAAGCAGCAAACAAATGCTCAGTATATGTGGGAAGAGTGTGCAAAGCTGTCATCAAGGCAAAGGGTGGCTACTTTGAAGAATCTCAAATAAAAAAATATATTTAGATTTGTTTAACACTTCTTTGGTTACTACATGATTCCATGTGTTATTTCATAGTTTTGATGTCTTCACTATTATTTTGCAATGTAGAAAATAGTAAAAATAAAGAAAAACCCTTGAATGAGTAGGCGTGTCCACTTTTGACAGGTACTGTAACCAGACCCTTACCTCAGTACTCTGTTGAAGCACCTTTGGCAGCGATTGAAGCCTTGAGTCTTCCTGGGTATGACGCTACAAGCTTGGCACACCTGTATCTGGGGAGTTTCTTCCATTCTTCTCTGCAGATCCTCTCAAGCTCTGTCTGTTTGGATGGGGAGAGTCGGTGCACAGCTGTTTTCAGGTCTCTCCAGAGATGTTCGATCGGGTTCAGGTCCGGGCTCTGGCTGGGCCACTCAAGGACATTCAGAGACTTGTCCCAAAGCCACCGCTGTGTTGTGTGCTTATGGTTGTTATCCTGTTGGAAGGTGAACCTTCGCCCCAGTCTTCGGTCCTGAGCGTTCTGGAGCAGGTTTTCATCAAGGATCTCTCTGTACTTTTCTCCGTTCATCTTTCCCGCTGTCCTGACTAGTGTCGCAGTCCCTGCCGCTGAAAAACATCCACACAGCATCCCCTTTACAGCAGGTGTGAGTCTTGGCGAATCAAAGGCTACAGAGGCAGAAATACTACAGGCAATGTCAACCTGCCTGAAATATGCACCTGAACGCAAGGGGGGAAGTGGGAGGTCCAATGAGTAAGGGGTTGAAAGTTCTTAAGAAGTTAAAAGCATCAGAGCCTGTTCCAACAGTGCCTTTTTTGTTTATTGTATATCTTATTTGTGTTTCCCAGAAGCCTGTTCCAGAAATGCATTTCTTTGATTATTAATGCTTTTTTGGCTTGTACATCTATTTTGTGGTGCAATACATTTTCATTTCAACCGTCCTTGATTTTAATAAAAACAAAAAAAAAGTGTATACATGTGAAGCATCCTCTCGGCGTTTACACTCACTACTAAATATGGTAGTTCGAGGAAGCCCAGAGATTGGCAATGGGAGAAGACGGAAGGAGATCGATTTTGGCCGACATTCTGAAAATGTTCGCATTGATTAAATATTTGATCTCAATACAGTTTTCTGTTCCCAAAACTACATTATGAACAGAGTTGGCTACGTTTTGTACACTTTACCAGTTTTTTTATTTAATTTATGTTTTTATTTATCCTTTATTTAACCAGGAAAAGCCCATTGAGACCCAGAGTCTCTTTTTCAAGGGAGACCTGGCCATGAAGGCAGCAACAATCAATACATTACATAATTAGAACATACAACAATACAATAACATGATCCAGCCTTAAAAAAATCATTTACACTCCTCTGTAACAGTCTCCCATCAATATTTTAAATTCATTCAGTGGCACTAACATATCTAGATGAAGCATGGATTGTAGACTATTCCATGCGTCTAGTGCACAAGAAGAGAAGGCAGTCTTGCTTAATACTGTGAATGTCCTGGGGACTTTAAGTAGCAACCACCTAGCAGACCAGGTATGGTAACTGCTGGTGGTGAAGGAGACCAGACTACAGAGGTGAAGAGGGAGTTTACCCAAAAGGGCTTTGTAGATGAACACATACAAATGTATCTTTCTGCGCATATAAAGGGAGGTCCAACCTACCATTTGGTACAATGTGCAATGGTGGGTGAGTGACTTGGCATTTGTTATAAAGCGCAAGGATGCATGATAAACAGAGTCCAGTCTCTGTAAGACGGAAGTCAACATAATCAATTACAGAGAGAAAGGTGGCCTGAACAAGTTTCTTTCTAGCCATAAGCGGGAAGCAAGCCTTATTACGAAAACAAAACCCCAATTTCAATTTAAGCTCTGTTACTAGATTATCCACACACAAAGTACAACTTGTTACCCAACCAAATACCTAGGTATTTGTAGGATGACACTTTTTCATTGGATAAGCCACCAGATGTGGCAATGCTAACGTTCTCTGGCAGAGTTCTAGCTATGGTAAAGGTAATGAATTTAGTTTTTTGTATATTCAAGACCAGTTTGAGACCCTAAAAGGAGGCCTGCAGTGACTAAAAAGCAGTCTGGAGCTCGTCAACATCCTGAACCAGAGAAGGAGCACATGAATATATGACTGTATCATCTGTATATAGATGTAACTTTGCTGGTTGCATCCCATTTCGCAAATCATTAATAAAAAATGTTTTTAATGTATTATTTCTAGAAGGAGGGCGGGGGTGTATGCCTTATGATTAATGAGATGTTGTCATAACAACACACCTGTTCACCTGACCTTGAATTCCTTACAATCAAATGCCGACTGCATTATCTACCAAGAGAATTATCTTCGATTATAATCACAGTCACGTATATCCCCCCACAAGATGACACATCGGCGGCCCTGAAAGAACTTCATTGGACTCTATGTAAACTGGAAACCACATATCCTGAGGCTGCATTTATTGTAGCTGGGGATTTTAACAAGGCTAATCTGAAAACAAGGCTCCCTAACTTTATCAGCATATCAAATGTGCGACCCAGGGTGGCAAAATCCTGGATCGTTGTTATTCTAACTTCCGCAACGCATACAAAGCCATTCCCCACCCCCCCTTTCGGCAAATCTGACCACGACTCCATTTTGTTGCTCCCAGCCTATAGACAGAAACTAAAACAGGAAACGCCCGTGCTCAGGTCTGTTCAATGCTGGTCCGACCAATCTGATTCCACTCTTCAAGATTGCTTCAATCACGTGGACTGGGATATGTTCCGCATAGCGTCGGACAATAACATTGATGAATACGCTGATTCAGTGAGCGAGTTTATTAGCAAGTGCATAGGTGATGTTGTACCCACAGGGACTATTAAAACCTTCCTCAACCAGAAACCGTGGATTGATGGCAGCATTCGCGCAAAACTGAAAGCGTGAACCACTGCTTTCACTCAGGGTAAGGCGACCAGAAACATGACTGAATACAAACAGTGCCAACGACACGGCCCGCTACCAAAACCTGCGGGCTCTCAACAGCGCTTCTTCAACCTCAGAAGGTTGAAGAAATTCGGCTTGTCACCAAAAACAGTCAAACTTTTACAGATGCACAATCGAGACAATCCTGTCGGGCTGTATCACCCCCTGGTACGGCAACTGCTCCACCCACAACCGCAAGGTTCTCCAGAGGGTAGTGAGGTCCCAGGAAGGCCAAAAAGATAATCAAGGACAACAACCACCTGAGCCACTGCCTGTTCACCCCGCTATCATCCAGAAGGTGAGGTCAGTAAAGGTGCATCAAAGCTGGGACCGAGAGTCTGAAAAACAGCTTCTATCTCAAGGCCATCAGACTGTTAAACAGCCACCACTAACATTGAGGGGCTGCTGCCAACATACTGACTCAAATCTCTAGCCACTTTAATAATTAAAAATGGGATGTAATAAATGTATCACTAGCCACTTTTAACAATGACACTTTATATAATGTTTACATATCCTACATTACTCATCTCATATGTGTATACTGTACTCTATACCATCTACTGCATCTTGCCTACGCTGTTCGGCCATTGCTCATCCATATATTTATATGTACATACTCTTATTCATTCCTTTACACTTGTGTGTATAAAGTAGTTGTGAAATTGTTAGATTACTTGTTAGATACTACTGCATGGTCGGAACTAGAAGCACAAGCATTTCGCTACACTCGCATTAACATCTGCTAACCATGTGTATGTGACAAATAAATTCTGATTTGATTCTGTGACATAAGCTAAACATCTAGCTGGCTAGCTCATCATGTCTCAGTCTAAACTGTACACTAAAAAAATACAGAAAGGAGTGGCAATCAAACCCTGAATTCAAAGGCTAGTTGAAGCTGTTTATTGGAGATGATACACGGGCATACTGCCTGTATTGTAAGGCTGATTTCTACGCCATACTTAGTGATGTAAAAAAACACATGACAACTCAAAAACATACTCAAAAAGGCAAAGACTTATAACAGTTCCACCCAAAACAAGCTGCCATTTATGGTTTTAAAAAAAAGGCTGTGGCCACCATGGCATTAGCTATCGCTGAACACTGTTCCATGCTGGCATGTGATCTAGGAGAGATGAATCAATACAAAAACACCCTAAATATGTTTAGAACTACAATCTAACTTTCTTCCTCTCTCCTACAACTTCCATCACAATTACATGCACATGGCCAATTATGCAAATTATGTGATGGCGTCATTTAGCGACTTCCAGTGACTTTTAGGACAGTCAGTAGCTACTTTCCATACTGAGGAGTTGGCAGCACTGCCCACATGCACAGTGAGCTAATTCATGAGACTAGTTTTTATGCACCGATATCAGGAACTGGTGGCGAAAAGAGACAAACGAATATATCAGATTACATATTTGAGAACAAATCGATATATAATCCCGAAATCAGTTTAAACTCTAAATATTAAAACTATGTTTGAAGCCTGTATACAGAAAATGAGTGGGGAATTCACTTCCGGACACGGTAGACTCTTCACCACCACTATGGGCTTGTTCGACATTGCAGCCTAGAATGCAAGAAACTGCAGACTGACTGATCTACAATTAACCTTGCATCATAAATAATGACTCATTATTATTTGTAGATCAGTCAATCAATAACAATTTACCCATGATAGACTACATTACGGTTTTTATTCTCGCGAACACAGCACATTTGTTCTCAAAATGTAGCTGATTGAGTATAGTTTTCATTCTCGATACTACCGAAATTAAAAAATAAAACTGTTGTCTTTCTTTTTTGCGAGGGCAAACAAAGTTTGAAATCACATTGATCAGCATCACAACTATATATGACCCACATTTTCATGTTTAAATGATGTAGGTGGATAGATATGCGGATCTACATGATGAATTTATTATGGTTAAGAGCGAGAATATTTGTATTGGTCTAACAGCAGTCAAGCGTCGATCATCATGTCACCAGTATAAGTTATATTTATTGGAAAGGAGCATCAAGCTCATCACCATACACTCTCACCATCCTGTGAAGTTCATAACGAGTTAGCAATGAGGAAATCGACCCAGAAACGGCTAACTGATTGAATCGGCCTGGAATCAAAATGAACGAATCGGCCAAAGTACATCGGGCGTTTCCATCTACCGGAATTCAGCCGACTTTGCCGGCATCTTACCAGAATCCCCCCAGAAGCGTCCGATGCAAATGTAAATAAATTTATACAAAATACTGCCACGGGAGTCGCTACAGCGAGATGGGACAAGGACATCCCGGCCGGCCAAACCCTGCCCTACCTTCGCCTTATGGTTCTCGCGGTCGGCACAGGTGTCGAACCAGCATCTGTAGAAACGCAGTTTGCACTACGATGCAGTGTCTTAGACCGCTGCGCCAGAGAGTAGCCTCAATCGGTCCGAGCCCCAAGTAATACATTTGGGCCAGACAACTCACACCGGAATCGTCCCGAGCTCAATCCCCGCATCCTTGCCATAAGTAATACTGCCGAAGGCGGCCCAGACTCGAGCAACATGACGTCGGCCGAGTCTGACTCTCAGCCGGAATCGGCCCAGATCCACTGTGCTAGCTGGGTAATTTATTTAATTTGTAGCCTACTAAACTGCACGGTTTCCCAGTCTTAGTGGGAGTACCACACGTTTACTTCGATGTGGTTATTATATCAATATTTGCGCATAAAGGAATTGCCACCGCAATTTCTCGCATAATTAATTTTACTGACACGAAAAGATCACACAATGTCCAACGAACAAATTTTCAGGTTGGATATTTGCGCTTTCAAACGTCAGTAGCTTTCAAACCACTTGAGCCACAGACTCCAAATATGTGGCATGATGTTGGAAAAATTTCATTGGAAAAACTTCGCTTTGCAAAGCTAATAAACATGTGGAAATGTGAGCAGCATTTTGTATTCCTCTGAATTAGTTAGGGAGCGTAAACAAAGTACAAACTTTTTTACATTTGAATTTCAATAGCTCCTTCGTCATGTGACCTACTGACCTCAAACAAGATTCAGAATGTTCACTCAGTGGACCTACACATTGTACACACTTTTGTTTGTCCATTTTCATCTCAGCCGATTTGACATTAATTTGCTTGCTCTCATTAATTTGCTTGCACCTATTCACTTTGGCCTTCTCCCTGGGGCCTGGTGACCCGCCCGCTTTTTTCTGCTCAGAGACTAAGTTCCCACTCCAACCTCCATGGCCTGAGTTCTGCCCCGGCCCCCGAGTCTGGCTCTTCCTGCTTGGATTCGGAGTGTCCCCCACCTTGGGTGAGGCCTCATTGTTCACCTGGTAACCTGAAACAAAGCTCTGTGCACCTGGTGACCCGCCCGCTTTTATCTGCTCAGAGTCCCCAACCCAACCTTCACAGCCTGAGTGGTGCCCCCAGCCCCTGAGTCCGGCCGCCCCTGCTCGGACTCTGACTCTGGTGACCTTTTGACTTCCACAGCGAGTCCCAACCTGACTCACAGTCCCAACTTGACTCACAGTCAGATGGGCAAAACACCACCTAGCCCCCTACCTATCCAGAGCCCAATGTCAATGTCTTATGCCTTCTTCTACCCGCCTGCCTGGGCTCTCTCACAATCTATGTCTGGCCCTTCTCCGTGCACCTGGTAACTCATAAGTAAAGAAGGAGAATGGTGGAGGGAGACGCCTTCTGTCCCCGACAAAAGCTTGGATCGAGGGCTGACTTTCAATAGATCGCAGCGAGTGAGCTGCTCTGCTACGTACGAAACCCTGACCCAGAATCAGGTTGTCTACGAGTGATTTAGCACCAGGTTCCCCACAAACATGCAGTGCGCATCATCCGGGCCACACATGGCTCTACTCAACTGCCAAAAAGAGGCAGGCAATCCCAGGCCAAACCGAATATCCGCTGCGCTACGGTATCGTTATGTTTAGGAGGCGTTCAGTCATAATCCCACAGATGGTAGCTTTGCACCATTGGCTCCTCAGCCAAGCAAATACACCAAATGTCTGAACCTGCAGTTCCTCTCGTGCTGAGCAGGATTACTATTGCAACAACACATCATCAGTAGGGTTAAACTAACCTGTCTCACGACAGTCTAAACCCAGCTCACGTTCACTATTAGTTTGTGAACAATCCAACACTTGGTGGATTCTGCTTCACGATGATAGAAAGAGACGACATCGAAGGATCAAAAAGCGAAATAAAAACACTTGGCCGCCACAAGCCAGTTATCGTTGTAATAACTTTTCTGACACCTCCTGCTTAACTACTTAGGGAGTAGTGGCGCGCTAGCGGGCCGCTCCCGACACTACCCGGTGAAATGTAAGGCGCCAAATTCAAAATCCAAAAGTTGAATTATTAAACATTAATCAATATACAAGTGTTTCATACTCATCAAAAGCTCTGATTCTTGGCAATATCACAGCGTTGTCAGGTTTCAAAAAGGCTTTACGGCGAAAGCACAACATTTGATTGTTTGAGGATAGCACCTCTCCTATTTTCCACATTGAACCGTGAAGAGAACACGTTCAAATTATACCTATACACTTTCTCCAAACAAATCAAACATCATTTTTAATGTATCCTTTGGTATCCTTTTATGTATATTTACTGTAATATTTCAACCGGACGATAATGTGAACAATAGGAAAGGAAAATAAAGTGGGGGCGTGCTCACAATCTCGCGCCCGCGAAACGTTGTTGACAAATGCTGTCCCTTCACTACTTCCCCTTCCTATCTGTTCTGCTTAGTGCTAGAGCCTCCAGACACTGTATAAAGACTGTTGACATCTAGTGGAAGCCATAGGTACTGCAGTCGAGAGACCCCGCTTTCACGGTCTGTATTCATACTGAAAATCAAGATCAAGCGAGCTTTTGCCCTCCCTAAGCTTGCCTTAGGACACCTGCGTTACCATTTGACTGGTGCGGAACACCTGTCAAATGGTAACGCAGGTGTAATGCCTGCCACTCATGGTAACGCAGTAAAATGCCTGCCACTCAAAATCACCACTTGCCACTGTCCCCGGAGCCGGTCGCACCCAGCACGAAAAACGATGAGTAGAGGTATTTCACCGGCGGCCGAGGCCATCCACTTATTCTACACCTCTCATGTCTCTTCACAGTGCCAGACTAGAGTCAAGCTCAACAGGGTCTCCTTTCCCCGCTGATTCCGTCAAGCCCATTCCCTTGGCTGTGGTTTTGCTAGATAGTAGGTAGGGACAATGGGAACCTCATGCATCCATTCATGCGCATCACTAATTGGATGACGAGGAATTTGGCTACCTCAAGAGACTCTTAATTATCTCTTGCCATTTACCCCCACTTCATCGAATTTCCTCACTTTGACATGAGGGGGTCACAGTCACCCCACGGGTGATTTGTGTAAGACCGCGACAGGTGGGTACGCTCCTTTTGAATTTTATCAAGTTGACATTCAGTGATCCGTGTCCAGTGGGAACCTAGGCTTCTTCTGTCCGTTTTATGGTTCCACAGCAAATCAATGGCTGTGGATGGTACTACCCACATCAGATGTAGGCCTCCCTCCCCAGACAAGCTGGAGATACCTCTCCCCACTTCGTGGGGCAATGAGTCAGATCCATTGTAGGTGGAGTAGACCTCCCCTCCTACAATGTGTGGGGCCGGCGAGCGCCGTAGCTGGGGAGATCTGCGAGAAGGGCGCGGCGCGCGTCCAGAGTTGCCACTGCCAACCGCTGGACCCAACCCCCCACCGGTCCGCCTTTGGCCCGCCGACGGACACCACCCCGACCAACCCCCGCACGCAGCCCCTTGCGAGACCACGCACAAGAGACTGAGAGATGGGCCGCACAACGAACTTCCAATAGTGGCGAGAAGAGGGCAACAGAGCGACTGCTCCCCCAGCCGCGGCTTGAGCCCAGCCCCGCTTCGCACCCCAGCCCGACCGACCCAGACCTTAGAGCCAATCCTTATCCCGAAGTTCCGGATATTTTTTGCCAATTTTCCTTATCTACATTGTTCTAACATATCAGAGGCTGTTCACCTTGGAGACCTGCTGCGGATATGGGTACAGCCCGGCGTGAGATTTACACCCTCTCCCCCGGATTTTCAAGGGCCAGGGAGAGCTCACCGTATGCCACTGAAACCGCAACGCTTACCAGGGCTTGGGCCCCTCTCTAGGGCCATTCCAGGGCACCCTGCCCTTCACAAAGAAGAGAGAACTCTCCCCGGGGCTCCCGCCAGCTTCTCCGTGGACATTCTGAAAGTAGTTTGAGTCCAGTAGGTCACATGACCAAAGAGCTATTGACATTTCAAATATAAAAGAAATAAAATGTAAAAACGTGTAATATGAAAATGGACAAACTAAAGGGTGTGCAATATAGAAGGGTAGTCGGTGGACATTCTGAACCTTGTTTGAGGTCAGTAGATCACAAGACCAAGGATATATTGAAATGAGAAACATTGAAAAAAATGTAAAATTGCGTTAGATGAAAATGGACGAACTAAAGGGTGTGCAATGTGTAGGCCCACTGACTGTTCATTCTGAACCTTGTTTGAAGTCAGTAGGTTACATGACTAAGGAGCTATTGAAATTCAATTTTAAGAAGTAATTTAAAATAGTGCAAGATATAAATCGACAAAAAGAAGTGTGTGCAATGTGTGTCTATGCCATTGGGTTAGCTAGAACCTGTTTTAAAAGTTTTAGGAGTAATGGTTAAAGACCTATAAGATTTGTCACTATGTTGACGGTCCCTAACTGCTGTTGGTGGACATAAGGAAAACTACAGGCGAATATCCGTTTAATATCCAACCTGAATCTGTCTTTACCTCGGTTCCTTCCACTACGACTCTGGAAAGCATGCAGTTTAGGGTACAGATGAAATAGGCCTAAATTGTGAATTTATGAAAAATGTGCAGTTTTACAGCTAATATCCTGCAATTCTACACATATTGCCATAGGATGTAGGCAAATGCTTTCTGGTTTTAATATATATTTAATATATTTTTTTTTGGTGACATTGGCTAATTGAGTGACTGCTGATGCACAACCAAATTTCGAAATTGCGTCTTGTTTATTCTAACTCAACAGTAAATTGAGACCCCGAGTGAGATACAGCCTGGAATCGATAAATAAATTAATCACATCCAGCTGTGAATGGGAGTACCTTAGGGCAGTGCACAAATGGCCCAGCTTCGTCCGGGTTTGGCCGTCATTGTAAATAAGAATCTGTTCTTAACTGACTTTCCTAGTCAAATAAAGGTTACATTAAAAAAAAATAACATAATATTTTTATTTTTATTGTGAAATTGGTCCCTGGTCCTGCAAAAAGGGAGTCGGAGGGCATGCGTCCCGCGGGCTGCCAGATGTCTATCACAATCATGGGAATCTGGCAGCCCGCTGGTAGCATGCCCCCTCCCCCCCTCTTCTAGGTGTTGGCTAGAGTGCATCTGCCAATCCCAGAGTGGGTACATTGGCTATCTAAAGCAACATTTTCACATCAGTAGAATTTAACCTCCCCCCCACCAAAAAAACTCAGATAGACGTGTTTAATTTAGGACATCTGTTCCCAAGTATTCCCACGAATAAAAAGAGACGTGGTCGCGTCTCAATGTAATCAAGGTATGAAATTATTGTATTTGAAAAGAACAATCTCCTTTGGGGCTAGATGGTCAGTTTGCAGTGTAGGACTACCTACAAATTATTATAATTATGTTCCAGCCCCCCGGCCATTCACTCAAACAAAAAACGACATGCGTCTGAATCTAGTTGCCTAAATGCCTAGCCCTGGTATAAAAACTATTACATTTAGGTTGTGTAAAATGTTATTATTAACTAGCCTATAACAATTACAAAGATATTGGCATGGGAAAACAGAAATAGATCGAATATCAGCAACAACTTACCTTTTAGTGTCTGCTCTATACGTCGTGCAAGCGTACATTTTGACATTACTTTCACTTTTGTAGACTACAGCGCTTTTGTAGTTTAAACTGTCACCCCGGCCCTCCTCTTCTCCCTTGATGTGAACAAAAAGGGCCCTGTACCACTTGGACATTCTAGGGACTTGTTATGACCCCGGGGCAGTCTGCATTGAAACCTCAACGACCCTTTATGGCTCCACTAGGCTTCATTCACATATCGCCGAAAAAAATCCCCTTACACTGTGGACACTCAAAGCCTATACTTGGAAGCCTCGATTGCGTTAGTAACGGTTTCCGCAGGGGCGAATAATGCATGAAAGCCACACGGAATGATGATGAAATATGAATGTCTTTGAATGGAAATGATTCATTTGCAATACAAATATGATCATGTATTTTGTATCCCATTGTTATAACCTAATTCCTTTTTTTAAAATCACTATTGACTATGGATTATGTCATCTGTCGGGGGAGCAACTTCTCTGGTGACAAAAGTTAACAAATATCTTCACATAGTAGAGGAAGATGTGGAGTGGAGCTGCATGGGTGCTCTTTGATATCAGCTCATGCATGCTCAATGAATGACACACACACACAGTCATACTCACATGGAAAAGCACAACACAGAACCAATTAATTTGTTGCAATGTTGTTTATAGGCAGGATTTTTTTCCTATTGCCTGCATGTGCCTGCAGTATTTTTGGATACACCATTGCTACTGCCAGAACCAGCACCTGTCTCTAGACGCAATAGTGTGCACATGGTTCTTTCTTTTTTTTTTACCTGCAACGCATAGGGTCAATTCCTCCCACAATACCACCACCAGTGACTGCTGTCAAATCAAGGGAATTGATTCAGGCCTATATCTGGTTGGTAAATGTAGACCATTCATTCAACTAGGCCACTGGGCTGTTCAATTCCGGTCCTGGAGGGCCAACACGCTTCTGGTTTTTAATTGCACACACCTGGTGTCCCAGGTCTGAATCAGTCTCTGATTAGAAGGAGAAGATGAAACACAGAAGTGATTTGGCCTTCCAGGACCAACATTGAATAGCCCTGATGGAGCAATGCCCTAATCCAAGACTTGAAACTCAGCCCTTCTCCTGAGCGAGCTGAAATTGCCTTCCAACCAATCATTTCTGGATTTTCTTAAATCAGCAGCCAAGACAGCAGTCAACTTTGTCACAAACAGTACCTACTAGGCCATGAAAAGTATTCAATTCATACTACCATTACCATTGGTTAAAGGCATTTTTACAGTCACATTGACATTTAAATCATTCCTTAATATGCAAAATGACCGACAATAATATGAGCATCCTACTTACTATACATACAACAAACAAAAATCGTAAACATGGATTGGGTTCCATCCACCTAGCTTCTGAGCATCACATAGGCTACCTGCTGGCAGGTTTATGCTGGTGGGTGATAACATTGAACTAAAACCCAGACCCTGAAACAAAACGTAGACTCTGGCCGTTGTCTTTCAAATCGAAAAAGTGTATTTCTACGGGTGAGGGTGTTTAAAAACTAAAATGGACCTCGCCCGTAACCAACATGCATCTCAGAGTCGTTGTGCTGATCTAGGATCCATCCCTGTCCATATACTCTAATTATGATCTAAAAGGAAAAACTGTCCCTACATCAACACTCCTAATCTGAGATGGTTTATAAATACCCTGGTGATGATCCCAAGCCAAATAATTAAGAAGATATCCTGGACAGGGTTGGGATCAATTACATTTCAATAAAGTAAATTCAAAAGTGATTTTATATTAAAAAAGAACACACAGAACATTTTATTAAGAGCTTCTCCTTCTCTTATGTATTGAGAAATCATTGAAAAATCGAATTCAATAGTTTTTAATCGCTGAATTTGAATTTAATTCCTGAATTGATTGAATTGAAATTGACCCCAACCCTGCCCCTGAGATCTTATCCTAATTCACTGCAGCCGACCCATTCAGTTAGTGATCTACATTCACTTGAGAATAGAGTTAAACCAAAATTGCAAGTCAGTCCCGCTTCTTTAAACTTCCACTGCTTCTCCTATAGCTTTATGTTTAACTAGGGAAGTCTTTTTGAGGCCAACTTAAAAGGACTTTTCAATAAAATATTACAACTCTTTCCAACAGTAGTTCACATTCAAGATGATAAAATAGAAAAGAAAGCCATAATGGTGGGTTCACAAAGAAAGAAAAAAGTTATTGCCTACCATGACCCATGTTCTCTCTGTGGAGGTAACCTCCACTCATTCTCTTATCTTTCTGTGGAGATTTATCTCTCACTTTATCATCCCTCCTTCCCTAGCTCTCTGCCTTATCCTTGTTAGTTCCCTTGCTTCCTATTGCACTTCTCCATCGCTTCACCTCTCTCTTCCTCCATCCACCCCTCTATCTCTGAGCAGAAGGGAACATCTCTCATTTTCAGAATTCATCATTCTATCACACCGAATCTCTTAGGGATTTCTTTATACACAACCACGCTCAATAGAATATTATCCCACTATCAAAAAACGAAGTGAACCCCTACCCCCATCCCACCCCATGGTCCCTTCTTTCCCTGTAAGTGTTCACTGCTGTTTCTTGTCCTGGGCCTGTGGGTTCTCTGTCTTAGCTGGGGTAAGCACAGAGAGGAGGTCCAATAGAGCCCGACTGATCTGGGCCCCGAACCGGTGTGAGTCCTGAAAGAGAGAAAGAGGAGATACAATGATTTGACTCGGTTTATTTCTGGGGAGAAGGAGAAATATGATGTAAAAAGATGGAGAGAGACATATTTCGATTTTGGCTTTACGTATTGGGGGTTAAAGACTTGTACAGATAGAAGGGAGGGAGGGATAGATACAGTAGATGGAGAAGGGGAGATGAGAGAGAGAGGTCTTTATAAGGGCACATTCATAATGTTCAGCTGGCCATGCATGATTTGTGTCCGTTTAAAGAGAGACAAAATGTACAGCAGGTCAACGTTTCCATTTGCTATATGCATGTTAACATCGATCACCAATACATGAGTGTATAATGAGTGTATAATAAATACGAACTGTCTCAGAGAAGGAGTGCTTGCAGGATACATGGTAGTTGATCATGTCCTCTCCTACGATAATGTACGACACTCCGTAGCCATCGTCTGCCACCTGGAACAGAGGTAAGAAGTGAGATAAGTAGCAAAAGGATGTGTGTCTGTCTGCTTAGGGGTGTGTGTGTGTGTGTGTGTGTGTGTGTGTGCCTGCGTCGAGGTGTGTGTTTACTCACAGGGCCGAAGCCTCCGCCCAGGGATATAAAGTCTGGGTGGTTCTTCATGTCAAACAGCTCCAACTGCTGAACCGGAGTCTGACTGGTGGAGAGACGCCAGGGTTCCGACAACACCTAGATGGAGACACATGGAAGGATCTAGGTGTTGTTGGTTGGATCCCTAGCAGACGCTTTTAACCAAAGCGACTTAAGTATGGGTGGTCCGGGAATTGAACCCACTATCTTATTTCAGACACTACAGGCTCTTGACAGAACCTGACACACAAACACCAGGGCCCGAATAATGCAGGGGCTTACAGGGGCTGAAGTTTAGGAACCTCTTTACTTGGCAATTTGACTGTTAAGCTCAAGGTTACACTAGCAATGGCTGCCAGTCCTGGATTGAATGGGAACTGCCATCTATGGATTATATTTCTATGGGTTGATTGCAGCTGTCAAGTTTGCCTTTCTCAAAACTTCCAATTACAATGCGTGAAAAACGTACATTTTGGAAAGTAAATGCCTACTGCTGAAAGAACCAATAGAAATAGTTTTTTTCTCAACTTCCAAATTTGAGCAAAAAGCAGAACTGTTTTTCAAAGTAGCTTATCTTGAGATCTTAAAAATCTTTAAAAAAATTGAAATTATTTACATAAGTATTCAGACCGTTTGCTATGAGACTCGAAATTGAGCTCAGGTGCATCCTGTTCCCATTGATCATCCTTTCCAGAACTTGATTGGAGTTAAACTGTGGTAAATTCAATTGATTGATCTAGAAGAAAAAGTAACGCACACCTATATAGGCGAGGTGCTGGCTAGCGGAGTGGAAAACTTAAAAATAAAGAAAAGCCGCACACTCTAGGAGCTCAGATGCAAAAAATATTTATGTCCAACGTTTCGACAGGCAAGCTGTCTTCATTCAATTGATTGGACATGATTTGGAAAGGCACACACCTGTCTATATAAGGTCCCATTGTTCACAGTGCATGTCAGAGCAAAAACCAAGCCGCGAGGTTGAAGGAATTGTCCGTAGAGTTCTGAGACAGGATTGTGTCGAGGCACAGATCTGTGGAAGGGTACCAAAACATTTCTGCAGCATTGAAGGACCCCAACAACACAGTGTACTCCATCATTCTTAAATGGAAGAAGTTTGGAACCACCAAGACTCTTCCTAGAGCTGACCGCCCAGCCAAACTGAGCAATCGGGGGAAAAGGGCCTTGGTCAGAACCCGACGGTCACTCTGACAGAGCGCCAGAGTTCCTCTGCGGGGATGGGAGAACCTTCCAGTAGGACAACCATCTCTGCAGCACTCCACCAATTAGGCCTTTATGGTAGAGTGGCCAGACGGAAGCCACTCCTCAGTAAAAGACACATGACAGCCCACTTGGAGTTTGAAAAAATGCACCTAAAGGACTCTCAGACCATGAAAAAGGTTGAACTCTTTCGCCTGAATGCCAAGCGTCACATCTGAAGGAAACCTGGCACCATCCTTACGGTGAAGCATGGTGCTGGCAGCATCATGCTGTGTGGATGTTTATCAGCGGCAGGGACTGAGAGACTGGTCAGGGTTGAAGGAAAAATGAACAGAGCAAAGTACAGAGACATCCTTTATGAAAACCTGCTCCAGAGCGCTCCGGACCTCAGACTGGGGCGAAGGTTCACCTTCCAACAGAACAACGACCCTAAGCACACAGCCAAGACAACGCAGGAGTGGCTTTGGGACAAGTCTCTGAATGTCCTTGAGTGGCCCAGCCAGAGCCCGGACTTGAACCCTATCTAACATCTCTGGAGAGACCTGAAAATAGCTGTGCAGCGACGCTCCCCATCCAACCTGACAGAGTTTGAGAGGATCTGCAGAGAAGAATGGGAGATATTCCACAAATACAGGTGTGCCAAGCTTGTAGCGTCATACCCAAGAAGACTCAAGGCTGTAATCGCTGCCAAAGGTGCTTCAACCAAATACTGAGTCAAGGGTCTGAATACTTATGCAAATGTGATAAGTTTTGTACTTTTAATACATTTGCAAAAATGTCTAAAAACAGTTTTTGCTTTGTCATTATGGGGCATTGTGTGTAGATTGACGAGGGGGGAAAAAAACTATTTCATCCATTTTAGAATAAGGCTGTATCCTAATATTGTACTGTCTGTCTCTTCATTGGCCTGGCCTGGGATATTGTTTGCATTCAAGACCAGGTCGTTTTTATTGATCTCCGTTTGTCAGTGTCAGAGTAGCCACTCATTTTGGTCATTTGTGTAGTATTAAACATATTCTGCTTATGTCATGTAAATTATGTATAATTGCATGAAATGCGTTTATCATAAGCCAATTTTCTGGAGACCCTGCTAAAAACATTTCCCCATGTGTGGAAATTCTAAAAACGCCAATTAGGGTTTCATAATAAAGGGTATTTTACTTCAACAGTAAACTGCTACTGAAGTTAACGAATTGCATCTCTGTGTGCAGATTCGTTTACAGAAAATGGGGGTGTGCCGGGAAGGGGGATACTGTTCTTGCTAGCATGTTAGCACCTACCTCTGTTAGGAACGGTGACTCCACCCCCAGGTATTTAGACACCACGTATAGGCAGAAGAGGTGTCTGTCAATGCCGGACCCTGTCATGGCCAATCGGTAGAGGTTCTGGTGCTTCTCAGCAGCCAATCGGAACAGCTGCCTGCAGTGCTCCAGCCCCTGTAATAAGATAACCTGTCTGTTATAAGCAAGATAGGATGAATTATGATTACAGTTGATGGTAGTAGTGGGGCGAAAGAGGTTACTAAAAAACTAAATGTGTAATATGAGAGTGAAACCCCCATAAGAGGTTAATGTACGTATTTATGGCATGAAACTGGTTCCGCTAGGCTAGGAGATTATTATAGAGTTAATCCTCATTATTTTAATGGATTTATGTTACTGGATTACTGGAGAATTTTCTTTCTTTAGTTGAGAATGTAGTAGTTTAACTCAGAGGTGCAGATAATGGAGTTAAGTGCAGTTATTCATCAGGTATGAACAAATCTGTCATAAACCTGGAGCTAGATATTGCAATTGAGATCATGAATTTTCAAACATTTGGTGAAAAATGTATAGTTCCATGAGACAAGTATCAATGTAGAGAACATTACTTCTAAAATGAGCTAATAGGATTGAATACATGCTGTGCTAACTGGACATAATCATCACCTAGATCCCAAATGTAATGTATTAGCATCCTATTGATGAAATATACAGTACCAGTCAAAAATGTGGACACACCTAATCATTCATAAAAATCTATTTAGATTTGTTTAACACTTTCTGGGTTACAATATGATTACACGTGTTATTTCATAGTTTTGATGTCTCCACTATTACTCTACAATGTACAAATAAAGAAAGACCCTTGAATGAGTAGGTGTGTCCAAACTTTTGACTGGTACTGTATGTCCCAAAAAACTTGTAACAACACAGTGAACATAATGTTTTCCTACCGGTTAAGGAAACATGGGGTTACCTGCCAACTGGGAAATGGCGGCAATGATTTTGCACTGGCACATCGCCACAGTTAAATGACTGCAGAGGAAACACTGGCGTGAAGCACAACAGTCTTGCATTGCACTCATCTCAATATCTGCAGTGCTGCTCGTGCCAACGTCATATCGCTGAGCCCACTTTAACGGAGAGTCAAAGAAGGGCTAATATTTTTCGCCTCGACATATGTATATTGCACATGTCAATGTCACAATTTCTATTTGAATTCAATTAATCTTATAGCCGTAAGAGTAATCAGTGTCTGGAGAAAAAATGCAAATCCATTTGAGTGAAACCCGTTTCTTCCTAAATGACCTTATTTAATACTGGAGTGAAATCTGTTTCACTATCAAGTGTGAACAAATTCATTCTGAAGTGACTGCGACTCAGCATCAATAACACAGTAAAACCTGTGAAACCTATTTTCACTGAGCCACTAGGAAGGTTCTAGAAGAACTTATGAGCACCATTAAAACCCAATCAGTAAGCCTACCTCTCCGCTCTCCACAGCTTTGACAAAGGCACAGCCCTCATTGGAGCAGGATCGTACAGTCTCAGTTCTTCCCTCTCGGAACAGCCGTGTCATGGAGGCCTCGTAGGTGAGGCAAAACGTCTTACGATCCTGGGAGACAAAGGGTAAAGGGAACATTATTAGTATAATTATCTGAAATTATCAGTATTCTTCTCAATGTTCATGGATGGTAATAATTCATGTATTTTTTTTCAAACCTTGTACAGCTCAGCATACTGCACACCATTTAATTACACGGCAATCGCCAATTTCCGTGGTAGCCTACTCTAATTCCATTCCTAGTTGCAAGATAACTAAAATAACGTTATTGTATTATAACACATAATAATTTTATGTATTATTGTATTATAATTTTATTCCGTTGTAGTAGTCTAGTAATGTTAGCAACCTCTTAAACAAACACCTGTGTATTATGTAAGAGTAGGAGAGGAATTATCGTTTCCTTGTCAGAAGGGAAGGAAAGAGACTTTTAGTAGAAGTCACTGACACCAGTGGCATGACTCAACTCGTATCTGGTCTTTCCAAAAATTCCTAACAGTTTGACATCTTGTTTGAATAGTGAAAGGGGATAGAACTGGGGAAGATACCATGTCAAGTGGTATTAGTAGGGAGCTGGCAGAGAAGGATTCAGAAGGTACAGTTGAAGTCTGAAGTTTACATACACTTAGGAGTCATTAAAACTCATTATTCAACCACTCCACAAATGTTTTGTTAACAAACTATAGTTTTGGCAAGTCTGTTAGAACATCTATTTTGTGCATGACACAAGTAATTTTTCCAACAATTGTTTACAGACAGATTATTTCACTTATAATTCACTATCACAATTCCAGTGGGTCAGAAGTTTACATACACTAAGTTGACTGTGCCTTTAAACAGCTTGGAAAATTCCAGAAAATTAGGTAATGGCTTTAGAAGCTTCTGCTACGTTAATTGACATCATTTGAGTCAATTGGTGTACCTGTGGATGTATTTCAAGGCCTACGTTCAAACTCAGTGCCTCTTTGCTTGACATCATGGAAAAATCTAAAAGAAATCAGCCAAGACCTCAGAAAAACAATTGTAGACCTCCACAAGTCTGGTTCATCCTTGGGAATGAATTCCAGAACAACAGCAAAGGACCTTGTAAAGATGCTGGAGGAAACGGGTACAAAAGTATCTATATCCACAGTAAAACGGGTCCTATGTCGACATAACCAGAAAAGGCCACTCAGCAAGGAAGTAGCCACTGCTCCAAAAACGCCATAAAAAAGCCAGACTACGGTTTGCAACTGCACATGGGGACAAAGATCGTACTTTTTGGAGAAATGTCCTCTGGTCTGATGAAAT
Organism: Brachymystax lenok tsinlingensis; assembly: GCA_030435695.1. Classification (NCBI taxonomy): domain Eukaryota; kingdom Metazoa; phylum Chordata; class Actinopteri; order Salmoniformes; family Salmonidae; genus Brachymystax; species Brachymystax lenok. The sequence goes on along the minus strand of CM059791.1, from coordinate 96,383,149 downwards.
AAAAATAGAACTGTTTGGCCATAATGACCATCGTTATGTTTGGAGGAAAAAGGGGGATACTTGCAAGCCGAAGAACACCCTCCCAACCGTGAAGCACGGGGGTGGCAGCATCATGTTGTGGGGGTGCTTTGTTGCAGGAGGGACTGGTGCACTTCACAAAATAGATGGCATCTTGAGGAAGGAAAAGTATGTGGATATATTGAAGCAACATCAAGACATCAGTCAGGAAGTTAAAGCTTGGTTGCAAATGGGTCTTCCAAATGGACATTGACCCCAAGCATACTTCCAAATTTGTGGCAAAATGGCTTAAGGACAACAAAGTCAAGGTATTGGAGTGGCCATCACAAAGCCCTGACCTCAATCCTATAGAAAATGTGTGGTCAGAACTATTAGATTACATCATGTCAGTAGGGACCAGTGACTTCACTTTTGAGTTCCATTTTGTAGTGTCCGACATCTTTAAGGAACGCGCATTCTGGCGCAACTAGTCTGGTCAACGATGGCAAACAAGATATCTTGACAAGATTGAAAGACTCGGTGGTGATCCATATCTCGCTCCTAGCGAGCTTTTCACAGCACCTAAAATCGGAAGAAAATCCCTCATACCATGGATGTAGCTAGCTAACATTAATGTGTCATTACTAACATAGCTACTAGCAAGGTAGCTAACTCGACCTTTTCTGACATAAACAGCCTGCTTAGCTTGTTTCATTTACCCTAAAGTTGCAGGCATGCCCCTAAATTAAACCTGTAGATCAGCATGTTTCTCTGCGGTTGCTACTTTTGATCACTGGAGATTACTGCATTGAGTCGCTGCTTCGTGAAAACTTCTAACAATGTCAGCTAGATACTAATTTAGCAAGAGAAAAGCTTTTGTGGGAAGAATTCCAACATTGTGTGTGACGCACCGGGTTAGCAGCATCCCTTTGGTTTCATGTGAAGTATAACGGGCTGGCTAGCTCTTTCTTAGGTACTGCTGGACAAATCATGCTAGCTTTCATGACATTGTCAAACTTCATAAGTACTGCCCATTGGTGCAATAAACACCTTAGTTAGATGTAAAATGGTAGGACTAAGACAGATGTATTGCTTTAGCGTTGATTCATTCAGTGTGTTTTAGGCAATGGGACCGCGATGGATGACGGAGTTCTAAATAACTTCAGAACACTTGGAATCTATGAATAGGCATAGAGGGTCTTCTCAATGTTGTATATACAGTGCATTCGGGAAATATTCAGACCCCTTGACTTTTTCCACATTTTGTTAGCTTACAGCCTTATTCTAAAATTGATTAAATGTCCCCCCCCCCTCATCAATCTACACACAATACTCCATAATGACACAGCAAAAACCGTTTAGTCATTTTTGATAACTTATTAAACAGAAATATCACATAAGTATTCAGACCCTTTACTCAGTACTCTGTTGAAGCACCTTTGGCAGCAATTACAGCCTTGAGTCTTCTTGGGTATGACGCTACAAGCTTGGGACACCTGTATTTGGGGAGTTTCTACCATTCTTCTCTGCAGATCCTCTCAAGCTCTGTCAAGTTTGATGGGGAGCATTGATGCACAGCTATTTTCAGGTCTCTCCAGAGATGTTGGCTGGGCCACTCAAGGACATTCAGAGACTTGCCCCAAAGCCACTTCCGCATTATCTTGGCGGTGTGCTTAGGGTCGTTGTCCTGTTGGAAGTAGAACCTTCGCCCCAGTCTGAGGTCCGGAGAGCTCGGGAGCAAGGATCTCTCTGTACTTTGCTCTGTTAAATCTTTACCTCGATTCTGACTAGTCTCCCAGTCCCTGCTGCTGAAAAACATCCATGCAGCATGATGCTGCTACCCCCATGCTTCACCGTAGGGATGGTGCCAGGTTTCCGCCAGACATGACGCATGGCATTCAGGCCAAAGAGTTCAATCTTGGTTTCATCAGACCAGAGAATCTTGTTTCTCATGATCTGAGAGTAAGTGCCTTTTGGCAAACTCCAAGCGGTTTTCATATGCCTTTTACTGAGGAGTGGCTTCCGTCGGGCCACTCTACCATAAAGGCCTGATTGGTGGAGTGCAGCAGAGATGGTTGTCCTTCTGGAATGTACTCCCATCTTCACGAAGGAACTGTCAGAGTGACCATCGGGTTCTTGGTCACTTCCCTGACCAAGGCCCTTCGCCCCCAATTGCTCCGTTTGGCTGGGCAGCCAGCTCTAGGAAGAGTCTTGGTGGTTCTAAACTTCTTCCATTTAAGACTGATGGAGGCCACTGTGTTCTTGGGGACCTTCACTAATGCAGACATTTTTTGAAACCCTTCCCCAGATCTCAGAGCTCTATGAACAATACATTTTCTTTGCTCTGATATGCACTGTCAACTGTGGGAACTTATATAGACAGGTGTGTGCCTTCAAGGGGTCTAAATACTTCCCAAAGGCACTGTATGTTCTAGAAATGTCCTGCTTACCCCGTAGTAAGCTAGATGCAGAGCAAGCTGAATGAAGGATATCCCCTCTAACTCTAGCCAGGCACGTGCACAGATCGACCAGTGACCGAGCACCTGCCCTTTTGCCCGCCTATTAAAAAGTGCCCTCGTAGCCTGGTGGAATTTTTTAGTGCACATCAAACTAGCTAATTTCATAAGCTGCTTGAATCCCAGCAAATACCCCCTCCGCCGCCCCCAAGAGCACCAGCACCCCCAATGGTCTGTGCACGTCCCTGAAGCTAGTTGCAGAGCCAACCGATTGAAGGACATTCCCTTTAACTCACCCTGTAGTAAGCTAGCTGCAGAGCCAACTGAATGAAGGCGTCTGGGCTGATCTTCAGCTTTTTGATGCGTCCCTTCCCAAAGTCCCTGAAGGGGAAGACATGACAGTCCACATCGTCAGCTAGGGCCTGTGCCACAGACAGAGAGATGGACACCTGCTCCTGAACCTGAGGAGAGAAAGGTGGAGGGGTGAGGGGAGGAAACACTTAAAAGCTTGTTCATTTTTATTAGTTATTTTTCATTAAGACCTCTTTCATAATGTAATTCTATCTAGACACATATTGGTAACTCAGGGTACCACATGAGGGAGGAGGATGTCTTCCCTGTAACGCACAGCGTTGAGATTGCCTGCAATGCGTTCTTGCTGTAACTCGGGCAGTTGTTGTTGCCATCCTGTACCTGGTGTGATGTTCGGATGTACCGATCCTGTGCAGGTGTTATTACATGTGGTCTGCCACTGCGATGGCGATCAGCTGTCTGTCCTGTCTCCCTGTCTTAGGCGTCTCACAGTACGGACATTGCAATCTATTGCCCTGGCCACATCTGCAGTCCTCATGCCTCCTTGCAGCATGCCTAAGGCACGTTCACGCAGATGAGCAGGGACCCTGGGCATCTTTCTTTTGGTGTTTTTAAGAGTCAGTAGAAAAGCCTCTTTAGTGTCCAAAGTATTCATAACTGTGACCTTAATTGCCTACCGTCTGTAAGCTGTTAGTGTCTTAATGATTCATTAATTGTTTATGGTTCATTGAACAAGCATGGGAAACAGTGTTTAAACTCTTTACAATGAAGATCTGTGAAGTTATTTAGAATTTTACGAATTATCTTTGAAAGACAGGGTCCTGAGTTTACATTTACATTACATATTATCCAGAGCGATTTACAGTCGAGAGTGGATACATTTCATACTTTCTTTCTCCGTACTGGTCCTAATATTCTGCCTCTGTCTCAGCTCTTCAATAATAAGGCCAAAGAGTCCCGAGAGAGAGAGAAAGACAGCGAGAGATCAAGAAAGATGAGAGAATGCAGAAAAACAAATCCATGCTCTTGTCACTTCTAGATTAGACTACTGCAATGCTCTACTCTGCAGCTACCTGGATAAAGCACTAAATAAACTTCAGTTACAGCTCCTAGAATATTGACTAGAACCAAAAAATGTGATCATATTGCTCCAGTGCTAGCATGTCTACATTGGCTTCCTGTTAAGGCTAGGGCTGATTTCAAGATTATACTGCTAACCTACAAAGCATTACATGGACTTGCTCCTACCCATCTCTCTGATTTGGTCCTGCCATACATACCTACACATACGCTATGGTCACAAGACGCAGGCCTCCTTATTGTCCCTAGAATTTCTAAGCAAACAGCTGGAAGCAGGGCTTTCTCCTATAGAGCTACATTTTTATGGAATGGTCTGCCTATCCATGTGAGAGACGCAGACTCGGTCTCGACCTATAAGTCTTTATTGAAGACTGATCTCTTCAGTAGGTCCTATGATTGAGTGTAGTCTGGCCAGGGGTGCAAAGGTGAACGGCAAGGCACTGGAATGACGTGAGGTGAGGGACATCTTCGTGATCAATACTATACTCATCCTTGTCTCAGGGTAGTAAGTTGGTCTGTTGCTATCCCTCTAGTGGTGTGGGGGCTGTGCTTTGTCAAAATGGATGGGGTTATATCCTGCCTGGTTGGTGGTATCGTCAGACCGGGCCAGAGTGTCCCCCCGACCCCCCGTCTCAGTATCTATGCTGCAATAGTCTATGTGCCGGGGGGCTAGGGTCAGTCTGTCCTATCTGGTGTAATTCTCCTGTATTAAGTATGCACCCTCAAATCCCCCCCCAAGATACGGCATTTGTATAAATAGATCATGACAAGATGCATATATTTCATTCTAGTGGGAGAGGGCTCAAGTGACTTTTCTGACTAGCGAATTGAAACTTTTAAATGAAAAATAGCCTAGTTAATTTATGAAGTGGAAAAAGTAGCTGGCTGAAAATGAGGGTTTGGCTAATAACTAACTACAGTGAGGGAAAAAAGTATTTGATCCCCTGCTGATTTTGTACGTTTGCCCACTGACAAAGAAATTATCAGTCTATAATGTTAATGGTAGGTTTATTTGAACAGTGAGAGACAGAATAACAAAAAAATCCAGAAAAACGCATGTGAAAAATGTTATAAATTGATTTGCATTTTATTGAGGGAAATAAGTATTTGACCCCCTCTCAATCAGAAAGATTTCTGGCTCCCAGGTGTCTTTTATACAGGTAACAAGCTGAGATTAGGAGCACTCTAGAGTGTGCTCCTAATCTCAGCTTGTTACCTGTATAAAAGACACCTGTCCAAAGAAGCAATCAATCAATCAGATTCCAAACTCTCCACCATGGCCAAGACCAAAGAGCTCTCAAAGGATGTCAGGGACAAGATTGTAGACCTACACAAGGCTGGAATGGGCTACAAGACCATCAACAAGCAGCTTGGTGAGAAGGTGACAACAGTTGGTGCGATTATTCGCAAATGGAAGAAACACAAAAGAACTGTCAATCTCCCTCGGCCTGGGGCTCCATGCAAGATCTCACCTCGTTTAGTTGCAATGATCATGAGAATGGTGAGGAATCAGCCCAGAACTACACGGGAGGATCTTGTCAATGATCTCAAGGCAGCTGGGACCATAGTCACCAAGAAAACAATTGGTAACACACTACGCCGTGAAGGACTGAAATCCTGCAGCACCCGCAAGGTCCCCCTGCTCAAGAAAGCACATATACATGCCCGTCTGAAGTTTACCAATGAACATCTGAATGATTCAGAGGACAACTGGGTGAAAGTGTTGTTGTCAGATGAGAACAAAATGGAGCGCTTTGGCATCAACTCAACTCGCCGAGTTTGGAGGAGGAAGAATGCTGCCTATGACCCCAAGAACACCATCCCCACCGTCAAACATGGAGGTGGAAACATTATGCTTTGGGGTGTTTTTCTGCTAAGGGACAGGACAACTTCACGCATCAAAGGGACGATGGGCGGGGCCATGTACCATCAAATCTTGGGTGAGAACCTCCTTCCCTCAGCCAGGGCATTGAAAATGGGTCGTGGATGGGTATTCCAGCATGACAATGACCCAAACACACGGCCAAGGCAACAAAGGAGTGGCTCAAGAAGAAGCACATTAAGGTCCTGGAGTGGCCTAGCCAGTCTCCAGACCTTAATCCCATAGAAAATCTGTGGAGGGAGCTGAAGGTTCGAGTTGCCAAACGTCAGCCTCGAAACCTTAATGACTTGGAGAAGATCTGCAAAGAGGAGTGGGACAAAATCCCTCCTGAAATGTGTGCTAACCTGGTGGCCAACTACAAGAAACGTCTGACCTCTGTGATTGCCAACAAGGGTTTTGCCACCAAGTACTAAGTCATGTTTTGCAGAGGGGTCAAATACTTATTTCCCTCATTAAAATGCAATTCCATTTATAAAAATTTTCACATGCGTTTTTCTGGATTTTTTTGTTGTTATTCTGTCTCTCACTGTTCAAATAAACCTACCATTAAAATTATAGACTGATAATTTCTTTGTCAGTGGGCAAACGTACAAAATCAGCAGGGGATCAAATACTTTTTTCCCCTCACTGTAGATGCGTCAGGTCAGCTGGCACAGATATTCCAATGGAAGTTTGGTTCCCAGGGGTTGAGTCAGGCTGAGAACCAGGTTTCGGTTTTCTAGACAAACACTCACTTGTTATCTTTTAAAAAAAATCATTAGTTTAAGGACCAGCCACGACACCCTGGCCTAAACCTGTTACATAAGCGGTGTGCGTGTGTGCCTGTGTGATAATGGAAACCCCCTGTGAGTTTGAGAAGAACCACACATCCTTCCGATTTGCATACAGTAAAATTTACATTATGATGTTTTAATGACGGCCTTTCTAGTGGTCCAGAAAGACTGCCACTGACGGTAACTTATCACTGCTGTTAGAGGACATAGAAAACCTTGTAGGCTTTTTGAAGTGGCATCTTTATTTGATTACTCCGAGTTAATGGTGTCTTATTTGGCAGACCCCGGTGCAGGTTAGTTCTGAAGAATTTGTTGTCATCGAAATTTACCTGGCTAAAAGGTGAGCCACATTCGTATGACTGGTTATCCAGAGTTGAACTGGGAGTTGAATAAAGTCACCTCACTAACTCCTAAAACCCGATTTGTAGGATACTCCTCTGTTCTTCTCCTTGGGTTGAAAACTGGCAGCCACTCCTGAAGAGCAATGGAGCTCAAACAAAGTGGAGTAGACTTGAGCATGAACAACAACATTCAGTAAAGCCAATGCTTCAGGTCTGTTGCATCGTAGACATTACTATCGAGAGTATTTTGCTGTGGAGTGGCATGACACACAAGTACTTAAGAGTTTGATCCAACCAGCCAGGGCAGACTAGACCAGTTAACCACGTGATTTCCATTTTCAGTTCAGAGACCAAGGCTGCTTCCAACAACAAGAAAGAGGAGGAGACAGGGAGATGAAGGGGAGAAGAGGAAAGCATACTGTAGGGAGAGGAGGAAGGGGTAAGAGGAAGGAATAAAATAATGAGCGGTACAAATAAGGGGAATTTGAGAAAGGGAAGCCCTCATGGAGCAGACAGTTTGAGAGTTGAGACAACAAAGAGGAAATGAAAGAACAGAGAGAGGGAGAACAGATGAAGAAAGAGTTGGTCGTGGCATAAAGTCCAGATGAGTGAGCAAAAGAAGAGAAAATGCCTCGTCTCAGTGGGGGATGCAATGCGGTTCGAATAGACCTTTGAGCCTATGTGATGTTCAGATGCACCTGTGTGTGTGTGTTCTGTTATCAATGTGACGGCTTCCCTATTATAATAAGCATAGAAATGCTGCAAGAAAGTTGGCGCATGTAATAATTAACAGGGGCAAAGTCCACCAAAACTCCTCGGTCATTAGGCCACCAGGCTGTGTGTGTGTGTGTGTGTGTGTGTGTGTGTGTGTGTGTGTGTGTATATTATCTATACTACCGGTCAAAAGCTTTAGAACGCCTACTCATTCAAGGATTTTTCTTTATTTTTACTATTTTCTACATTGTAGAATAATAGTGAAGACATCAAAACTATGAAATACCACAAATGGAACCATGTAGCCACAAAAAAAGTGTTAAATATAAAATATATTTAGATTTGTTTGAGATTCTTCAAATAGCCACCCTTGGCCTTGATGAAAGATTTGCACACGCTTGGCATTTTCTCAACCAGCTTTTCCAACAGTCTTGAAGGAGTTCCCACATATGCTGAGCACTTGTTGGCTGCTTTTCCTTCACTCTGCGGTCCAACTATTCCCAAACCATCTCAATTTGCTTGAGTTTGGGGGATTAAGGAGGCCAGGTCATCTGATGCAGCACACCATCTCTCTCCTTCTTGGTAAAATAGCCCTTACACAGCCTGGAGGTGTGTTGTGCCATTGTCCTGTTGAAAAACAAATGATAGTGGGACTAAGTTCAAACCAGATGGGATGGCGTGTTGCTGCAGAACGCTGTGGTAGCCATGCTGGTTGTGTGCCTTGAATTCTAAATAAAATCACAGACAGTGTCACCAGCAAAGCACTCCCACACCGTAACACCTCCTACATGCTTTACGATGGGAAATACAGATGCGGAAATCATCCATTCATCCACACCGCATCTCACAAAGACACGATGGTTGGAACCCAAAAAATATCAAATTTGGACTCCAGACCAAAGGACACATTTCCGCCAGTCTAATGTCCATTGCTCGTGTTTCTTGGCCCAAGCAAGTCTCTTTTTCTTATTGGTGTCCTTTAGTGGTTTCTTTGCAGCAATTCGACCACAAAGGCCTGATTCACACAGTCTCTCTGAACAGTTGATGTTGAGATGTGTCTGTTACTTGAACTCTGTGAAGCATTTATTGGGCTGCAATTTCTGAGACTGGTAACTCTAATGAACTTATCCTCTGCAGCAGAGGTAACTCTGGGTCTTCCATTTCTGTGACTGTCCTCATGAGAGCCAGTTTCCTCACAGCGCTTGATGGTTTTTGCGACTGCACTTGAAGAAACTTTCAAAGTTCTTGAAATGTTCTGTATTGACTGACCGTCATGTCTTAAAGTAATGATGGACTGTCGTTTCTCTTTGCTTATTTGAGAGGTTCTTGCCATAATATGGACTTGGTCTTTTATCAAATAGGGCTATCTTCTGTATACCATCTCTACCTTGTCACAACACAACTGATTGACTCAAATGCATTAAGAATAAATTCCACAAATTAACTTTAAGAAGGCACACCTGTTAATTGAAATGCATTCCAGGTGACTACCTCATGAAGCAGGTTGAGAGAATGCCAAGAGTGTGCAAAGCTGTCATTAAGGCAAAGGATGGGTATGTGAATAATCTCAAATCTATTTTCATTTGTTTAACAAAAACAAAAGTGTTACTACATGATTCCATATGTGATATTTCATATTTTTTATGTCTATACTATTATTCTACAATGTATAAAATAGTACAAATAAAGAAAAACCCTTGAATGAGTAGGTGCTCTACATTGTTTGACCGGTAGTGTATGTAAAATTCTGAGCTCTGTAACTGTCAACCAGTCAGTCAGTCAGCCAGTCAGCCAGTCATAGCTGCACATTGAGGTAATTTCCAGGAGTGGAACTCCCCAGCGTTCCCACAGACAGGCAGTTAACACAGTAGAGGCCATGGGAGGAAAGCACTGCACTGCTGAGGTTGAAGTAGGTAGAGAAGGTGGAGATATACAGTGCCTTCGGAAAGTATTCAGACCCCACATTTTGTTACGTTACAGCCTTATTCTAAAATGTATTAAATATTTTTTTTAAATCCAGAAATCTACTAACAATACCCCATAATGACAGAGTTTCATAGCAAAGGGTCAGAATACATACATAAATAATAAAAAAAAGATTAATTAAGTATGTATTCAGACCCTTTGCTTTGAGACTCAGGCGCATCCTGTTTCCAATTCAATTGAATTCACCTCTGGTAAATTCAATTGATTGGACATAATTTGGAAAAGAACACACCTGTCTATATAAGGTGCCACATGTGACAGCGCATGTCAGAGCAAAAACCAAGCCATGATGTCGAAGAAATTGTCCGTAGAGCACCAAGACAGGATTGTGTCGAGTCACAGATCTGGGGAATGGTATAAAAAAAATGTCTGAAGCCATGAAGGTCACTAAGAACACAGTTGCCTCCATCATTCCTAAATGGAAGAAGTTTGGAAACACCAAGACTCTTCCTAGAGCTAACCGCCCGGCCAAACTGAGCAATCGGGGGAGAAGGGCCTTGGTCAGGTATGTGACCAAGAACCCGACGGTCACTCTGACAGAGCGCCAGAGATCCTCGGCGGTGATGGGAGAACCTTCCAGTAGGACAACCATCTCTGCAGCACTCCACCAATCAGACCTTTATGGTAGAGTGGCCAGACAGAAGCCACTACTCAGTAAAAGGCACATGACAGCCCGCTTGGAGTTTGCCAAAAGGCACCTAAAGACTCTCAGACCATGAGAAACAAGATTCTCTGGTCTGTTAAAACCAAGATTGAACTTTGTCCTGAATGCCAAGTGTCACGTCTGGAGGAAACCTGGCTCCATCCCTACGGTGAATCATGGTGGTGGCAGCATCATGCTGTGGGGATGTTGTTCAGCGGCAGGGACTGGGGGACTAGTCAAGATCAAAGCAAAGATGAATTGAGCAAAACACAGAGAGATCCTTGATGAAAACCTGCTCCAGAGCGCTCAGGACCTCAGACTGGGCGAAGGTTTTCTACAGGACAACAAATCTAAGCACACAGCCAAGACAACGCAGGAGTGGCTTCGGGACAAGTCGCTGAATGTCCTTGAGTGGCCCAGCCAGAGCCCGGACTTGAACCCGATCAAACATCTCTGGAGAGACCTGAAAATAGCTGTGCAGCAATGCTCCCCATTCAACCTGACAGAGCTTGAGAGGATCTGCAGAGAAAAATGGGAGAAACTCCCCAAATACAGGTGTGCCAACCTTGGCGTCATACCCAAGAAGACTCAAGGCTGTAATTGATGCTAAATGTATTTCAACAAAGCACTGAGTAAAGGGTCTGAATACATACGTAAATGTGATATTTCAGTTATTTATATTTAATACAATTACAAACATTTCTCAAAACTTGTTTTTGCTTTGTCATTATGGGGTATTGTGTGTAGATTAATGTGGAAAATAACAATTGAATACATTTGATAATAATGCTGTAACATCACAAATTGTGAAAGAAAGTCAAGGGGTCTGAACACTTTCCGAATGCACTGTAGGCGGTAGAGTGGAGGGATTTTCCCCGACTGTCCGACTGTTGTGGGTCGGTAGAAACAGAGGAGGAAACGGAAAACTCCAACCGCAACAAACAGACAGAGAGAGAGAGAGCGCGCGAGAGATGCCACTTCTCTCAGATGAAAGTAAAGAAACTGATGAAAGATAAAAAGAGAAGGCCTTTCATCTAGGGCTGTGGTGGTCATGACATTTTGGCAGCCCGTTATTTGCATGCAACCATCACCTCAGAAAGCACTGTCCATTTTGTTTTGTTCGGCTTTGAAACAACATCCCCTCGGCCATGTTTTCCACTCAGTTTCAACCGGTTTGTGAACTTTCTTCAAATTGCTCAATCACAGTGAGGCGAGTTTTAAAAGCACCTCCCGTTTTGAGGATGTGTTTGATGTGATTTTGGATTGCATTTGAATTGATGTCAGAGTGGTTAAAGGGAAAAGAACCCTGAATACCAGTCCATTAGTGACCTCGTGATCATTAGCGAGTTGGGTACTACCAACGCATGGCCAGACTGCATAAAAAGGAGATTACCGTGTCTCAACGGCCACATTGAATTTTACAACGGTCATGACTCATGATTGCCGGTGTGGCGGTCAGTCACCGCAACAGCCCTACTTTCACCCAATCGTGGCTTACGGAGGTCATGCTTAACACTGCATCATATTTTGACTAACATATTAAAGTTAAGCCACTGAATTGGTTCCTCGACATGTATTCATCGTGGTTCACGACTGTCAATGGACATTATGTCTTAAAGAAAGAGGAGAGGGAACTGGACAAATGTTGTCAGGGTGTTTCAAGTGACACTAAACACGGACACGCTTCCCTCCCAAAGGATGTCTGAGGCAGGGTTTCCATTAGCAGGCAATTGACTTGGAAAAAATAAATCCCATTGCTTTTTCGATTGATGAATAAAAAGGATCATTTTGCAGTCAATGGAAATAAATTTGACCGGTAAAGAGTATTGGTCTATAGGTTAATTTGCCTTATTTTGTGGAATAAAAATTGGACTCTGTATTTTCGTTAGTTAGCATACAGAGCCTATTTTGAGCGGGATTTCTCCTGCACCTCCTCAGCTGGTGCACGATTAAAAAGAGCTACTGGTAATTGAAGCATGCCTCCCATTCACCATTCAATTGCAGGCAACAGGCTATCAGCGCTTCACCCACCCCTTTACAATGTGAGCTGGAGGCAGTATGCATTTTGAAAACATACTCAATAAACCTGAATGTTTGATTTCATATTACGAGGCATCGTTTACCTTGCTTCCAATTAGCATATAGGCAAAATCCGACCATGAAAACGTGGAGGCAATTTAATAGGTGGCGTTGTGGGGAAGCTTACAATTTATCCTACAATTTTTACCGATCTGAGTGACAGTTATGACGTACATATGCAGATTTTCGTGGAACAGCTTCATTTCAATACTGTTTCTGTTTCTTAAAACCATGACAACATTTTTTAAAGTCACTCTGCCATACGATACACCGTGATCCATTGGCCACTAAAGAAATGAGTGCATGGAACTCATAGCTAATACAGCAGTAGGCCCATAACTTCCATTTCTCTTTCACACTGAGGATTGGTGATTATCAAGGCGGAGATTGGAAGATTTTTCAAATAGCTTACTGTGAGGAATTATAGTTTTAATATATTATCATTCGCAATGATGTAAAATACACTTTCCTACATTTCCGTGCAGCAGGCTAGGTACTTCTATGCGTGCTCAAGGCGTGTTCCCTCAACATTACCAGGACATAGAAACCAGATACATACTCATTGCTCACATGGAGCATTCCAAACAAAAGTGTAGCGGGTTGTGAACTCTGAGAATGAGAACGGTAAATGTAACCAAATTATGGGGATTCACATGGCACATTTACTATGTAAGGGGAATTGATACATTTTTTTTCTTCAAAGGACAAAGAACTGGCGGGAGATTCACCTGTATTGTCACCAGACACCCATCCCCTTCTTCTTGTCTCAAAACATTATCTTCACACATTTTTCACATTTTCACTGACAGCCGGAATAAATCAGCTAGGGATACCACGTGTGCTGCCCAAATAGGTATAGGCCTACAAGCTTTTTTTTAAATAAGCTAATTATCCTTGATTCCTCTGTGGCCAAGTCATGCTTTCTGGTGATGTATTTTGAATGATTTAAATTATTTCTATATAGGCAGGAGTCCTTATATAATGTTGGCAAATGTATTTCCATTTACTTCCCTATTGGACCCACCGCTCTGCCATTTCTCTCCTGTTCTATTCATATAAATGTATATACATGTTATTTTGTTGTCCAGAAGCCAAAAGCACAATCCTAGTCATATTAGCAGCACATCCTAGTTGTTGCATCTTTAGAGTCCCCCTCTTTCTAAGATTCTAACAGAGATTTCTCATCTCTGTCACATATGGAACCGCTATCAGGCGTGCTGTTTAGAATGGTGTTTCCCCAGGTGTGCTGTTTAGAATGGTGTTTCCCCAGGTGTGCTGTTTAGAATGGTGTTTCCCCAGGTGTGCTGTTTAGAATGGTGTTTCCCCAGGTGTGCTGTTTAGAATGGTGTTTCCCAGGTGTGCTGTTTAGAATGGTGTTTCCCAGGTGTGCTGTTTAGAATGGTGTTTCCCCAGGTGTGCTGTTTAGAATGGTGTTTCCCCAGGTGTGCTGTTTAGAATGGTGTTTCCCCAGGTGTGCTGTTTAGAATGGTGTTTCCCCAGGTGTGCTGTTTAGAATGGTGTTTCCCCAGGTGTGCTGTTTAGAATGGTGTTTCCCCAGGTGTGCTGTTTGGAATGGTGTTTCCCCAGGTGTGCTGTTTGGAATGGTGTTTCCCCAGGTGTGCTGTTTGGAATGGTGTTTCCCCAGGTGTGCTGTTTAGAATGGCGTTTCCCCAGGTGTGCTGTTTAGAATGGCGTTTCCCCAGGTGTGCTGTTTAGAATGGCGTTTCCCCAGGTGTGCTGTTTAGAATGGCGTTTCCCCAGGTGTGCTGTTTAGAATGGCGTTTCCCCAGGTGTGCTGTTTAGAATGGTGTTTCCCCAGGTGTGCTGTTTAGAATGGTGTTTCCCCAGGTGTGCTGTTTAGAATGGTGTTTCCCCAGGTGTGCTGTTTAGAATGGTTTCCACAGGTGTGCTGTTTAGAACGGTGTTTCCCCAGGTGTGCTGTTTAGAATGGTGTTTCCCGCTAATTGCATTTTGGCCAATGTTTGAAAATGACGTTTTATTGGCTATTTCTTTACGAGTTACATGTTCTGTTAAGATGAATTGTGATTTCTGTCATTCTGAGCACCGAGGGTGGTCGCCCTAATCAGGTTACGCACCCATATGGGTCCGGTAAATTTCTCAAATGGCCGGTAAATTTGAATCTTCCCCGTCATGTTGTCCGGCGCCACATTTTCCTAACGAAAACCCTGGTCTGAGGGTGTGTTAGGGAACGATGCACACACACAGCACTCACCTCCACAGGGATGTCCCAGGTGAGTCTCTGAGGGGGCGGTAAGGAGCGCTCCACCTCTCCCTTACAGTGGCCGTCCTCTGTGTAACCCAGCTGGAAGGCATCTGTGGCCAGGGTGAACTGAGGACAGACAGAGAGCAGCTGTTACACACACACCCACACACACACACACACAGACACATATAGACACACACGCAGACACATAGAGACACACACACACACACACGCAGACACATATAGACACACACACACACACGCAGACACATATAGACACACGCAGACACAGACACCCACACGCAGACACACACGCAGACACATATAGACACACACACACGCAGACACATATAGACACACACACACGCAGACACATATAGACACACACACACACGCAGACACATATAGACACACACACACACGCAGACACATATAGACACACACACACGCAGACACAGACACACAGACACACGCAGACACAGACACACACACACGCAGACACAGACACACACACACGCAGACACAGACACACACACACGCAGACACAGACACACGCGCAGACACATAGAGACACACGCGCAGACACATAGAGACACACGCAGACACATAGAGACACACGCAGACACATAGAGACACACGCAGACACATAGAGACACACGCAGACACATAGAGACACACGCAGACACATATAGACACACACGCAGACACATATAGACACACACGCAGACACATATAGACACACACGCAGACACATATAGACACACACGCAGACACATATAGACAGACACATAGACACACACAGACACACACGCAGACACATAGACACACACGCAGACACATAGACACACACGCAGACACAGACACACACGCAGACACGCAGACACACACGCAGACATATAGACACACACAGACACATAGACACACACAGACACACACAGACACATATAGACACACACAGACACATATAGACACACACAGACACATATAGACACACACAGACACATATAGACACACACAGACACACACAGACACAGACACATACAGTGAGGGAAAAAAGTATTTGATCCCTGCTGATTTTGTACATTTGCCCACTGACAAAGAAATGATCAGTCTATAATTTTAATGGTTGGTTTATCTGAACAGTGAGAGACAGAATAACAACAAAAAAATCCACATGCGTTTTTCTGGATTTTGTTGTTGTTATTCTGTCTCTCACTGTTCAAATAAACCTACCATTAAAATAATAGACTGATCATTTCTTTGTCAGTGGGCAAATGTACAAAATCAGCAGGGATCAAATACTTTTTTCCCTCACTGTATAGACACACACGCAGAGAGACACAGACACTCAAAGTTCAGTGGCTTCAAAATTCACAAAGAGTATAAAAACACACAAACTTGCCCTGCCAAAACCTAATAACAAACATGCTTATGACTGCTGGCCTCTATCTGATTGAGCAAATCCTGAGAATATCCAGTTTGGGTAATAACTGGAACATCCTGATCTGGGCTATGCTCTATTTAGCCACAGGCACTTTTAGCCACATATCTGGCCATATGTAGTCTACCTCACACACACACTAAAATCTGCAAGATCAGATTATTCTAAATATAACCAAGCGCTTGATCTCCATTGAGGACAGGTCATTTGGGCTGTCAAGGGGTCTACACAATATGAAAACGGCCCATTTCTATGTTCTGTAGCTAAAAAGAGAAGAAACGGGTCCTAAGAAAATGCTATTTGATTATGCCTGTTTTTCAGATAAACACACACACACACACCTCCCACAGGTGTGCCACTGTCGGGGCGTCGGCCCAAGAGTGCTCTGCATTCAGCCCATTCTTCCCATTCTTGTACACCACCACAGAGAAGGACTTATCAAACCACCTGAGAGCCCGAGAGTGGGGGGTGGGGGGGCAGGAGAGAGGAGAGAGAGAGACACAGAGAGAGAGATATTTATAGATCAATTAGCTCAGTGCTTTCAGTTTTGAGAGTTGACCACACACACTATCAAAGCAGAATATATGCATCCCCTGACCAGCCACCACTGTCCTGTTCCAGCCAAAACATCAGCCTAATACTTACTCATTATTCATCTCACTGAGAGTCCAATACTGTATTGTATGATACTGCCATACAGACAGGAAACCACTGGAACTTAAGACATAGATGTGAAGCACTTGACTTGGAGGAGGGAGAGAAGAGTGTGTACTTCACTAAAGCAACTGGTGCTCTTGGACTTGGAAAACATTTGCTGCTAATTCAATCAGGTTGTCACATACCATGTGCGCGCGTGTAGGCCTACAGTGCAGCACGTGTGAACGGGAGAGAGGATCAAAATGGACCAGATGAAGACCATCTGTTAACAGAGACATCCTTCTCTCTTCATTACGGACAATTCAACTCCATCTAGATAACCGGTAAACTATGATAGATGTGAAGAGGAGATATTTGCCCTGGAGGCCTAGGCCAAATCCCAAATGGCACCCTATTCCCTCTATGGTGCACTACTTTAGATCAGAGCCCTATGGACCCACGCCCTGGTCAAAGGTAGTGCACTACGGTATGTAAGGAATAGGGTACCATTTGGTACATAGCCTAGTACCAGACCCCACTATAGAAGAGTGTGATGGATTGAATGTTCTTTCGTTGCGTGGTGACTGGGAAAGGCAGAGTTGAACACTGTAAACTGGTCCTAATTCACTCCATAGCCCTTCCAGTTGGCTCCATCCTGTCCATGTCCACAGATCTGCAAGGTGTTAGCGATAAGGTGGAGGCTCCGCCCACGCTTCTACATTTCGACTAAATCGAAGCTCATCTTAATACGCCCCGCACCACACAGTCACACACCTGTCATAACATTTTCCGTGGAGGAGGGACTTGGCGTAGCGGTCCAGGTTTCCCACCGGGTCTTCTCCCATCATTCCTTGCTCCTCGTCGTCCAGGGTGACAAAGAAGGCGGCCCTCTCGATGCAGTCCAGCGAGCGCTTGTTCACACCTGAGCTGAAGTACTGCTTTCTTACAGTACACCACGGCACCCTGGGACAAAACACATCCAAATCACGCCAAACTTTATTTAAAAAAAAAAAAAAAAAAAAGGTAGACTCAACAAGATGGCATCATCAACACTGCGTCTACTGTACTTCTTACTTACAGAAAGACATCAATATCAACAGCGACCACATCTGACAAGAACCTGCCGTTGTTGCTGGACATATGGGAACATGTTCCCCTTCTGCAACCCAATCACTGCAGAACAGTGTGTATAGTCATAACGAACACTATAGAATACTTGACAGTAGTGTGAAAGTGATCCCATGGGACATGCCAGGACAAAACACCCCATGATCAGACTAATTCAACTGTGTGGTTGTAACTGGTCCTTGCTCAACAGCTGAACCCTATGAGCAGTCATGTCGAGCTGAAGATGACTAAAAGATACAAATGGCGAGAGGAAGGGTGTGCTGCTACTGCGCCACACCCACACCCCCAGGAAAGAACGTGGGTTTTACAGAAACAGACAGGAGCACCAGTGTACCAACAATTGTGATACGAACCGAGACGATTTTACGCGTCTGCATGTGTGTCGTCTTTAAGTGTGTTTGAGAGAGAGTGCGAGGGAGAGAGTCCTACTCATGATTATTATTCCAACTTACCACAATCAAAGCATAGAAAAGCTCTGTTGGCATATATAGACCATAACTGCCCAGACCATTAACTCCATAGAGTATCATTTCCCTTTATCCTAGGATAATGCTTCGTTTGTGTAATGAGAGCAGTAGTGGCCCGGTTTAGCAGGTTTTAACAAATAGTGCTTTAGTGTTTTGTCTTATCATAACACCCACCCACACCCACACAGCAAACGGTACATGTCTTTTTGTGCATTCTCTATGAACTCTACACTTTTTTCCTTTCGTCCCTCGGCATCTATTCTATCATCTTCTTTCCATTCTATTCCTCTCACAGCTGTTCCTCCTCCTTTCACGTCATCTGACCTTTAGCCTCACTCTTTCCCCTCTCCCTCAGTGCATTCTCAACTAACACACTATCCATTTTTCTTTCCCCCCCTACTCTCTTTTGCTTGCTCTTCCTTTAAAAATGTTTAGACTCGTCTTGTCTTCCTCTCCGTGACTTCTCCATCTCTCGGTTGACTCCGTTCTGCACTCTTCCTTTCCACCATTTTGTCCAAGTTGTGATCAGACCACTTAAGACTCGTGGCCATTGAGGTGACCGATGGAAGCTCTACTTGTCTGTGGTATCCTGCAGACCTGGGTTCAAATGCTATTCGAAATCATTTCAAATACATGAGTTGTGCTCGACTGAGCGTGCTTGGCTCAACGGACCAATACAATAGACCGGAAAACGAGAACCCTGCCCACTTGGCACTCCAGGCTGGCTAGAGTGAACGGTCAAAGGATTTGAAAGATTTCAAATCATATTTGAACCCATGTCTGTTATCCTGCAGTGCAATCCTTGTCTGATGTCTCAAGCCAAATTCTGCACATGTCCAGCCGTCTCAGACCATGCAAAACACTACACTGTCATATTTAGGGGGAAAATGGTGGTGGAAAATGCAGAGAATTGTATTTGCAGTGTGTACATACACCTATGTGTACAGGCGCTCACGCACGCACGCACACACACACACACACACACACACACACACACACACACACCCTCTTCCCCCCACCACTATAGACACCTGTCCCCAGCAGTCAGTGCTCCCAGCCTGTCCTCTCCAGGTCCGGGGGGTGAGGGGTCATCTAGGATCCTCTGGATCTGGTACTCTATCTCTCTAGGAGAGAGGAGACGCCCCGCCTTGTACACCCACAGCCTGAAGTAGCGCCCCCGGTGGTAGACAGCCACAAATTCACTGTCCTGCCAGTGCTGCAGCACATCTGGAGAGGAGACACATGTCGAGAGAGAGATCGAGAAATGCAGAACACTATGCATACTGTTGCCTAATTTCCCTTATGGTCAATGCTAGCAAATAAAGATCCCAAAACTGACTGACTTTGTGTGTGTGTGTGTGTGTGTGTGTGTGTGTGTGTGTGTGTGTGTGTGTGTGTGTGTGTGTGTCTATTACCAGTCTCCTCTCCTGGAGTGCGAGTAGTGTTGAACATCCTCTCACACTGAGCTGCACACAGAGGGATGACTGTACCTGGAACACGACTCTGAGAGAGTGAGTGAGAGAGAGAGATAAACTGTTCTGTATTACAGTATATTCGCATTGTTTAACCTCAAATGCCATTAATTTCATCCATGACAATATGAATTTAAGAATGAGAAAGAGAGAGGAAGTGGAATATTCATTGATGACAGTCAGATGCGTAGTTCCTTAAAAAAAAAGAGCACATCAGCGGAAAAATTCTAGAACTCGTTTAAAAGGTCCTTCAAATGACACTTTCACAAAGCTGCTTCAATGAAATAGCCAGATAATTAGTAAATACACCAAAATAACTCATGTTCAACTTCAGTATTCTTCATGAAGTAGGAATTGAGGAAAGGAGGACAATGAGGAACTAGAAGAAGAGTCTTTAACAAAGTTGGCTGGCTATTATTCATTCATTTATTTGACATTTTACAGGATTAACTATCGAGATGTATTATTATAATAATTATTATCATCTATTATTCATGTATATATATATATGTATATATTCATCTAACTCATAACTCCAGTTTGGTAAGGTACTGTAGCAATCATGTCACCGATGTCAACAACACCAAAGATTATGGATATACTAACAAGATGCATGTCTCGCCACCCTAACAACGGGAGTAGTTTTCCAAAAAGCGGCACGCTGGGCTTTCTAGCTCCCGCCTATCCTTTCTTTTGATTGGTGGATACATCTCATTATTGCAATCCTTTTTTTGAATATTCAATGAGGGTTGTTGACGTCAACCGCATGTATTCAATGGCGAGAGATATTATGCTACTAGCCTCATACCATGAATATGCATAGCCATCAAGACAAGTCAGATACAAAGTGTTTTTTTCTCAAAGTTGCCCGGGATGTCACGTGTCCTACTTATATTCAGTACACTCATAACAACTTAAGCATTACGAAACTTCTATTAGATTTAAGAAACCTCACGTAGCAAAATTGCCATACATTTGTTCGATGACCAAATCGACACTCTCTCATTGACCTCCATACAAAAATTCCTTGCTTGGTGGGCAAAACAATGAAAAATCGCCACCTGCTGGAGGGAGACAGATTTTGCGCCGAGTTGGGGCTCTCTCTAGCTCTCTGACAACACCCACCCACATCTACAAACTGACACAGGGCTGTAAACGACAGACAGAATCAGGTTTGACCAGCCACATAATGACTTAAGCTCTATTCATATAAACTCTGTCTGCAGCAACAGCGATCCAATACAGACAGTTAGGGGAGTCTCACTACTATTCCCATGGGTTCCTTGGTTCATTAACTTGATACATTTTCACGGAATAATAACGTGCATAACCAGGTCAGCTCAGAACAGCTTGGCTCGGCTTAGTAGTTAGAAAAGGGTATAGCTCTTCACTGGTGGTGTAGTGCAGTGTACGGTGGGTATAGAAAGTCACCACCCCCTTTCAAAATGTTCACCTTACAGCCTAAAATGAAAACACATCATATCAGACTTTTTCCCGGCTGTGAATTACACTTTTTTTTTTACTCTGAAAATGTATTAAAAGTAAAACAGTAAAATACCCTATTTGGATAAGTGAACACCCCCCTGAGTTAATACTTGGTGGAATCACCTTTTGCTTGAATGACAGCCATGAGTCTTGTTGAATACGTCTCTACCAACTTGGCACACCTAGACTGTGCAATATTTGCCCATTCTTCCTTGCAGAATTGTTCAGGCTCAGTCAAATTGCATGGTGACCGCTCATAGGCTGCAAGTCATTCCACAGACTTGATGGGATTTAGGTCAGGCTCTAACTAGGCCACTCAAGGACATTTACCTTCTTGTCCTTCAGCTACTGTATGGTTTTCTGTAGGCGTGGTGTTCTTTACTGTAGGCGTGGTGTTCTTTACTGTAGGCGTGGTGTTCTTTACTGGAGGTCTCATCTGACCACAGCACCTTTGCCACTTGGCCTCGGAATCTACAATGCACTTTTTGGCAAAGCTCAAACGAGACTTGATGTGGCTTTTTTAGAGGAGTGGTTTTTTTCATGCCACCCTCCCATAGAGGCCAGATTTGTGGAGCGCTTGTGATATGGTCACCTGCACACATTGGTCACATGCACAGTCTTTGCCATAGAGGCCTGAAGCTCCTTTAAAGTAGCCCTTGGCTTCTTGGTAGCCTCTCTGATCAGTCTCCTCCTTGCCCGGTCATCCAGTTTGGAGGTACAGCCTGATCTATGCAGGGTCTGGGTGGGGTTTATTATTATTAAAAAAGAACCCTCCACTCGGATAGTGTGGGTTAAATAAAGCCGTAAAAAGTCACATTTGGTGCGTTTTCATTTCATGCTGTAAGGCAACAGAAGGTGAACATTTCTAAAGGGGGTGGTGACGTTCTATACCCACCGTATACGTGTACAAGTACTAGTAGCAGGACTCACGGGCGTTAGCTGCTCACTGTTGACCTTGCGTCGGTAGAGCAGCAGAGCAGTGATGGTGTTGCCGGCCCTCGCTGCCTGGATGGACGTGGGAGTCACATAAAGAAAGTCCTAGTGGAGAAGAGGGGAGGGGTCAGAGATGGAGGAGAGAGAGAGAGACAAAAATAAAATAGAGAAGGGAGTGTGAGACAGAGATAGACAGGGACAGACAGAGTCAGTGGGAGGGAGAGTCAGTGGGAGGGAGAGTCAGAGGGAGGGAGAGTCAGAGGGAGGGAGAGTCAGAGGGAGGGAGAGTCAGAGGGAGGGAGACAGACACAGAAAGGGACAGACAGACAAAGGTAAGGACATGTGGCACTAGAGCAGGTTTCTGGGGGCAACATTCCCAGCATTTCTGGAAGTCGAGGAATTCCTGTATAACAGTGCATTTAAAGTGTACACAGAGTATCCCAAACATTAGGAACACCTTCTTAATATTGAGTTGCGCACCCTCAACCCCCCCTTTTTGCCTTCAGAACAGCCTCAATTTCCACAGGGATGCTGGCCCATGTTGACTCCAATGCTTCCCACAGTTGTGTCAAATTGGATGGATGTCCTTTGGGTGGTGGACCATACTTGATACACACAGGAAATTATATAAGGTAGTTACAGTCTTGTCCCATCGCTGCAACTCCCGTACTGACTCGGGAGAGGCGAAGGTCGAAAGCCATGTGTCCTCCGAAACACGCACCTGCCAAGCCGCACTGCTTCTTGACAAACTGCTCGTTCAGAAGCCAGCCACACCAATGTCGGTGGAAACATCATACAACTGACGACCGAAGTCAGCGTGCATGCGCCCGGCCCACCACAAGGAGTCGCTAGAGCGCGAAGGGACAAGGACATCCCGGCCAGCCAAACCCTCCCCTAACCCGGACGACGCTGGGCCAAATTGTGCGCCGCCTCATGGGTCTCCCGGTCGCTGGGTCTGTAGTGACGCCTCAAGCACTGCCGTGCAGTGCCTTAGACCGCTGCGCCCCTCGGGATGCCCCAAAAATCCTCTTTAACCTGTCTCCTTCCCTTCATCTACACTGATTGAAGTGAATTAAACAAGTGACATCAATAAGGGATCATAGCTTTCGCCTGGATTCAGCTGGTCAGTCTGTCATGGAAAGAGCAGGTGTTCTTAATGTTTTGTACACTCAGTGTATATCTATAGTGTATCGTGGGAAGAGCAGTACCATGCCATAGTAGTTGCTGTTGACCATGATGGGGCCTCGTCCTCTCAGGTAGATGTACTCCTCCCACCAGTCACTCACCTGACAGACAGAGAGACAGAGAGAGAGTTTAGAAGGGAAATCATTACTCTACAACAACTATGAGCCTAAGTGAGTGAGCGAACTGTGTATGCGTTTGTGTGTGTGTGTGTGTGTGAACAAACTGTGTGTCTACTCACATAGTTGGTAGCCCACAGAGCTTTGAGTTTGAGATAGCGCTGCAACCTGTTCCCCAGACTGTTCTCAAACTGAGCCGCCAACACAGTCATCCGCTGGAACTCCGGACCACTCAGCAACGGACGCACCGACTCCAGGTACTAAGTGAGAGAGACCCGCCGCACACCTCGGTTCAAAACAGTGTACTATGGTGTCTTCATTCGTTGTGCGCCATAGCAAAACGTATAGCACCTTAGCAAAACATTGTGCAACGGAAACCGTTTACTTCCAAACTTCAAATTTTTTTTGCAACAAAACCAAGAGTTTCTTTTGGAAAAATTCAGCTAGGTTCCTCCCCGTTTCATTCTGTGCATGTGTTGCGTTGGATTTGCCCCAAACATAATGCTTTGAATTTGCAGTATTACTTTAGTGCCTTGATTTGGAATATGTTTCATTCTGTACAGGCTTCCTTCTTTTTACATTGCCACTTAGGTTAGTATTGTGAAGTAACTGCAATGTTGTTGATCCATCCTCAGTTTTCTCCTATCACAGCCATGAAACTCTGGAACTGTTTTAAAGTTACCACTTGCAGCATGGTGAAATCCCTTCCGCTCCAGGAAACTGAGTTAGGAAGGACACCTGTATCTTTGTAGTGACTGGGTGTGTTGATACACCATCCAAAGCGTAATTCATTACTTCAACATGCTCAAAGGGATATTCAGTGCCTGCTTTTTTTTTCCTTCTTTTCACCCATCTACCAATAGGTGCCCTTCTTTGCGAGCCATTGGAAAACCTTGGTGGTCTTTGTGGTTGAATCTGTGCCTGAAATTCACTTAGAATAATTTAATTTAAAAAAAAATTATTTAACCTTTATTTAACCAGGTAGGCAAGTTGAGAACAAGTTCTCATTTACAACTGCGACCTGGCCAAGATAAAGCAAAGCAGTTCGACACATACAACAACACAGAGTTACACATGGAGTAAAACAAACATGCAGTCAATAATACAGTAGAAAAACAGATCTATATACAATGTGTGCAAATGAGGTAAGAGAAGGCAGGTAAGGCAATAAATAGGCCATGGTGGCGAGGTAATTACAATATAGCAATTAAACACTGGAATGGTAGATGTGCAGTAGATGAATGTGCAAAGTAGAAAAACTGGGGTGCAAAGGAGCAAGATAAATAAATTAATAAATACGGTAGGGGATGAGGTAGTTGGTTGGGCTATTTACAGATGGGCTATATACAGGTGCAGGGGTCTGTGAGCTGCTCTGACAGCTGGTGCTTAAAGCTGGTGAGGGAGATAAGTGTCTCCAGTTTCAGAGATTTTTGTATTTCGTTCCAGTCAATGGCAGCAGAGAACTGGAAGGAAAGTCGGCCAAAAGAGGAATTGGCTTTGGGGGTGACCAGTGAGCTATACCTGCTGGAGCGCGTGCTACGGGTGGGTGCTGCTGGTGACCAGCGAGCTGAGATAAGGTGAGGCTTTACCTAGCAGGGACTTGTAGATGACCTGGAGCCAGTGGGTTTGGCGACGAGTGTGAAGCGAGGGCCAGCCAACGAGAGCGTACAGGTCACAGTGGTGGGTAGTATATGGGGCTTTGGTGGCAAAGCGGATGGCACTGTGAGACTGCTATGACAAAGGTGGTTTTATAATATTGCTCTAGTGCTAGCCTCTCTACACTGGCTTCCTGTTAAGGCAAGGGCTGATTTCAAGGTTTCACTGCTAACCTACAAATCATTACATGGGCTTGCTCCTGCCTATCTCTCAGATTTGGTCCTGCCGTACATACCTACACGTACCCTACGGTCACAAGACGCAGGCCTCCTTACTGTCCCTAGAATTTCTAAGCAAACAGCTGGAGGCAGGGCTTTCTCCTATAGAGCTACATTTTTATGGAATTGTCTGCCTATCCATGTAAGAGACACAGACTCGGTCTCGACCTTTAAGTCTTTATTGAAGACTCATCTCTTCAGTAGGTCCTATGATTGAGTGTAGTCTGGCCCAGGAGTGTGAAGGTGAACGGAAAGGCACTGGAGTAACGAACCGCCCTTGCTGTCTCTGCCTGGCCGGTTCCCCTCTCTCCACTGGGATTCTCTGCCTCTAACCCTATTACAGGGGCTGAGTCACTGGCTTACTGGTGCTCTTCCATGCCATCCCTAGGAGGGGTGCGTCACTTGAGTGGGTTGAGTCACTGACGTGATCTTCCTGTCCGGG
Source organism: Brachymystax lenok tsinlingensis (assembly GCA_030435695.1). Lineage (NCBI taxonomy): Eukaryota > Metazoa > Chordata > Actinopteri > Salmoniformes > Salmonidae > Brachymystax > Brachymystax lenok. Next base: position 96,357,483 of record CM059791.1, on the reverse strand, counting down.
TTTGGCGCCCCCATCGGGTTGTGCCGTGGGAGAGATCTTCGTGGGCTATACTCAGCCTCGTCTCAGGATGGTAAGTTGGTCGTTGAAGATATCCCTCTAGTGGTGTGGGGGCTGTGCTTTGGCAAAGCGGGTGGGGTTATATCCTGCCTGTTTGGCCCTGTCCGGGGGTATCTTTGGACGGGGCCACAGTGTCTCCCGACCCCTCCTGTCTCAGCCTCCAGTATTTATGCTGCAATAGTTTGTGTCGGGGGGCTAGGGTCAGTCTGTTATATCTGAAGTATTTCTCCTGTCTTATCCGGTGTCTTGTGTGAATTTAAGCATGCTCCCTCTAATTCTCTCTCCCTCCCCTCCCGGAGGACCTGAGCCCTAGGACCATTCCTCAGGACTACCTAGCCTGATGACTTCTAGCCTGATGACTACCTAGCCTGATGACTACCTAGCCTGATGACTACCTAGCCTGATGACTACCTAGCCTGATGACTACCTAGCCTGATGACTACCTAGCCTGATGACTACCTAGCCTGATGACTCCTTGCTGTACCCAGTCCACCCAGTCGTGCTGCTGCTCCAGTTTCAACTGTTCTGCCTGTGGCTATGGAACCCTGACCTGTTCACCGGACGTGCTACCTTGTCCCGGACCTGCTGTTTTTGACTTTGAATGCTCGGTTATGAAAAGCCAACTGACATTTTCTCATGAGGTGCTGACCCGTTGCAACCACAGTGATTATTATTTGATCCTGCTGGTCATCTATAAACGTTTGAACATCTTGGCCATGTACTGTTATAATCTCCACCCAGCACAGCCAGCAGAGGACTGGCCACCCCTCAGAGCCTGGTTCCTCTCTAGGTCTCTTCCTAGGTTCCTGCCTTTCTAGGGAGTTTTTCCTAGCCACCGTGCTTTTACACCTGCATTGCTTGCTGTTTGGGTTTTTAGGCTGGGTTTCTGTACAGCACTCTGTGACATCGGCTGATGTAAAATGGGCTTTATAAATACATTTGATTGATACATTTGATTGGTTTAATACTTATTGACTTACAGACATTTCAGCTTTTCATTTCTAATTCATATTTTTTTTAAATCCCGTTTGACACTATGGGGTATTGTGTGTAGATCAGTGACACAAAATCTAAATGTAATACATTTTCAATTCAGGCTGTAACACAACAACATTTGAAAGAATTCAAGGGGTGTGAATACTTTCTGAAGCCACTATATCTCCGCCACTAGGGTGAACTGGGCACTCTTAGGTTGATTATGCGTTTGGGGGAAGCTGATCCTGGATCTGTGCACACTCACCCTCTCCAGTGTGTCTTTGATGGGCGGGACGGGCAGGCAAGGTAGAGAGGTCTGATAGCTGTACAGGAGAGGCTTCCTGCCAGACAGCAGACGCACCAGGGTCTGATAGAGGGGGGGGGAAGAACATCAATGAATCTATAAAAACAATCACAGTACAACCAAAGATTTTCATAACTAAACCAAGATGGAAACGACAGGCTGTGGTCTAATGGGAACAAATTAATCATAGTGTGTAATAACTCAATTCGCCTTTGCACTCCTAAACAACGCACTTTTTAAAAACCTGGGCAAAGGGTAAAGTGTACAAAACTTTGTCCATTCTGTTCATACCAGATTTTAGTTTTGGGAATAGAAAACTGTATTGAGATCAAATGTTTCATCGATGACAAAATGTGCAGAATGTTGGCCAAACGTTTCCTCATTGATAGAGAGAGAGAATACATTAAAGGAATACATTATAGTAGTAGACTGGTTGTCAGTACGGCTGTAGATCTGTGAGAGACTAAGAAAACGTCACTGGATAAGAAAAACAAGCAACATGAGGACCTCTACTGGTCAAGCGTAGAAGATTACAGCCCTGTACTGGCATGAATTCTAAGAACAAGCCCTGCCCACGTCAGCCAGTTATTGTCAAGAAAGAGACTGCACCAGTCTCACGGTATTTGACTGTTAATATAATCCACTCACTACCATATTTGGTAGCGAGTGGAAACGCCAAGCGGATGCTTCACATTTATACATCCAGCAAAATATTTGGCTCATTGTTCTCTGTGGTACAACTGCAGCTACCTCTCCTGTTAATGCTTTTGCCACTGCATGTACCATTACCAGCAACTACAAAATCACTATTATTCCATCCAGCCATATACTACAGAAAAACGAACAACAGTGCTAGAGTGAGAAGTACAAAGAGGGTTTCCTCATGAAGGTTTCCACCGTCTCTGGCATAGCATGCATACCACCCAGACTTTGGTGGTGGTGGAGATGCGTCCGTGCTGCTCGAACATCCAGCGGTGGTAGGAGAGCAGCAGCTTGAGACAGAACCTCAGAGTCAGGATGAGAGATAGCCACAGCAGGGTACTAAACACCAGTACTGACAGCATGGTCTGGCCCTGGACACTCAGAGAAAGACTACTGGTGGGAGAGAGGACAGAGAGAAAACATACAATGAATACATTATAGTAGTAGACTGGTTGTCAGTACGGCTGGAGATCTGTGAGAGACTAAGAAAACGTCACTGGATAAAAAGAAAAACAAGCAACATGGGGACCTCTACTGGTCAAACGTAGAAAATGACAGCCCTGTACTGGCATGAATTCTAAGAACAAGCCCTGCCCATGTCAGCCAGTTATTGTCAAGAAAGAGACTACACCAGTCTCACGGTAATTGACTGTTAATGAATATAAATCACAATTAGCATCTCCAGGCCTCCATTACAAGCCACTGATGCGCGCCTCTGGAACACCTAGATCTAATTAATTAATTGAATATAAAACATCACAATAAATCCATTATTTATTTTAGTCAGGTCTAAATAAACGTTATGATATGAAGAAAATGTATTTCCGAAGAGCAGAATATGAGTTGGCCTACTGTATGTTATCTGGCTATGCTCCATGCCATAGGCTGTAGGATTGTTCATTTAGCTGACAAGATATGCTTCTAAGTCCCGTGCCGTTCTTTTATATTATATGATTTTATAGTAAGAAGAATATAATTGAAGTTAGCTGAATGAAATAGAAAGGATATTTTTCCCGTGCCAGAGCGGTGCGCATGTGAAGCGGGTATTTTGAGCGTAAATGTGATAATTTGAAACAGGTCCTGTACGATATATTTAGAGTTATTTGTCAACTTTAGTTGTGAATGATACAAGCCTTAGAATGTCTTAGAAATCAACACATATAATGGTGTGACTATAGGCTATTGATGATTTGAGAAAGTAGCAAAAAAACGTGAGCTCTGTTCCTAGCCTCAGGCTGCATGTGCTGTTCTCTCATCAAGTGAACATATTTTCACCTATCACGCCATTCTCAATTTAATCTGGTCTTTTCTAATATGTAAAATATGTTCGATTTAGAACGGCTCATTATTAAATGGGCAGGAATAGGGGGGAAAAAAATCACACACACACACACAATGAATGTTATCATGGGCAGGAGAAAGGGAGGAGTGTGCAGGAATGTGAGTCTACATAAATGGCACAGTGAGTCAGCCATGACTATAGTCAACTAAGCCCAGGATGTAGCTTTAATTAGAGCATAGGTCATGTGTAGTATAACACTAATTATAAACTGGGTGGTTCAAGCCCTGAATGCTGAAAGCAGTGGTATATCAGACCTTATATCAGGGGTATGACAAAACACTTATTTTTACTGTTCTAATTATGTTGGTAACCAGTTTATAACGTAATAAGACCATTGCTTCGTGCCTAAGAACAGCCCTTAGCCCTGGTATATTGGCCATATATCACAACCCCCCTCGGGGCTTATTGCTTAATTTTCTTCCTCTTTTGACTCTCTGACTTGCTAGATAACATTATCTGTAGTCGGTCGGTCGGTCAGTCAGTGTGTATAGCATCTACTACACAAAGTACTTATCCCCCCTCACTCCCTCTCGCTCCCTCCCTCTCGCTCGCTCGCTCCCTCCCTCCCTCTCGCTCCCCCTACTTCCCTCTCTCTTCCTACTCTTCCTCCCTAGGACAGTGTATGATGTAGTCACCTCACAGGGAGAGGTAGTGAGTGATTTAGCTAGTTACCTGACGGGCAGGTGCTCCTGGATTTTGGCAATGAGGCCCATGGAGGGGTCAGAGCGCATGTACATGGTGGCCAGGATGGCGATGACAACAAACAGCCAGGAGGAAGGGCTGGCGGGGGTACACCCCTTTGATCACCCTGTTCTGTCACCACAGAAGAAGAAGACCACAGTGTACATATAATATGAAATGGTAGGACTGGTATAAAATACAGGTAAAGGTTAGTGTACAGGATACTTAAAGACCAGTAGAAAAACATACAGTGTCAGTATATAGGATGAATTGGATATGGTTACCTGAGGAATAGTGAAGAAAGTAGTAAATATGCATAAGGATGAAAGTGAAGAACACAAAGAAGGTGATATACTGTACATTCATATGAATATACTGTACACACACAAGTATTCATTCAAGTGTTTTTTTTATTTTACTATTTTCTACATTGTGAGCTGCATCAGATGACCTGGCCCTCCACAATCACCCGACCTCAACCCAATTGAGATGGTTTGGGATGAGTTGGACCGCAGAGTGAAGGAAAAGCAGCCAACAAGTGCTCAGCATACATGGGAAATCCTTCAAGACTGTTGGAAAAGCATTCCAGATGAAGAGAGAATTCCAAGAGTGTGTAAAGCTGTCATCAAGACAAAGGGTGGCTACTTTAAAGAATCTCAACTAAAATGTTGATTTGTTGAACACTTTTTTGGTTAATACATGATTCCATGTGTTATTTCACCGTTTTGATGTCTTCACTATTATTCTACAGTGTAGAATATAGCAAAAAGAAAGAAAACCCCTTGAATGAGCAGGTGTGACCAAACGTTTGACTGGTACTGTACATAAATGTAAAGGACTGGTGTAGAGGAAGATGTGGTACATACTGAACATAGAGAACTCTTCATCTCAACATCACCCAATTCAAAACTCTTTAAAATGCCTGAGGCAGGAGTTTGAAGAAGAACTGTTGCACTCAAACGTAAACAATCCAACGTTGGAGTGGAAACAAAAACATTAAGAACGGGTGTGGATACGCTTCAAGTCAACGTCTCATGACAATGTCTGAGCATGCACAGGGACACCATAGACACCAGGTTGGGAGGTGTGTCGGATTGAACACGAGTCCAATACTTTAGCGTACACGAAGGCCTAGCCATTATTGAGCCTTCTTTGCTTGTATATATCCTTTGGTATCTGTTGTTGTTTTAAACGTGATTGTGTCTGTATGTAATGATTGCTGCAAAATGAATTGCCTCAGGAGGATATTAAAGTTATCTAAACTAGTTGAGCACTACAGCATAGACAACATGAGGGAAGTGACATTGCATGAAAAAAGCCATGCGACACAAGCTCACAAAAAAAAAACATGAACACTTATCTGCACAGCTGTACCATGAGCAGAGCAAAATACTGTAAGTAATGTGCTAACAAAAAGGTATTTGTTGACATATTTATACATTAAAATCCAGCTCGTTTCACTCTGCATCAGGCTCTGTAGCACCTACATATTGCATTTCACAGAACATGAAGACACATGCATACATTCTCTCATACATACACACACGCACTCATGTCATCCTATATACAGTATGTGTATACAGTACACGGTCACACCTACTCATTCCAGGAATTTTCTTTATTTTGACTATTTTCTACATTGTAGAATAATAGTGAAAAAGTCTCAACTATGAAATAACACGTATGGTATCCTGTTGTAACCAAACAAGTGTTAAACAAATCAAAGTATATTTTATATTCTTCAAAAAGTAACCTCCCTTTGATGACAGCTTTGCACACTCTTGGCATTCTCTCAACCAGCTTCACCTGGAATGCTTTTCTGGACAGTCTTGAAAGAGTTCCCACAAATGCTGGGCACTTGTTGGCTGCTTTTCCTCCACTCTGCGGTCCGACTCATCCCAAACCATCTCAATTGGGTTGAGGTCGGGTGATTGTGGAGGCCAGGTCCTCCTTCTTGGTCAAATAGCCCTTACACAGCCTGGAGGTGTGTTGGGTCATTGTCCTGCCGAAAAACAAATGATAGTCCCACTAATCGCTGCAGAATGCTGTGGTAGCCATGCTGGCTGTGTGCCTTGAATTCTTATATATTACATTTTAAGATATTTTTTTTTTCTTTATTTTTACCTAATTTTCTCCCCAATTCCGTGGGATCTAATTGGTAGTTACAGTCTTGTCTCATTGCTGTAAATCCCGTACGGACTCGGGAGAGGTGAAGGACGAGAGCCGTGCGTCCTCCGAAACACAACCCAACCAAGCTGCACTGCTTCTTGACACAATGCCTGCGTAATCCGGAAGCCAGCCACACCAATGTGTCAGAGGAAACACTGTGCACCTGGCGACCGTGTCAGCGTGCACTGCACCCGGCTGCCACAGAAGTCGCTAGTGCGCGATGGGACAAGGATATCCCTGCCGGCCAAACCCTCCCCTAAACCAGATGACGCTGGGCCAATTGTGCGTCGCCCCATGGGTCTCTCGGTTTCGGGCCAGCTGCGGCAGAGCCTGGACTCGAACCCAGAATCTCTAGTGGCACAACTAGACCACTGCGCCACTCGGGAGGCCAAGTGTGCCTTGAATTCTAAATAAATCACTGACTGTGTCACCAGCAAAGCACACCCAAAACCTCCTCCATCATGCTTCACATTGGGATCCACACATGCGGAGATCATCAGTTCACCTACTCTGCATCTCACAGAGAAACTACATCTCAAATTTAGAATTATCAGACCAAAGGACAGATTTCCACCGGTCTAATGTCCATTGCTCGTGTTTCTTGGCCCAAGCAAGTCTCTTCTTATTGGTGTCCTTTAGTAGTGGTTTCTTTGCAGCAATTCGACCATGAAGGCCTGACTCACTCAGTCTCCTCTGAACAGTTGATGTTGAGATGTGTCTGTTCCTTGAACTCTGTGAAGCATTTATTTGGGTTGCAATCTGAGGTGCAGTTAACTTCTTGGGGATGGGCGCATGAGGTGACCGTTTTGGAGAGCCTGGCGTGCCCAAAGTAAAATGCCTCCCATTCAGGCCCAGAAAATAGGATATGCATATATTTGGTACCATTGGATAGGAAACACTCTGAATTTTACAAAAACCATTTGTCTGTGAGTAAAACAGAATGCATATAGCAGGCGAAACCCCGAGGAATTTCTGTCCTGGAAAAAGTGATTTTGACACATTGCTCATTTGGGAACCCCTCCCTCATGAAAATGACCATATAAGGGCATATGAATGCAGTACCCATCGCTTCCTTTAGATGTCAACAGTCTCGAGACAGTGTATTTTTTTCATTTTGGATGAATAAGACCAGAGAAGAAGACCAAACAAGGAAGTCACTCTTTGATGACAACAGTAGGCTGGCGCTCCAAAGCGCCGCAGTGTCTTTTTACAGTCGTTATCGATCAGTTTATATTCCAGTTGATTTATAATAGTAAATATACGTAAAGTGTTCCTAAGGATACATTTAAAACTATGTTTGATTGTTCTTGGACAAGTTTATAGGTATAAGATGAACGAGTTCGCGTCACGCTTTAATGGAGGAGTGGAGGCTGTCGTTTCTGATTATAACGCGCAAACCAAATGGAGGATTTATGGATAAAATACGTTACTTTTTCTAACAAAAGAACCATGGATTGTCTTCGTTGGACACTTAGGATGACCTCAGCAGAAGTTCTTCAACAGGTAATTGATTTGTTTTCGCTGTGAAATGTGTTATGTGTGTGCCATGATGGCTAATCGATTCATGGCTCTGGGAAAATATGTAAGGTGCTACTCTCAAACAATCAAATGTGCTGCTTTCACCGTAAAGCCTTTTTGAAATCTGACAACGCTGTGATATTGCCAAGATCAGAGCTTTTGATGAGTATGGAACACTTGTATATTGGTGGATGTTTAATAATTCAACTTTTGGATTTTGAATTTGGCGCTTTACATTTTACCTGGTAGTGTCGGGAGGAGCCCGCTAGCGCCCCAGTGATCCTTGAGAAGTTAACTCTAATGAACTTATCCTCTGCAGCAGAGGTAACTCTGGGTCTTCCTTTCCTGTGGCAGTCCTCATGAGAGCCAGTTTCATCACATCGCTTGATGGTTTTCATGTCTTAAAGTAATGATAGACTGTCGTTTCTCTTTGCTTATTCGAGATGTTCTTGCCATAATATGGACTTGGTCTTTTACCAAGTAAGGCAATCTTCTGTATACCACCCCTACCTTGTCACAACACAACTGATTGGCTCAATCGCATTAAGAAATGAAAGAAATTCCACAAATGAACTTTTAACAAGGCACACCTGTTAATTTAAACGCATTCCAGGTGACTACTTCATGAAGCTGGTTGAGAGAATGCCAAGAGTGTGGCTACTTTTAAGAATCTCAAATAGAAAATATATAAATATAACTCTTTTTGGGTTCTTCCATGATTCCATGTGTGTTATTTCATAGTTTTGATGTCTTCACTATTATTTTACAAATATAAAGAAAAACCCTTGAATGAGTAGGTGTGTCCAAACTTTTGACTGGGTGCAGTGTGAAATTAGTTTTGATTTAGAATGAACCATTATCATGCACCGGTCTCTGCACAGGGAAAAATACATGTCAACTATGCACTTAAATAGCGAATGGAGGACGCTTTTTCCATGGTTCATTTTCATGCCAGCCAGGTAGGCTATACTCCTGTTGTAAAGTGGCTGTAGGTAATAACGTAAGATACGTTCTGAGCAAATAATGTAAGAAATAACACACAAAAATAATACTGAAAAGTTGTCTCTGCACCCTTTTGTTATCACCCCCCCCCACACACACACACACACACCCACAACTACCCTCACCCCCCTTGGTCCTTCTTTACCCTCATGCGGCTGATCCTCTTCTTCCAGGAGCGCAGGCCAGAGAGGTAGATCTGGGACAGGGCCTGGTAGGAAAGGCGCAGGTCGATCCCCTCGGGGGTGATGGTGAACTGGAACGCCACTGCCTGGTGGGCCTCTGCCATCGCTACGGAAACAGGACCAGCGTCACAAAATACAGTTACAACTACAGCATCATCGCTATTGTGGTGGTGAATTTCTGTATTTTCAAATGAGGAGAGAAACTTATCACACAAGTCAGAGTTATACTTTATTAGTGAGAGCTTTGCAATAGCGATGGCTGGTCGACGAATCAACCTCAGATGATTCGTTGAGAGCCACAACACAAAGGCTACTGAGATCTTTTATAGTAAAGATCCACCCCCTAGTCTACATAACAAACCACCACCCGTTTGGAACGGGTCACACGGTGTGACTTTTTAAATGAGAAAGGAGTATCCCGTAACCAGATAGCATTCGCTATAAATTATTCTGTTTGGCCCCTAAGACAAGGTTCCGATCTCGTTCCTGGTACTTCATAGCACAAAAACACCAACTCATCCAATGGCATAAATCAATAGTCAACTCCAGATACTCCCATCTCAAGTAAAACCCCTTCTTGACCACACACCTGGACAAGCTCACTGAGTGGAGTGAGCCTCCAGGTCATACACTATCCCAAGATAAGTGCAACATCAGAGATGACATACTGTCCTCTAGGTTCACTCCAACCCTGTTCCTGGAGATCTACTGTCCTCTAGGTTCACTCCAACCCTGTTCCTGGAGATCTACTGTCCTCTAGGTTCACTCCAACCCTGTTCCTGGAGATCTACGGTCCTCTAGGTTCACTCCAACCCTGTTCCTGGAGATCTACTGTCCTCTAGGTTCACTCCAACCCTGTTCCTGGAGATCTACTGTCCTCTAGGTTCACTCCAACCCTGTTCCTGGAGATCTACTGTCCTCTAGGTTCACTCCAACCCTGTTCCTGGAGATCTACTGTCCTCTAGGTTCACTCCAACCCTGTTCCTGGAGATCTACGGTCCTCTAGGTTCACTCCAACCCTGTTCCTGGAGATCTACTGTCCTCTAGGTTCACTCCAACCCTGTTCCTGGAGATCTACTGTCCTCTAGGTTCACTCCAACCCTGTTCCTGGAGATCTACTGTCCTCTAGGTTCACTTCAACCCTGTTCCTGGAGATCTACTGTCCTCTAGGTTCACTCCAACCCTGTTCCTGGAGATCTACTGTCCTCTAGGTTCACTTCAACCCTGTTCCTGGAGATCTACTGTCCTCTAGGTTCACTCCAACCCTGTTCCTGGAGATCTACTGTCCTCTAGGTTCACTCCAACACTAATCTAGTGCACCTGATTCTAATAATTAGCTGCTTGATAAGCTGAATCAGGTTAATTACAACTGGGGTTGGAGTGGAAACCTACAGGAGTAGATCAGAAGTATATCTTTGAACTGATCTTTTTTTATTAAATCGCACACAGAATAAGTTATAATGTTGATTTGCAGCCTGCAGTACCCTGTCGGCCTTCAACTTCAGATATTCAACGAGAGGGGGCTGCACCGAGCTAGCCTGCAACGTCACTTCCTGGAGTAGCTCAAACTGCACATGCAACATCTCCAAAAACTCCTCCATGAAGCAAGACGGCGACATGCTCAAACGACACTTTGTGATGTTCAAATGTGACACAGATTTCACGTAGGAAACAACGAGGCGACGTCATCGATGGCTCCGTCCATTGAGTCCACTGATAATCCCTGACAATTAACGATCCACAGATGATGTGACGATCGGTCTGTGACATCTCAACCATAACACTAATATCTATTCAATAGGTCCGGGACGATACCAGTATTGCGATACTTGTTAGTGTTGTGGTCAGCAACATAAAACACGAAGCGGATGTAACTTCATTAGGAAAACAGCCCTAATATTGGAAACAAACATCATTATGTTCTAATCCAGTCACGTGTATTTATTTTCCAAGCTATAGCACACTATGTTACAGACAGCAGGTTTTTAAAGGACCAAATGGCCATGTAAAATATATTGTGATGCTGGTATCGTCACAGCCTATATAAAAGAGAAAGAACAAACTTTAGCATGTTCAACCAAGTGCTTACTGATTGAACCACGTTTTGGTGAACGACAATGTGCCACTGTTCAGTATTAGTCTATTATCCAATACCTTCAGATCTACATAAAGAGCCTAGGTCTACATGACTTCCGTCAACAGCTTCCTGTATGTGCAGTTTTAGTCTCTGTCATTCCTTACATGGTTGAAATTGATCATTTCCAAATGTCAAAGCTACAAGTGCAGCCTATACTGTCACTGTGCCGTGAAAAAAGATGCACAGATGTGTGGGTGACCACACACAACAGGGGTAAAGTTCACTGGTACAGCTTGCCACTGTTGTGTGACAGTTCACATCATTCCAACATGACTGAACCCATTCCAGTTGTAATAGCTACACACTGACACACACACACCTGCCATGTACACACTGACACGCACACACTCCAGCCATGTACACACGGACACACACACCCCAGCCATGTACACACGGACACACACACCCCAGCCATGTACACACGGACACACACACCCCAGCCATGTACACACTGACACACACACACACACACACCCCAGCCATGTACACACTGACACACACACACACACACCCCAGCCATGTACACACTGACACACACAACATTGGCCCAGGGTTTGATGGTTGACCTACAGATCCACATTTAAAACCACACACAGAAGGAATTATAAAGATGATTTACAGCCTGCAGTACCCCGTCAGACTTCAACTTGAGCTACTCAATGAGAGAGGGCAGCACTGAGCTAGCCTGCAACATCACTTGCTAGAGTAGCTCAAACTGCACGAGAGAGAGAGAGAGAGAGAGAATATATATATATATATGTGTGTGTGTGTTGGAGCGAGCAATGCATATTTCTCACTTCACTCTGATGGGGTTTGCGTCTCTCTCTTTCTCTTCCCATCGGTCTCTTTCACAACCAGAGAGAAAGAGGCAGTAAGAAGAACGAGACAAAGAGAGAGAGGCATTAATAAGAGTGAGAGAGGAAGTAAGAAGAGCGAGAGAAAGAGAGAGTAGAGGAAGTAAGATGAGAGGGGGATTGAGAGAGATTGAGAGAGATTGAAAGAGATTGAAAGAGTGGGTGTGTAAACTAGGTGACACAGTAATTTACAAAGAATCCATGCGCACACACCAAATGTGGAGGTGTGCACACACTCAGAAATACACAAAGAATGTGCATGTGACACACACACATACAGAGAATAACAACAATCGAGGTATTGTGAGAATGAAGGAGAGCATTGTTGTTTAACATAAAAATCTTCCGTGCTCAGGGCAAGGCAGCTGCCATGCCTCCCGCTCCTCTCCTCAAGTGAAAGACTCCCTCTCCTCTCTGCAAGTGAAAGACTACATACCTGCCCTGCATCCACAAAGCCTGAACAGGTTCAAACATTGAATTCTACCGCGTGCAAACAATCCAGATGAGTTACTGAGTTATGAATCTACTTTCGCAAAGTCATTGGGAGTAGTTTCAGAGAACACTGGTTCAGTGCTGTGTGTATAGCCCTCCAACTATAGCTCTCTAGGTGGGGCCTTAAAAGATTGACATGGTAAACAGCACTGAATGAAACTATGGAAATACAACTATTAAGTAGGCTACTTTTCTGGCAAGGTGGTGAAACAAGTTTTACGTTTACAAATAACCTTTGCACTCAGTAACCTGCAAACGGGTGTCTTGGAAATGAAATACTATGTGGTAAAGCAGGTTTGGCGTGATCATTGGGAGAAAAGAAAGAACTCGGCTCTGGGAGTTCACTTGCACGTGAACGCAATGGTACAAATACGCAATGCTATAAATTCACAGTGCGCAGACTCCAAAACTACGGGAACATGTGGTGTACGCACATACAGTTGTTCATACTGCATGTTAATTGATAATAAATTAAATCAATTAACTAATGAACTGTGTGTGTGTGTAGGTCTGTATTATTCCGAATTTGAAGGATAGGCCTACTTTCACCACCTATATCTGATGCAGTGACATAAATTGTGCACGAAATGTAAGCGAAGGGAAGATTTATTTTACCATTTAGGGCTAAACAGTTACCCATCCGCTTCCTGCCTGTGTGTGGGCCTATCAGCAAAGACCTTTCAGTTACGTTATGATATTTCTATAGGAAAACTACAGTCCTACTTAGGCCCTAGCCTATTTGTAGCCAATAGTCTAATCTTATGCAACATTCCTACAAACTAGGGAATTACTATATGTTTTAGCCAAAAAACAACTTGTTGCAAACAGTGGTGGAAAAAATACCCAATTGTCATACTTGAGTAAAAGAAACGATACCTTAACTGAAAATGACTCAAGTAAAAGTGAAAGTCACCCAGTAAAATACTACTTGAGTAAAAGTCTAAAAGTATTTGGTTTTAAATATACTTAAGTATCAAAAGTAAGTGTAATTGTTAAAATATACTTATGTAGCCTATCAAAGTAAAAGTATAAATAATTTCAAATTCCTTATATTAAGCAAATCAGATGGCACGAATTTAAAATATATATGTCTTTTTTTTATCGACAGCCAGGGGCACACTCCAGCACAGACATAATTTACAAACAAAGCATGTGTTTAGTGAGTCCGCCAGATCAGAGGCAGTAGGGATGATCAGGGATGTTCTCTTGATAAGTACGTGAATTTGACCATTTTGCTGTCCTGCTAAGCACTCAACATGTAACGAGTACTTTTGGGTGTCAGGGAAAATGTAAGGAATAAAAAGTACATGATTTTCTTCAGGAATGTGGAGGAGTAAAAGTATTCAAAAATATAAATAGTAAAGTACAGATACACAAAAAAACGACTTAAGTAGTACTTTAAAGTATTTTTACTTAAGTAGCCTAACGACTCTTAATTCTTTCCCCTGGCTGTTAGAGGTCCAAAACCATGCAACACTCATGATGCACTGACACATTTGGTGTGCTATCATAGTGGTCTCTGACTTGTGGTCAGGTGGCTCACATTTAAACCTTTTTTCAATGCTGATTTCGCAACATCCTTTCTGAAATAATCATCTAGTTTGTCAAAAGTACCTGTAATCTGATTACAACAGTCTTGCTGGTAACGTAACGGATTACAGTTACCCTTTTTGTGTAATCGCTTACATGTAATCCGTTACTCCCCAACCCCTGGTTCCACGTCCCTCGACCGAATGGTGGGTTGATTCAATATCGCACATCCCCATCGCTCCGTACACACAGAAGTCAACACATTAACAGCTGCGGGAGCAGCAGCGCACTGAATACCGCGCCCAAAGAAAAACACGAGTAGACAAAAATGTAATAGAAATACCTGTATTAGTCTTGAAATGTCTTGCCGTCAAAGCACAACCAAATGAGTTATTCAAACACCGATTATTATTTTTTTAACATCCAACCACTCGTCTAACTCCCAGTGAACACAGACTGGAGTAGGAGGGCAGCGGCGCCAGAGCCACTTACATGGATGACATCACTCTCACAACCCCGCCTCTTCTTCGGTCACATGGAACACGGTGAACACCCTTTCCGAGCGCATTTACCAATAGGGTCAATACAGTAAATTATCAAGCAATTTACACATCCAAAAAACAGACTGGGAGCTGTCGTGTTGCTACATAGTGTAGTTCACATTTGGCTATATATATATATATATAAAAAAATGTAAATACTATTTTTGCTAAAGTAAATGCAGATGATGTTGAGCACAATTTCTGATCAGTAATCCGAATTAATAGAACAGTAGGAATTGAGGCACAGTTTCTTAACTTCTGATGTAGTTTATTGTTCTTTATTTATCACAGGCAATAATAATTATCATAATAGTGCACTTTTTTTTTGTTTTTAAATATATAATACAGACATTTCTTATTTAATCATCCTCGACATGTTGTTTCCCCCCCATTTTTGTTTTGAATTTTTAAGAATTGTTTTGTTCTACTGTGTATGAAGGGGAGATGACAGTTTTACAATCTTGGAATGATCAATAATGATGACAACAATAATCATATTGTGAGTACAGTGTGAATAAAGAATCAAGACATGGTTTCATACTTACTGTATACAATGGACAGAGACATGGGGAGGGGTGTGATTATATAAGGATGGGCTGGGGTTGAGGTATTTTCATCTGGATGAGAGGATGCGGGGGTTAAAGAAGAGATACAAAGAGATAATTAGGGTGTAGGAAGGGGGCAAGGAGGGAGTTGAGGTGGTTGGAGAAAGGGCGCCTTTCGTTGTAAGATTCCCCCGCAATGGGGGTGAAATTCCCCCTCATCCCATCATTTACTTTGAACAGTTATTTACCCAGAATGTCTCAGAAGGGTTTCGCTCTAGTTGTGTCTCCAGCCAGTATTTCCCCTAGTTTTTTGTTTTCAGGCGAGACAAGGCGGGGCGTCAAAGCTCTCAGTAACAGCAACGTCCAGGCCCTCTGGCCTCGACAACGCCAATGGAAACCAAAAGAAGCCAAACTCTTTTAGACGTGGAACAACAGAACTAGGCAGGGGGAGGCCTACCCCACCTATACAAAGGTAGGAGTAACACTGTCTCCCACTATCCCTCTCTGGTTTTTAACACAGGGTAATGGAGAATGAAAGACTGTGGGGTTGTCTTGTGTCACATCTCGCTCCCATTCACATGACCCCTGGCCTCTGACCTAGCATTAGAATGTGGCGGGGGGGTAGGATGAGGGCTCGGACAGGACACACAAACGGACAGGTCGAGCAAATATAACAGGCATGTACCTCCCTCTGTACGCATCATCTTAAGGCGCCCAAAACTCATTCCTGGCTATGCAAACTCATACTACTACTATTCTGTGCAGGACGGTGCTGGATTCACATGCCACCTATATTAATGCAGTAAAAAAATTAAAACATTCAGTCATCCTCCCCTACATTGCTTTCCAGTAGTGTCATGCAGCATTTCCCTGGCGACTAGCTGGACTAGCCTGGTTACACATCCACCATGCTGGAAAGGACAAGGTGAAAGGAAAATATCCAAGACAGCACAGCACGGTTCGAGTCGGCACGATAGTAGGAAAATGGGTACATGATTCCTGCCAAAAGGCCTTGAGTGAAAGTCAACAAGCTATAATCGTGTTCTTTGCTGTGTGGAAAGGGGAGCGAGACGAGCCCCAGGTAAGGAAATCGAGGAAGACTGCCCCCCACTCTTTTCGTAGTTCATGGTAAATGGCCGCTTCCCACCAGCGACGTATACAGTACAGCCGTTATAGACGGAGAGTACGCTAGGTAAAGAGTTACAATAACCTACTGTTCTGCGTCTCCTAGCTGCAGAATCCCCGTTTGCTGCGCGAGGAGTTGTGTGCTATGGTAGCAGTGTGTTGACGCTGACTGATACGAAGTATGATGACGGCTGATGGGGACGTGGTGTACCGTGCTGCGGGTGTGTCTTAGTTACTGTGTCGTGGTCACAGCCATCAGGTGAGGCAGGGTGAGACTGATAATAGGGGCTTAATGGCGGTGGCATGAAACAACAAGGTGTCGACTGATGACGAGGGACTAGGGAGAGACTAGAACGAAACCTGCGTTTTCTTTTGGTGCTCTGTGCAAGGCGGAGGGGGTATGAGGGGGGGTCGTAATGAAGGAGGTGGGGGGGGGCAGTGGCCAAGGGATGGTAGGGGGAAACCACTTTATTTGTTTTGTGTCTTTTAGGACAGTGCGTTCTAATGTTAATGTCCAGTTTTTAATTGTTGTTTTTTCTCTGAAAGAACAGGAGGGTTTCTGTTTTTGAAGGGTCCGTGTGTGTGAATACTGTTCGTGTTCTGCATGTGGGGTTGGGCCCTCAGTCAGTGTTTTAATGTGGTGTGTCCATATCTTTGTACCCTGAAGTAACAACATTCTAGCAGAATATGACAGAGAAGGAATTGGAGATTACTACCCCCACCCTTTCCTGCTCTCCTCTGCTTTTTCAAGTGTCTATGAGATCATTTTTTATTTACTTCATGGAAGATTTTCATATTTTTTTGCCATCCGAGAAATTCCCAAAGCATCAAATCTATCCTTGGTTAATTTCTTAAAATGTGTTTTGTTTTTGCTTTGTTTTGTTGCTTTAAATGGGAAATGATCTTCATTAGATCAAACAAAGACAAATCAAGAATAAAGACAACATCAAAAGGAGCTGGAAGGATTTTTGCAGCATTGGTTTCTAAAACATTGAGGAATGAAAGGACAGGAAGTTGTTTTCTGTCCTGCTCTGGAAAAGAGGGTTCAATCTGTTTTCAAGTACCGCATCCATTCTGTCAGTTTCAATGCTGTTCCAATATTCCAACAGAACTTTCCCCTCTATTCTTGTCAGCATCTTCCCTTTCTACTTTACAATATATAAATCAACAAATAAATACATAAATAAATATTAAATAAATCTATGACATAAATAAAATACTTTTCACAATAGTGTTTTTTGTTTTTGACATTCACTTGGTTAGCGTTATCCTCCATATTGTTGGCGGCAAACATCAAACTCATTTGCGCTCAAATCACATAAACAAAAGGAAACAAAAAACAAAATGGATTTCATTCTTTTTGTGTGTGGTCTGTTTCTTTCCTCTCCTGGGAATGAATGTGCAGCAGTTTCAACGTCTTTCTCTGTCATCCTTAAGACAAAGTCTCTCTTTTTGTTTCTTGAAATGAGCTTTTCCTCCTCCTCCTCCCATCCCTCCCTCTTTCTGCTCTCTTAACAGAACAAGTCAGTTTAGGTGTCTAGGGCCTTTTCAAAAGCCGCGGCATTCAGTGCCCCATGTCGGCCATATTGGGAATGTAAGGGATGGAGGGGGGTTGGTTGCTTTCTGTAGAAGACAATAATGGATGTGGAGGGCTTGGTTCAGTCCTCTTGGAATGGACACAACTGACGACGGTAACTTCCTGTGAACTGCAACATCTTCAGCTGAGCACGTCATTCAGAGAATCTGGCTGAGGGGTTTTCTTAGTATTAGAATTACTCAAAAACGATTCGAATTGTATCGTTCCATGAATCTGTTTGAAATCTCTCCATGTTCCAGGTGTCAGTTGTAGTGGGGGGCGTTGAGACTTTCTTCCACGCCTCGTCTGTTCTTTGTCTTCAACTAGGGTGACATCTGTAGAGATATCCGTTGCTTGATCCTCATTTAAAGGCAAGATGGTTTTCATAAGTCTGTTTCAACCGTATTTTAGGAATCATACAATTGTCCTGTTTAGTTACAGACAAAACAGATATTTGTCTTTATTTTGTTCAAATAGCTGTACTGACGTCTTTGGAGCTACTTGGATTTCAAAGATGCATTTGGACGCTTCCTTCTGATTTTGATGCAGTCTTCCTCGTCATTATCTTAAATTCGACCATGTTTCTGTTCTCGTAACTTACCGTTACAGAGAATCCAGTGAAAGGACCCAACCTGTCCGTTTCCTTGATATCCACTAAATTGACTTGACCCGTAATATTTCACTCTCACTGACCCAAAAAACGATGGTAGGTAAAACTTAAAAGTGGATCGCGTCAACTGGGAAACACTGTTATAAATTCTTGATATTATTTCTGAAATTCCACATTGGTTTTCATCTTATTGGTTGTAGACCGGATAACTTAAGAAAATCGATTTATCCTTTAACCATTCAGAGCCTGCCTTTCCCCATATAAGTCTGCCTGATTATTTTACTGGCTACATATTGTTGTTGACAGTTGCATGATGTGTTGTACTTCAAACGTACAACTAGACATTTTTCAGATCCTGGCTTCTCTTCTGAAGCAAATCTATGAGCGACACTGCGTTTTCCTCCCGTCCTCTCGTCCTCTCTTCTATCTCGTTGGGCCCCGTTCCAGGTTGAAGCAGTAGTTTGTGAGGATGATTGCTGGGTCAGGTGGTTCGGTAGATGTGACGGTGGTAGTGGTGGTAGTCTGAGGGGGTTTGTCTGTGTTGTTCTCTAATGTCATCTCTCTCGTCAACTGTCTGCCCTATCCTGTTCTGTTGATGTCTTTCTCCACAAGGTTCCCTCAGGGCTGAGACTGTGTCCCGTTGGAGGACAGGAGTCTGGTCTTGTCTTTGCCCGAGCCCCTCCTCTGAAGCACGCTCCCGCTGCCCCCTATCCCTGCGTCGCCACGCTCACACTTCTCGGCCCGGTCCCCGCCTCCTTCCGAACGTCGGGAGTTTTGCCGGGTCGGGGTGCCGGGCGGACGCGAGGTCAGCTGCCCATTCTTCTCATCTGGGGAGAAAAAGAGAAAAAGACATGATATTGATGAAGACAGAGATATAAATAGTGTGTGTGTGTGTGTGTGAGGGGACCCACCAGCCAGTGCCTGCACAGATGGCTGATCATGAGTACTAAGTAGCTGGGCTTGAATCGTTTCCACCACTCTCTTGAACCTGCGACTTGGACCTAAGGAGACAGACAAATACTCAGTCAAGGTATACACTGCCCCGCATCAATATGGGGATGACTTTAAGATGAATTACCTACATGTATAATGAGTTCTGTTAACTGTCCCCTGACAGTTTTGTGGTATATGTTGGTGATATATTACAGGATAAAATATAGGATAAAACCATGACAAACATTGGTTACCAAACACCGATTACACCTTTTCGCAAATAAAAGTCTCATAGACAAAATTAAACTGTAACTTCAAGCGAATCATAACTTCCACTTAAGTCACATTTTCACTTGAAAATCCTACTCCCATTGACATCAATGCATAACTAAGTGAGAATTTGCCTTAAGTGAAAGTTAGGATTTGTATCTCGGTGGATAGCAAGAACACTTTCAAAAAGTCTCACTGTAACACAAACAGGTTTGGGAACCACTACCTGATATGAGGGTGAAAGTCACGCTGTAGATGCCAGTTTCCCTCTTTCCTTCCCTCTCGGCTCGTTCCCTCTCTCTCTCCCTCTCTCCCTCAGAGAAGGCGATGTCCACCTGGAACTTAACAGGCTTCTGGAAGACGGAGGGGCCACCAGAGGACTTATACTCTGCTCTGAAGCTGGTCTGGGAGATCACGCTGTGACTCAGGGACGGGATCTGGACAGATGTAATGTAATAACACAGCATTGGAAACAGAGGTGGAAACAGCTTTACAAGCCTTACAAGCTTTCCATCTATGTTTATGTGTTTATGTTTTATGAATGTGGTTGTGTATCTTTGTAGCGTGGCTGTACAGGTCTTTCACTAAAAGTAGAGGAAGGTACAGAGTTAAAGAGAAGGGGAGAGAGAGAGAGAGAGAGAGAGAGAGAGAGAGAGAGAGAGAGAGAGAGAGAGAGAGAGAGAGAGAGAGAGAGAGAGAGAGAGAGAGAGAGAGAGAGAGAGAGAGAGAGAGAGAAAAAGAGAGAGTTGTCAGAGAGAGATAGAGAGGAAGAATGAGTGAGGATAGAGGATAGACAGAGATACTCACAGACAAGAAGGCATGGACTATATCAGCTTTGATGGAACTAAGCGGTTTGTCTCTAATGACAACAAATATCTGTTCCTCTTTTTCCAGGTTGATGAAGTTCCCAAACCACGACTTCTTGGCCAGCCTGCCATTCAGAAGCATTTTTAACAGTCATATATTCATATTTTTGCTATGTTAAATAGAGGTGCTTATAACCATTTATGAACATTTATAAGCATTTAGAATGACTTATTCAAGGAAGTTGATATAAAGTGTTCCCCGAAACATGCAGCATAGAAACGTGTTACAGGCTAGCAGATAGATAGCATTTTACATGACAGGCAGGACAGTCATTCTGATGGATATATGTGACAAATACAATTTGATTTGCTATAGATAGAATAACTGTGTATGTCTAGGATTATCTACGTACTCTGGGCTTGATTCTGGAGTTAGACTGGACATGTCCTCCGGTGTTGGAACTACAGGAGAGCAAAAGGAGAGAGAGAGAGAGAGAAAGAAAGAAAGAGAGAGAGAGAGAAAGAAGAGAGTCAGAGGGAGAGAGTTGGTGAGTTATATATATAGAGGGAAAAATAGAAAAAGAAGGAGAAAGAGAGAGAGGGCGGGGAGGGAGGGAGAGAGTCGAGCGGAGAGAAGTAGAACTTGATGACATCACTTGATGAGGTTCAGTTTCATTGATTTAATTACCAATCTGCCTAATAAATGTGAGCACCGTATAGTACAGTACCGGTCCTTCTGCAATGGTAGAAGAGACTGTGGCTACTTTGAGAACAGAAGATGCACATACTGGTCGCATTAATAATGCATTAATAATAATGTATCCATACTGTTTTACCCAATTCATATGTATATACTGCATTCTAGTCATGGCTCGGGCCTTCAGAAAGTATTTACTCCCCTTGACTTTTCCCACATTTTGTTGTATTACAGCCTGAATTTCAAACGGACTATCTAGATTTCTTTTCACTGGAATACACACAATACCCCATATTGTCAAAGTGGACTTGTGTTTTTAGACATTTTTTTACAAATTGATAAAAACGTAAAGGTGAAATGTCTCGACTCAATAAGTATTCAACCCCTTTGTTAAGGCATTCCTAAATAAGTTCAGGAGTACAAATGTGCTTAACAAGTCACATAATGCGTTGCATGGACTCACTCTGTGCGCAGTAATAGTGTTTAACATGATTGTTGAATGACTACCTCATCTCTGTACCCCACACAATTATCTGTAAGATCCCTCAGTCGAGCAGTGGATTTCAAACACAGATTCGACCACAAAGACCAGGGAGGTTTTTCCAATGCCTCGCAAAGAAGTGCACCTATTGGTAGAAAAAAGCAGGCATTGAATATCCCTTTGAGCATGGTGAAGTTATTAATTACACGGTGGATGGTGTATCAATACACCGATTGACTACAAAGATACAGGCGTCCTTTCTAACTCAATTGCCGGATATGAAGGAAATCGCTTAGGGGATTTCACCATGAGGCCAATGGTGACTTTAAAACAGTTAGAGTTTAATGGCTGTGATTGGAGAAAACTGGGGATGGATCAACAACGTTGTAGTTACTCCACAATACTAACCTAATTGAAGCCTGTACAGAATAAAAATATTCCAAAACATGCTTCCTGTTTGCAACACTGAAAAAATTGTGGCAAAGCAATTCACTTTCCATCCTGAATACAAATTGTTGTTTGGGGCAAATCCAATAAAACACATTACTGAGTACCACTCTCCATATTTTCAAGCATAGTGGTGGCTGCATCATGTTTTGGGTATGCTTGTAATCGTTAGGGACTGGAGAGCTTTTCAGGATAAAAAAAAAAAAAACGGAATGGAGCTAAGCACAGGCAAAATCTTAGAGGAAAACCTAGTTCAGTCTGCTTTCCACCAGACACTGGGAAATTAATTAACCTTTCAGCAGGACAATAACTTGAAACACAAACCAAACACAAATCTAAACTGGAGTTGCATACCAAGAAGACAGTGAATGTTCTTGAGTGGGCGAGTTATAGCTTTGACTTAAATCTGCTTGAAAATCTATGGCAAGACTTGAAAATGGTTGTCTAGCAATGATCAACAATTAATTGGACAGAGCTTAAAGAATTTAGAAAATAATGATTTACAAAAATATCTAAAAACATGTATTCACTTTGTCATTATGTGTTATTATTGGTAGATGGGTCCGAAAATAAATATAATGAATCCATTTTGAATTCAGGCCTTAACACAACAAACTGTGGAAAAAGTCAAGGGGTATGAACACTTTCTGAAGACACTGTAACTGCTACTGTACACACCTTTCCTATTCTTATACTGTCCATACTGTCTATAATATATATTTACATTCCGGACTCTGACATTGCTCGTTCTGAAATGTCTTCATTTCTTACACACACTCCCCCCTCTCTCTCACCCTGCAGTTTGCGTCGGTGGAAGCGTGGCGATCCCAGCAGGTTGTTCTTGAAGGAGTTGAGGCGTGTCCTCCAGTGGGCGGAGCTACTGGCGGCCATCCCCCCGCTGCCTCCGGGGCTGGAGGGTGGAGTTAGGGAGAGGGATCCGCCCCCGCCCACACCCCCGCCGCCTCCCTCCGCCCGCGAGGAGGAAGAGGAAGAGGAGGAGGAGGGAGGGGTGGGCGGGGGGTGCTGGGGGTGGTGGACGTGGGTGCCTAGGGGGGTGGGGAGTGGAGAACCCTGAGGGGTGACCTGTGGCACAGGGGCAGAGTTAGGATAGACGCTCTTAGTGACCGACTTAAAGACGGAGGGGGCCGGGAAAAAGAAGAAGCGAGGGATGGGGGAGAGGATGGGTGAGGGGGACGGAGAGGGGGGAGCTTGGAGAGGTAGTGACTTCATGGACTGGAGGTGAGGGCGATCGGAGAGCCCTTTGGAGGGCAGGGTCTGGGTTTTGGGGTCGGGCACAGTCATCCGTTGTGATGGCCGGGGAGTGGTGGCACTTCCTGGTTTGGGGTCTTTGGAGTGGGTGGTGGAGGCGGAGGTGACTTCTGATTGGCTGAAAGTGAAAACTGGGCTCTGATGGGTGGGAAGAGAAGGACGGAGGGACGGAGAGGAGGGAAGGAGGGAAGGAAAGATGAAGAGAGCAATGGTCATGAGTTATGATTTATGAATATACTGTAGTCTTCTGATTGTACTTACATTTCTAGTTGTAGAGATTTATATTCTGTTATTTCTCTTATTATGTTAATTTAATTTCAACTTGAGGGCTAATATGTGATCTTATCGGTTTGTGTCTCTTGTGTGCCTCTAGGCCCTTACTATTGGTGTGTGTGAGTGTGTGTGTGAGTGTATGAGTGAGTGAGTGAGTGTGCGCGTGTGCGTGCGTGTATGTGATGGTGTCTGTGGTATGGGTAATGGCTCAGAATGGGACAGTATGAGGGTGATGGACAGTCAGGACAAATGACAGTCTCAGAAGAACAGTTACAATAACAATTACACTTCAGTTCATTACAGAGAAACACAATAAAATCACAGTAGCGTAGCTGTGCAGTAGCACATTTCACCATGACCAAAGAGTCTCATCTGAATGTGAGTTATCAAAGATATACTTATGTACAATAATATACTGATGTTACAGGTATGGTATTTTATCAATTCTACAGTAGGACCACCTCTATAATAATAATCAGGTAGTGTAAATGTGTGTCTATTTGTAAAAGAGTTGGCCAAGCGTGACTTGCCCTGGGACTGCTGAGAGGACTTGACGAGAGCCCTGTTGAAGCTCCACTGACTGAACGAGACCTGGAGGACAAAATACCAGTATCAGACAACACTGGTACAATAACACATAGCATGGTCCCCCTTATGGAAAAAACCCATGAATTTGACGTGATCACATGTGATCTTATGTAAAGTTCATGTGATAGCACGTGACAACATGTAAAAGCAACATGTGATAAAAATGAAACCACACGACACAACATTTCAACGTTTTTCCATGTGAAAGTGAAAATTCCGCATGTGAATCTGCAACTCACATGTGAGGTGGAAACACGTTATTCTCCTCACATGTGAAAAGGTGGTGTTAACATGTGAACTCTATATTGAAAACACGTGAACAACTGACCTCATGTGTCTCTTATTCTTTCCCATGTAAAAATGTCAGCTCAATTTCAGCTTCACATTTTTTGGTTCAAGGGAAGTAAATAAATGGTATGGTGGTTTTAAGGTTAGTGGTACGTTGTTGAGCTAAAACGTGGCATAAAGAAAATGTGTCATATCTTTCATCAACGACAATATGATTACATCTGACATAATCACTTAGTACTGACTTATCAATATGTCCCCAGATTGGATTTGAACTCTCAACCTCTGCATTTGGGGTACAGCTGATCTTGCTGCTGCGCCACAAACTCTGTAGCGTTCTAAGTCACATACACATTCATTCCCTATAATACATCTCTGCACATAGAAAGATAGTGCCATCTGCACTGCTGAGAGCTTCAAGTTCCTTGGTGTCCACATCCCCAACAAACGAACATGGTCCAAGCACACCAAGACAGTCGTGAAGAGGGCACGACAAAACCTATTCCCCCTCAGGAGACTGAATAGATTTGGCACGGGTCCTCAGATCCCTCAAAAGGTTTTACAGCTGCACCATCGAGAGCATCCTGACTGGTTGCATCACAGCCTGGTATGGCAACTCCTCTGCCTCCGACTGCAAGGTACTACAGAGGGTAGGGCGAACGACCCAGTACATCACCGGGGCCAAGCTTCCTGCCATCCAGGACCTCTATACCAGGCGGTGTCAGAGGAAGGCCATTAAAATTGGAAAAGACTCCAGCCACCCTAGTCATAGACTGTTATCTCTGCTACCACACGGCAAGCGGTACCGGAGTGCCAAGTCCAAGAGGCTTCTAAACAGCTTCTACCCCCAAAACATAAGACTCCTGAACATCTAGTCAAATGGCTACCCAGACTATTTGGATTGCCCCCCCACCCCTTCTTCTTTTAGTAGCTGCTGCTACTCTCTGTTATTACCTACGCATAGTCATTTTAATAACTCTACCTACATGTACATATTACCTAAATGACCTCGACTAACCGGTGCCCCCGCACATTGACTCTGTACCGGCACTTTGAAGTCCAGTGTAGGAATACAGGGGAAATCAGTCATTGACACAGACATGGTGGTGTAGCAGGAAGATAGTAATGCCGTGAACCAAGAGGTTGTGAGTTCTAATCCCAGGTGGGGACCTGGTGAATAATAATTACTGTATAAATAAACATACACAATGTAATCAAGTGTGTCAAATATCTAAGTGGAAAACACTGCAGCAATTGTGTCACAGTCCGGGCACATGTGAAAGGTTTTGTGATCATGTGAAATATCATCACATGTGAAGTGTTCCAAAACCACATGATTTCACATGTGAAATAGAATTAGTAAAGTCATCAGACAACACTAGTACAACAACACAAAGGATGTGTCTGTGTGTGTGCGTGTGTGTGCATATTCGGTGTGTGTGTGTGTATCTATGTCTAACCTCTGGCTGTGTGCGGAGGTGTCCAGCGCCCTGCGCGTGGGTGTTGGGGAGCCCTGCTCCGTCACACTCAGCACCTCCAGACTCTTCCTCTCCGGCCGGCACCGGCCATGACGGGTCAGCATGGGAGAGTCCACCCGCTTCCTAGGGGGATCTGCTGGGAGACCTTAGAAAGGTTAGAACCCAGGTCTCAAGAGGTACACTGGAAGGTTAAAGCACCTCTAACCTACATTATTTAAAGTACCGGTGCATCAAAACACACATTTGTCACGAGGTTTTGACATGCTGACATGTTGGACAAAAAAACTGCAGACCAACATGAATTTGTTGTAAAGTTTTGTCACGGGACATTTATTTTGAAAAGTTCAATTGCAGGACTTTTATTTTGAAACAGAATCGCCAGATGTAGCTTATTGTCGCTAGCTTCCCAGATACCTATCAGTAAGTCAGAGTTGCCTAGAAATAGAATGTTCCACCTTATTTCTGAGAATGTTATGTTAGAATAGAATATGAATAGAATGTCTCTGGGAGTGATGAGAGTGCACTGTGGACCCTCTGGAGTAATCAGAGTGTCCAATAAGTGTAGGATAGGTGAGCTTGTTGATTCTTTCTAATATATGTTGTCTAATGTTGTCTAAAGGTTCTTTTCAACCTATGTTGTCTTATGTTGTCTAAAGGTTTCCTTTCTAACCTATATCGTTCCTGTGCGGCAGGTCTTCGTCCTCACAGCTGGGGTAACGCTCTTTCCTGTCCAAGAGGAGGTAGTAGATCATCTTCTCCTGGTTGTCTCTGAGAAAATGAGAGAGAGAGAGAGAGAGAGAGAGAGAGAGAGAGAGAGAGAGAGAGATAGTAAGAGACATTCAGGGATTGAAAAAGAGTGTGTGGCGATATCTGGGGTTAATATCCGACCAGAATATAACTGTTTTATTAACAATAACGAAACAGTTGCAGTAGTATAGTTACAGCCTGAATAGCTAAATCAGAACTAGAGCATAATGTGAATGTGAGAGTTGGAGGGACAACAGTAGAAGGAGAAAGAGCCATTGTTTAAATCTGTGGTCATGTTTATGCTTTGCCAGAGTGATGTAACATTTGACATGCCAAAAAAGCAGATTGGTCTGTCAGTAGAGAGAGAGAGAAAATGCAAAATGCTGTGCTATCTGGCCCTAAATCAACTGTACACCATGGCAAACTATTTGACCATGGTTACTGATCAAAACCTTAGAAAAACCATGACAAAGTACAGGCTCATTGAGCACAGCCTTGCCATTGAGAAGGGTAGACACAGGAAAACCTGGCTCCCTGTAGAGGAAAGGCTGTGCAACCACTGCACAACAGCAGAACCTGAGACAGAGCTGCATTTCCTGACAAAATGTCAAAAACATAAAACAATTAGAGACTGTCATTTCCCCAAATTTGAAACCCTTATTCAAGGTTTCAAAGACCTCTCTGATGAGAGTAGGCTACCCATCCTGTTGGGGGAGGAAGCAGAAAGCTGTGGGTTGGCAGCGCACTACATTGCTGCCTGCCATAAGATGAGGGACAGTGTCTGACAGACCAGTCAACCTGCACATGTCTTCTACTATATGCTTATTGTTGTTGTTCAATGTGGTTATTGTTGTTACTGTTGTCCTGTTGACAATTTTGATTATTAATTATGTTCATATTATAAATATCAAATGTAAGCTTTGGCAATATGTACATTGTTACGTCATGCCAATAAAGCAAATTGAATTGAATTGAATTGAATTGAATTGAGAGAGAGAGAGAGAGATCAATAGTTCATTTCCACAGCAACCAGTGAACGGTGACACTACAGGGGCCACATCAAGGGACACTCACACTGCAGGTCCCCGGTCAGCTTTCCCCGGTCTCTAAAAGCAGCCCAGACAGTACTCACTCCTCACACTGCAGGTCCTGGGTCAATTTCCCCCGGTCTCTGAAGCAGCCCAGCGAGTGCATGCTGTCCAGTACATCGGGGTCCAGCTCGGTCAGCGACACGATCCTCTTCACACACACACGCCTGGGAGGAGGCTGCTCCGGACACGGCTCGTTACGACCACCACTGACAGGGGAGAAACACGGAAAGAGGGAAAGAGAGATGGAGGGGAGAGAGCTCAGACGAGCAGAGAGTTCCGTGAAAAACGGCCACATACGCGAGCAACATGTAGAACTATTCAACTGACTGTCTTCGTTTTCTTCTTCTGTTCAGAGAGAAGAAGACAATGATAAGTTGCGAGAGAAAACAGAGTAGAATGGGATGAGTGTACTTACAGATACCAGGAGTGTTTTTGTATTGCTTCTAGCTGTAAGAGAACACAGACGCAGCCAGTTAGTTACCAAAACAGAACACACGGTACTCCTACATCTAGTCGGTCCCATTGCTCTCACTACCCCACCCTCTCTTCCCTCTCCTCCCCTCTCCACCCCCGTACCGTGAGTCTCTTGTCAGGGTTGACCTCGATCATGCCTTTGAGCAGGGCCTGGCAGTCTGGGGGGATGAAGTGAGGCATGTGGAACACCCCGCTCTTCACCTTCTCAAGGAGCTGGCGCAGGTTGTCATGGTCAAACGGTAGAGCTCCCTACACACACACACACACACACACACACACACACACAGGAGAGGAGAGAGGGGAGTTACAGAGCGAGAGACATAGAGGGGAGGAAAGAGATGGAGAGAGAGGAAGAGGTCCTTACCACCAGTAGTGCGAAGAGGATGACGCCACAGCTCCACACGTCTGCCCTGCGACCGTCATACTTCTCCCCCCTGCAATACAAGAGGACGGCACCACACTCACTGAGAATAAAATAGATCCCCTGTTCATTCACACAGTATACGCACGCACACACACGGACTGTAGGTGTACGCACCTAGACAACAGCCACAGACGTACAGCGAGAAAGGGAACGTACCCTGATAACTTCTGGACACGCGTAGTGAGGAGATCTGTCATCGTTCAGAAGAAAGAAAAGAAGGTTCTTAGCATGTTGTATTTATTTAACCAGGCAAGTCAGTTCAGAACAAATTCTTATTTACAATGACGGCCTAGGAACAGTGGGTTAACCGCCTTTCGGTTGCTGGCCCAACGCTCTAACCACTAGGCTACCTGCCGCCCCAACATACATAAACATACTGTACGTCCGTAAGGACGCCCGCCTCT